>JAPPVO010000017.1:29363460-29689955 GCA_030407325.1 Camellia japonica
GGGAACGAACTTTGTTTTGTTTCCGGGTTTATGGATTGGATTCAGTCAGCGTCACGACATAATCAAAAGGAAGGAGTGACGCTTTGGTTACCGGCGAACGCTTCCAAAGGCGACCCTCTCGAGTTTCCGGCTGTTTCCTAGATTGAAGTAGCCTTTCGTCGCCCTACGTTTTCAAACAGCTCGCCCTACTGAAGTACCAAAGGTGCGCTCCGCCCGGTGACTAAGAAATGGGTTTGCGCTTGAATTGAAGTGATGAGGTTGCAAAGAGGGAAGTAGGGCTCCTATTGACTAAAGGTTGGTTCTTCGTTTTCCTTTAGAATGAAAGTAGCTATGAAGCCCCTACTACTGACTTTGTTTGATTCAAAAGGCGAACAGCCCCCCCAACTAGTCGTATGGGGTGGGGTGCTTGTGGTAAGCTGCCTTGGATATGAGGAATTCCTAAAAAAGGGCAAAGTCCGGTATTTGACGAAGATCTTTCTATCAATAGATAGGAATGAGTGTTCGATATAGGGGATAGGATCCATCTGCTCTTTCTCTCTTAATTTTTTTTTAGAGAGAGCAGATATAACGATATAAAAAAGAATCGGGAGATGATAAAGGATACATAGACATCTAAAGGGATGTCTATTCTATTCCTCTTTTTTTTAGAGAAAAATATATATATATCGTTTATCTATCTCTTGTCTATCTATCATTGATTCTATCTATGAATCAAGTCAAAAGACTTCGTTTTTGGGTTCCCCGAAGCCCCGAATGGATTGGATCGTTTCTGCCAACGAAATGAACGCGGAGCCCGTTCCGAATGCTTCTCCGATCCGGAAGTTCTCGCGAAGAGAATAAGATGCTGCTCCCCCTCCCTCTGTCTTTTCCCGCTTTGCTAATCTTCCCCTCTAAGGCGGGCCGGGCGGCGGCGGGAGCGGGAGGAAGAAACCTAAGAGAAGAGCGTCTTCTCTTAGGTCCTTTTTTTTCAGTGCAACACAGGAAAGCGCCCTCTTTTTGTCATCCCTGCAGCTTTCCAGATTTTGTATTGAACGCATGGCGTAGCTAGGACCCTTCAAATCATGTTTGAGCCTATGTTCAAACCCACCCCCTATTTGAGTAAGGCTGGAAAGAATGCCCGCCAAGTTAAGGGAATGCTTCCCCCAACCATTCAAGGAAAGGCTCGACGAAGGGAGGGAGATGCGGCGGGGTAAGGAAAACGCTTTCGGAGATCGAGATTTTATTTGTTTTTCATCGAAAACGAAGAAGGCCGAGGATGGCCTAGGGTGCGTGTTATCTGAAGGGAACACGCTTTTTCGACCGCGGGATTTCCGGGCCCTCTCCTCGTTCCGCCCGCTGGCCTATTGGGATAGCAGCCTTCGGGCTTTGCCTGCCCTTTATAATAAAGAATTCCGGCTCGGCCCGGGAAAGCGCTGGCAACAACAGAAAGGAAGGGGTCCATGTAGCTGCTGCGCCCGCCCCCTTCTTAGCCAATGGGGCAGCAGGTTCGGCATCTACTACAAAAGAGAGAATCCACTTCAGATAACCACGCCTCTGTTAGGCAGCGTGTGGAATGGCCGAGAGCGGACCTTTTTTTTTGGATATATAATCCAAGTCGAGAGTAGAGTTACGGGAACAGCCGTATGATGGAAAACTACTTTCACGTTCGGTTCAGAGAGCACTTTTTTCGTTTTGAGAATTCCTCGTTCCTTTCGTGTGAATTCCCTAGCGGCGAATTAAAAACTTGTGGGGCCCTATCTATTCCATCTCTCGAGCCCCGAAGAAAACCCCCCTCCCCCTCGGACTCCATATCTCTTTTGACTCTATATATGTGGGCACCTGATATCTATGAGGGTTCACCCACCCCGGTTACAGCATTCCTTTCTATTGCGCCTAAAATATCTATTTCTGCTAATATTTCACGTGTTTCTATTTATGGTTCCTATGGAGCTACATTGCAACAAATCTTCTTTTTCTGCAGCATTGCTTCTATGATCTTAGGAGCACTGGCCGCCATGGCCCAAACGAAAGTCAAAAGACTTCTAGCTCATAGTTCAATTGGACATGTAGGTTATATTCGTACTGGTTTCTCATGTGGAACCATAGAAGGAATTCAATCACTACTAATTGGTATCTTTATTTATGCATCAATGACGATAGATGCATTCGCCATAGTTTCAGCATTACGGCAAACCCGTGTCAAATATATAGCGGATTTGGGCGCTCTAGCCAAAACGAATCCTATTTCGGCTATTACCTTCTCCATTACTATGTTCTCATACGCAGGAATACCCCCGTTAGCCGGCTTTTGTAGCAAATTCTATTTGTTCTTCGCCGCTTTGGGTTGTGGGGCTTACTTCCTAGCCCCAGTGGGAGTAGTGACTAGCGTTATAGGTCGTTGGGCGGCCGGAAGGTTGCCACGAGTAAGTCAGTTTGGGGGACCGAAGGCAGTTCTCCGTGCACCGGACACGTAGCTTACCGAATCAGTTGCGACACGGATGGGAATGCATGCTACGAAGGATAGGGTCGAGTCTGATACATCAACCGTCTACTCAATATTCTTGTACGAGTCCACAATCACTACACGAGATGAACCTTGGTTTGGTGAATTGAAGTTGGCCTTAGGTGTAATAGGACTCCCAGTTACTGCGCGCGATCGTATACTGAGGTGCTCCCCGCCGGTTGTTGGAACGACGCGAGCCGGGCCGAGCCTCGATTCAGAAAGATGAAGGGCCCAAAAGTCTAAATAGGGGGTTCCAAATTCCCCATCTCATTGGGGGCGGAAAACGAATCGACATCTCGATGTGATACAGCCTTTTCTATTTTAGTTGGGAAAGAACGGCGAAGTCCATCCGAACCGTCCAATGAAGAATAAGAGGAGGGCAAAGCGTCAATGGCGCGCGAAGCGCATGCGGAACGGGCACGAAGAAAAATAAGTGTGGAGGAGAAGCAGCCGAGCTCATTCCCTTCGCTTCCTGGGCCCAAAGCAGTGCAGTCTTTCCTGGCCAAATCAAGGATTTGGGGCTTCTTGCTACGCTACTTAACTATATAAATCCATTTTTTTAGTAATATATATGAATAGAAAGAAAGATCCATCCATCTATCCTATCCGATTTAGATTTTGATATCTAAAAAAGAATCGATTTCATTCAACCTTTGATTCAAAGAACTGCGCTTAGCCCCCCCGCTCATGAAACGGCTCTGCTGCAATGGATGGCAGAGGGTCCGTAGTACCCGAAGCACTGGAGTGATCCAGTAGCCGGGAAGGGGCCTAGAAGTGCCTACTACTACACCACACTACACTTGGCTCTACACAGAGCTAACCCCTGTCTAGTGCCTGGCAGAGCTAAGGGGGCTTCAATCCTTACTCCTTATCCCCATCTTCGCCCAGGCTAACGGGGCCTTACTTATTCAGGGGGGAGAGTGGAGCCTCGAGAAGCACTGTTGAGAGGAAGATCCTTGGCCCCTCTTCATTCTTTACAGGGTCCCAAACCTTTCTTCAACATAGGTGACAACGAGCGAGGCAGAGATGGAAGAGATCAAACACGGGAATAAGAAGCAAGCTCGCCTTCCTTTTTGATCATTTTGATAGAGGGGGATGGAGAAAGTGGACAAAACAGACTCGCATTTCCCAGTCGAAAAGATGGGTTCCTTTTTCGTCTCGCATTTCTCATCGAACAAATACAGGAAAAGAATCATATTGAAAACGCTCCTAACCCAACCCCTTCCTTCGTAGAGCCGTGTATTGTAAGTGATCCGAACCTGCCCGGAGCGAGCCCCCCATAGAGGCAAGTGAAGTTGGTGAGCCGTATGATGGGCAACTATCTCCTGCGGTTCGGAGAGGACTCAGCTGTTAGTTAGTACCCCCTTGGTTTCGGGGTGGACCCTTTCACTCTATTTTATTATATACGCTTAGCGAAAAGAATGTTTTTTGATACACCTAGGACATGGATTCTATATGAACCAATGGATCGTGACAAGTCGTTACTACTAGCAATGACTTCCTCTTTCATTACTTCATTCTTTCCATATCCCTCTCCTTTGTTCTCAGTTACTCATCAAATGGCACTCAGTTCATATCTTTAAGTTCGATCATTGACAAGGTTCAAAGAAAGGGTGGGCCATTGATAAAGAATCGATTCCAAACCACAATGCTAGCAGATGGCGGGCCTCCGCTTTTCTTTTCATTAATGAAACCTGCCAATTATTATGAACTCAAATCAAAAGGACAAAAAATTAGGATGGCTTGTTCAAAAGAAAAAAAAGACGTGGGTGGCATTATGACTGGGGTCTCCGTTAGAAAGGTTCTTACAATGTTCGTTCAATCAAGCAGCATTCTTCTTTTTCTTAACTTAAGGAGAGGGGGGAGGGCTTTCTAAGAAGGGCTTGGGACCTATGAACGGAACAACACAACAAACATGATGAAATGAAGAAGAATGAACGGGAGGCGTCGGAGGAAGGACTGACGAACTACTTACTTGTGTTTGGTTAACTACTTTACTGACTTGGGGTTCTTTCTCGTAAGTGGTATACCTACACCCCGCACGCACACTCACTATATCTATATACGTATACGTTGATAGCCTTTCGCAAAAGCCCCTCTCTCTCTCTACTAAATACAGTTGTTTCAGGCCGAACAATAGCAAGAGGCCCGGATCCAGCTGAAAAACGGAATTGAATACTCTAAGATGCTTCATAGCCTTACCTTATTAAAAGGGGAAAGGGCTTTTTCAGCTTTGGTGCGCAAGGGTTCTTCCCTAGAGCTTGTTTATGCGGCAGTGCAATGCAGCTGAAAAACGTAAGCCCCTTTTTGTGTTGCATTTTGTGATCCTCCGCTTCAGCCTGCGTTTTTCGGATAGCCGGGATCCGACGTTGATTTCCGATTTAAATGTCAGCTCCAGGTTTTGGGCGGCCCATCTGGTTAGTTCAGCTATCACTGCTGGAAGCCCCTGCGGTTGTTCGGCTGAACTCGTTGGCTCCGCGCTCTATTCGGTCGGAACCCGGTTCGAGAACCTTCTTTCATAGATTCCCTTCACCAAGTCATCGCCAGCAATCAGCTCTTATCCCTTGGTGTCGAAGGGCGAGTTCCTTTCTTGTCTTGCCCAAAAACTATTTTTATTCTCATTGGAGAAAGACTCTCCCGCGGCAAGGTTTTACACATAGGACCAGCTGCTTTCTTTATCTCGCTTGCCGTTAGTCCGTCTAGCGCCTTTCGGTTGGGGTCCGCCCCGGGGGTTAGACCGCTTGGGTTATATTTTATAGTATCGAAGGCAGTCAACGTGTCAGCCATTCTTCTCCCATTAGACTTGTAAATCCTTTGCTCTCTTCCAGTTCTCTCCCTCTACTTTATTTGACAGGGGCGGAGAATACCACTCTCTATCAATAACAAGAAAAAAGTAGCAATTCAGTTTCAAATGGTTTAAGCTTGGAAGCAACCTGCTATCTATCGATAGGCGAGAACAGACTGCTATTGGCTGCTTCGCCTATCTATTCTATTATGGCCGGCTTGGAGACATCAGAGGAAGACCATCATCTCTATCCGGGTACGATCATAGCTTCATTCATTCGTTGAACCTTGGGGATAATCATTAGCATTGAAGTCAATCACCACACCACCTCTATCATACATACGACATTAGACGACGCGAGAGTGCATGGTCAACACACACCTAAAGCGCCTACGTTCCGCTTGCAGCCAATACAACCACAACCTAACTTGCACGAGATTCAACTATACTTAGCCCCGCTACTGGTAGTCCCGGGGGGACGGCATCCTCCTATAATAGTTAGCAGTACTGAACAAGCGAGTCATCGGTCCGGGGAAAGAAAAGGACCGCCTTTGAAAAAAAAAAGGAACTCGCTTAACTCGCTAGGCCTTCGGAACAAAGGCGATTCTGTTCATGCTTCAGACGATCTGGCTAATTCTATATACTTCTATCTAATTATACTTCTTCTATTATAATATAAAGGCGAACCTATAGGCCTGTTTTAGCGCCTTTCCAAAGTCAACCTAACCGGTTAGGTTGACTTTGGAAAGGCTACTAAGGACCGGGTGAAGAATGAAAAACGTCCGCTAACGCCCACGGGATAAGATCTTTTTTAGATCAGCAACGAATATCTTGTATCTATGAAGAAAGATTTCTCCCCGGGTTCAGACCCTGAATGCCATACCTTGCTGAAGGCGATTCACGAGAGAATCGCGCACAGTTCCGTTTGACCGAGATGTGAATGCCCGTGACCTTCTCGGTATAGTGATGGATTTCATGGCCGACGTCTAACCGGCACGAATACGCCGACATGAAACGAGTTCCCCGCGGAGCATTTTTTCTTTCGTCCTCGGACGTTCGGACTTCGATTACGGCACTTGCGTTTTCATGCCCGGAACCCTCGCGATTGATTGGGAGAAAGAGCGAAAGCGAGAAAGATGGATTGTTATCCATCGGAAATCGATAGGAATTCCCCGGGGATTGCCTTCTAATAGATGTTCTGTCTTTCATTATTAACATCCAATCCCATGCTAATAAGAAAAACGAGCGATTGCTAGTCAGCTTTCTTTTTATTAAATATAATGGTAGGGGCTGAGGCTCTGAAGGCTTTCCAACTTTCTTCAATTAGGGAATAGCGCAGATGGATCAATCACGCGGTTCTGCAGCGTCCTCCAACTCGCTGTCCGCTCTCCTTCACTTTCTTTGCTGGACGGGAAGATGCGAATCGTGAAGGCCTTCCCACCACGCGAAGTTCAAACCTCGCCGGAGAGAGAGAAGCGAATTGAAAACCGGCCTCAAATCCCTTCGCAATCGAAGGTGAAAGCGGGAAAAAGACGACGAAAGCCTTTTTTCTTTCTTTGTCAGCCGACTTGAAAGGTGCTCTCAGTGTACCGCCATACGCACCCAGATATTAAACCAATTGTGGCTGGCCCAACGGTTTCCAGAATGCCGTTGTCATGATGTTGATCCGGCTTCTGCGACTACGGCATCCGCGTAGCTCCGAATACGCGCATTGGAGCTCTTCGCTCGATGTCCCGGGTCGCTCTGTTGTAAACCGCTGTTTCGTCGGGCGGTGGCTTATTTCTAACACCCCCCTTACTAGATCAAACAAATAAAGCTCCATTGAATGAATCAACTTTTCCCTCCCGAACAAGGGTCAATGGTTCGGGGAAAAGCCTATCTCAGTGATGTTCAAAAACGGGAAAAGCGTCGTTCGAAAACTCGCGTTAGCTCGTTTTGGACCACCTTCTACTTTTGAACCAGTTCTCGACCCCGAGCGTAGCGACCCAAAGAAAGGCGCGCTGGCAGCTCGTAGTCGCGGCAAACGCACTTTGATTGTTCAATCATTACATTAATAGGGGCCTTCCAGGAATTGACCAAGCAGGAACCGGGGATCAAAGTTCCATTGATTCATCTATCTCAAATAGGGAAAAAACTGAATCAAGAAGGGGTCAGCTGAGCTCGAAAGGGGTAGCCGGTCGTCGGCTAGGAGCTCTGGCCGGCAACGAAGCTAAAGCTTCACACTGGTCCACTCGCAACTTACACGGCTAAGTTCCAACTCTATGTTGATAAGAAAAAATAAAATCCCCTAAGAAGAAGACTTTCAACTATTCCAACAGAAAGGGGAAATTCAAATGCTTCATAGATAACCCCCTGTGTCTCGTTCCCATCCAACTCACCGGGAGATCGAAGAGCGGTTTGCGCTTCGCGCCCCAACCCCCTTAACTAATGGATGCTTAGATACCTGCAACTGAATCTGTAAGCGGCGCAGGGCAGGATGGACGAGAAAAGCGGCGAGAAGAAGACAAACAGAGGGAGGAAGGGAGACCTCTTTCTATTGCCTTCCCTTTCTACTTCTAGACTGGTTCGTCGGCGGGACAGCGAGCCCAAGATCCGATTCGTCAATCGACGAATCCATGCCGCGTAACCTGGCAAAGGAGAAAGAGACGATGGCAACGCACCTCATACAAGAGGGAGGGGGTCCGAACAGCCTTGTACGTACGCCGCCCACGCGAAGAAGTTCTTCTCTAATTCCAAAAAGTCAAGCCACCATTCTTCAGTGATGAGCTCTAGCGAACAAATCTTATGTCTTTTTCCCAGAGAGAAATGTCTTTCCACTAGAACAAGTCCGCTGCGAGCCGAGCTATTTTAATTACTCAACCGAGCCGAGGCACTATTCACCAAGTGGAACTTTTTACTATCTTTACTAAGCCAACCGCCCCTTCTCCTATACCTGGCTGCTTCTCGCTCACCAAAGCGTACTTCGTTTCCCGGGACGAGCGGCTCCTTCTTTCTTCCTTCTAATTGGTAAGAAAGCGGGTTTTCCCTCAGGTTCTTCCCCGACCTTAGATGGAGAAAGAAATGCTTAAGGAAAAGGCGCCCTCGAAGCTGACGCGTCAGTCCTCTCTTATTGCTTTATTTGAACCGGCGTAAGGAGGTTCAGTCAAGTATAGTATAGTGCGGCTTATGGTTCTAGTAGCACAAAATATAGAAACTTTACTATGCTAGTTCACTCTAGAAGACCTAGTCTGACTAGAGTTAGTAGTAGTATAGATTAGTTAGATTCGTAGAACAGAAGAAGAGCCTTTACTTTCTATTATATTAGTAAAGCGCTAGCACCCGTATAGAGTAAGGATATCTTCTGGATAGCTGCGAAGCCTTCAATGTTGGTATGGAGACTTTGCTTCCCGTTCGCTGAACAACCCCCCTGTTGCAACACTTAACTATGCTTCAAAGGGCGAACTCCACCTATTTTTGAGCTATTGAATTAGGCGATCCGAAAAAAAATTTCTTTCTCACTCCCCTCTATCAGAAAAGGAGGCTTGGCTCTGAAATGGTGATAAGGCAAGCTGTATGTATCTAGGTAGAAGTAGACCTCGAGCTCTGGGGCTTTAAGGGATAGGGCAGGTTTGGAACCCTAACCCAGACCAGGAAGGGAACTATATCCTTAATCCGGGTTAGACTATCACAGACGAGACTCGCCTGGGCTCTCATCGAGACCAACTCACTTCTCTCTCCTTAACGTCTGGTACCATTGCCCCACCACTCTGCCTGTCTTCTTGTGGCCGGGTCGGGTCATTCTTCACTCCTGTTACAAGGGAGACCTCTCTTCGCATACTGACTCTCCAGTTAGTTCCATTTCTGGGGCGAAGCTGAGCACTCGGGGCATAAGGGCCTGCGGTGATTATTAACATGCTTTTCCAGCCCATATCTTCCCACCTCCGGTCACATGAGCTTTCGAGAGCCCGGTCCGGATCTAAACGATTTTTTATGTATGTCTAATGTCTTTCAGCTCAGCGGGATCCAGAGAAAGACAGACCTACCTACCAGAAAAAAGTGGCAAGATCAATCAAACAAAACAAAATAGGCTCAAGAGAAGAACCTGTTTTCTTCTTCTTATATATCCCATCGTATACATCGTAATATAACCCATTTTTCAAATCAGAAAGTACCCTCTCTATTCTTAAGTAGGCCTGCACCTTTTAGGTTATCCGGAAGGAATGGAATGACTAATGTGATGTGAAACCTCCACAAAGAAAAAGCTCCTTGGACTTCCCTATCCGTATGGCCGGCCAATCCGTGACAACCCCACAACAAAGAGTGAAATGCCAAGCCCTTTCTATATTAAAGCAACAAGCGTGCGCTCAAAATACCTCCTAAGCCCCAACCCACCTTGTTTGTGTACTGGAACAGCTACCACTTCCTTAGAACAGCACTAACTTACCGCTCTCTACTATAAGAAAATCCAAGAAAGAAAATAGCTCCATAATAAAAAACTGCCATGAATTACACACACGCAAGTAGTGGCTCGGCTAGAGGAAGAAGCCGGAGCCTATGCACTACCGAAGAATGGACCTGATAGAATCAATCGATTGCATAAGATATGCCAAAACCACTTACTGGTCTTTCCGAACAGAACAGCATAAAGAAAAAAAATAAAAGAAGTCAAGTAGACTCGAAAAGAAAAGAGATAGTAAAACCCTCTCCCACCTTTTCTATGTATCCTTAGAAGTAGGACGAGTGTCCTACCTAATTCAATGATTAGAATAATGGAGAAGGGAGAGGTCTTCAAAAAAATCTATACTCCCACTTCCCTTTATTTGAGATTTCCAAAAGGTGAGATTTCGCAACAAAAATGGGGAGAACCGCATCTATTCAAAGGAAATGTTTCGGCCTGCAGGAGAGGCATCTGACTTTCTTACTGACTGAATCACTTGAATCAGTTGAAGGAGGTTTCTACAGGAAGAGTTGCGACTCAGCGTCGGGGCGGGCGGGGGTTCATGACGAGTGGGCATGAACTGTAACCAAACAAACAAAAGTAAGCCAACCACGAATTCCTGAACCGTAAAGGGAACCACCCTGTAAAGTAAAGAGCCTCGCCTAAAGGACCAGACCCGGAGCTGAGAACAAGATCGAAAGCGCAACTTCTCATTCGAAGCATGAAAGTGGTCAAGTCACTTAGAGCCGGAAGAGATATGAGTGGCCTTATAGAAGGTTGGGGGTTGCTCGAAATCTGTCAAATACGAGCCCTTCTTTCTCTATTCAATCCACGGCCTACCTCGATACACCTGTGTCACAACGGCTGATCTTTTGGGTGAGGGAAGCCGGAGCATTGGTCAAGAGAGAGAAAGAAGAGAAAGTATAGATCGAGAAAGTAACATTAGCTACACCAGACCAGACACACCTTTTTTTGTTATCCTATTTTTTGACTGACCGGATCGGTCGCCCCTCAACCAACTAAGACATTTCTGAGCAGTTCCCCTCACCCCCCTATCACTTAAAGGCAGAGCTAACCCTAAATTCTACTGCTCTCTAAAAGGCCTGCCTATTCTATTAGTCAAGCTTGGATAACATAGTACTAGGACTTACTAGATGAAAGACCGTGATTGGTGAAGGGCTTAAAAGCACCTTAGGTAGCTACTATCTGTCGGATCTTTTCTAAGAGGTTAGGTAGGTGGTTGAGTCGAAGCGGAGAAGGAGACTAAGTCATCGGTCGTGCCGGGATTGATTTCCTACTTCCAGCTGAATGAGGGCCACACAGCCGTCAACCCTGCTGGAAGTGCTTTCTAGATCCAATCTTCTGGTCTTTCGTTCGCTATTCGAATGTCTGGACCAGTAGAAATGTACGAAAGGTGGTCTTGTCCTTTCCTTTCCAACTAGTAGCTAGTAGCTTCGTCGTTGATCTCTCCTCTTCCCGGCCGGCTCTGACTCGTATGTCCAGACAATGACTGTCGATTCCTAACGAACCCATAGATTCTTCTACCATTCGACCAGATCTTCTAGATTGTATTCTAATTTTCCGGCCTCGAGCAACTTTACTAATAAGGGAAAAGCCCTTAACTTAATTAATATTAGTATAAAGCGCTAGCGCCCAACCTATACAAGGGGTTTCCGCCTCCATTTGGTCGTGCTGCTATGATGTAACGTGCAGTCGTCCCGAGGCAGCAGAATATATGGTATAGGCCCCCCATTTTCTCTCCCTTAAAGTCCTTTATGGATTTCGAGTCGGGAATAGAGCAGTGGCTTATTCGGCGCTATATCACAATTCATTCATTCTCGGGCATAGCTGTTCACGAAACGTGGCATGGGACATCTGTCGGCGGCGGGAGTCTTACATCCGAGCGAGAGGTCAGACCAATCCCATTCATCCTGGTCTGATCCGAAGGGATCTTGTTGAATGAATTGATCCATTGTTGGGGCCAATCCAATTGGGTCTAAATTTGCTCCTAGGGTCGTGGATAGGAGCTCGGTTGTCTTTCAGTACCATGCCTCACTCCTTGAGATTCCTAGACTTAACTTTCTTGTTAAAAGCCCTGGAAATTCTACACTGGTAGCCCTGACCATAATACAATGCCTTCAGTCTTCTCTCATCAAACAACATTAACTCCTCAAATTTGCTCTGTTGCCAGTCCACCTTCGCTATCTGACACTCTGCCATAACTCGCAGCAACATCACTTCAATTTTAATTGGCAGAACAGCCTCCATCCCATAGACGAGAGAATAGGGGGTTGCCCCTGTAGATGTTCAGATTGAGGTTCTATAGCCCTAGAGCGCGAATGGCAGTTTATTGGCCAATCCATGTAGGTTTCCACCATCTTCCGCAAGATGTTCTTAATATTCTTGTTGGCGGCCTCAATAACTCCGTTGGTCTATGGTCTATATATTGAAGACTTGTGAAAAGCCACATTATATTTCTCAAGCAGATCCACCACCTCTTTCATGAAGTGTGAGCCATTATCTGATATAATCTCGTTCGGAACTCCATACCGTCAGATGATATTATTTCTGATGAATTTGGCTGCATGCGACACTTTCAATACAGCATAGGACTGAGCTTCCACCCACTTTGTAAAGTAGTCAATTGCCACCAGGATGAACTCGTGTCCATTTGACCCTTTTGGCAAGACCGCACCAATAATGTTGATTCCCCAAACTGAGAAAGGCCATGGTGAAATCATATTGTAAAGCTTAGACGGCGGTATATTCATACGATTGGCATGAATTTGGCATTTGTGACATCGTCGTACAAAGCCAATACAATCTTTCTCTATGGTTAACCAGTAATAACCTTGTCTGAGGATCTTCCGGGCTAGCATCACACCATTTATGTGTGCCCTGCACTCCCCTCCATGGATAGCCTCCATAAAACGCTTCGACTCATCTTCCTCCACATACAACTTGTGCATTCCCATATGACCTCTTTTATACAACTTACCCTCGCAGATGATAAATTGGACGGCCAGATGTCGTACTCCCCGTTTTTCCTTGGCATTTGCCGCTGGTGGATACGTCTCATTCTCCAGAAAATTCCAAATATCGTAATACCAGGGGGTTTTGTCTTGCACTTCATCTATTGCGGCAACAGTCTTGTAGGCCGACATGTATTTCTGTTCGATGATGATTGGACGCATCTTTACTCCAACGGGATGTCTACCATAGAAGATAGAGTTGCCAAAGCATCAACGAACCTATTGTTCTCCCTAAGCAGATGCGTAAATGTTAGTTTTTCAAACCTCAGAATTAGAATATCCAGGGCTTGATAGTAAACCTTCATCTTCTCTTCTTTGACTCTCCAGTCTCTGTTTGCTTGAAAAGCAACCAAGTTTGAGTCCTAAACAACATCCAACCTTTTTGCCCCTAGTTCTAGGGCAGCTTCTAGACCAACAATACACGCTTCATATTTCGCTTAGTTGTTGGACACTTTGAACCGGAGTTTGAAGGCTAAGGGTATATGGGAATCATATCCCATAACCGTATTGATTGGACGCTCTGTCAAAGTACATTGTCTAAGTTCCTTCTTCGACTTGCAGAATGTCTTCATCTGGAAACAGGTATTCTACTGTTTCATCGCCCTCTACTGGGTGGTCTGCTAGGAATTTCGCTACAGTTCTTCCTTTAATTGACTTGCGTGTAACATATTTGAGCTCAAATTCAGAGAGAAGAAGCAGCCAGCGAACTAGTCTACCCGTAAGTGCTGGCTTCTCAAAGAAATATTTGACGGGATCTAATCTCGAAACCAGGATTACAGAGTGAGCTAACAAGTAGTGCCTTAACTTCCTGGTAGCCCATACCAAGGCTAAGCAAGCTTTTTCCAAGGGAGTGTTGCGGGTCTCGTAGTCTAGTATTTTCTTGCTCAAGTAATAGATGGCCTTCTCCACCTTATCCTCAGATTCTTAAGCTAACATGCATCCCATGGTTAAGGCCGTTACTGACAAATATAGGATCTCAGGCTTCCCCAGCTCTAGTGGCAGCAACACAGGCGGATTCTGTAGGTACTGCTTGACCTACTCAAAGGCAAACTGACATCGATCGTCCCATCGAAATTTCTTTCCTTTCTTTAGGTGACCAAAGAGTGGTTCACAAGTCAAGGTTAATTTGGAGATAAACCGTCTTATGAATTGCACTTTACCCAGAAAGTCGCGCACCTCCTTTTCAGTCCTCAATGGTGGCATTTTTAAGACGACCTTGATTTTGGAAGGATCTACTTCAATGTCTCTCTTCTTGATTAGAAAGCCCAACATTTTCCCTAATGTTACGCCAAAAGTGCATTTTTGCAAGTTTAACCTCAATCTGTATTCCTTGATCCGTTGAAAGAATTTTTTCAAGGCGGTATAGTGGCCTTCTCGCTCTTTGGATTTAACAATCATGTCGTCCAGATACACCTCAACCTCTTTGTGAATCATATCATGTAGAATGGTGGTCGCAGCCCTATGATAGGTGGCCCCAGCATTTTTCAACCCAAACGGCATGACTCGGTAGCAATATATACCCCACGGTGTAATGAAAGCAGTCTTTTCTCTATCCTCCGGTGCCATCAGAATCTGGTTATACCCGGAAAACCCATCCATAAATGAAAATAACGCATGGCCTGCAGTGAAGTCTACTAACTCATCAATATGCGGCAAAGGAAAGTCGTCCTTCGAGCTCGCTTTATTCAAGTCTCGAAAGTCAACACAAACCCTGATTCTGCCATCCTTCTTCGGCACTGGGACAATATTGGCCAACCAGGTCGGATACTCGAATACTAACAAGAATCCTGCATCAATCTGTTCGGTGACCTTTTCCTTAATTTTCAGTGCCCAATCCGAATGGATTCTGCGCAACTTCTAGTTGACTGTGCGGGCTTCAAGGTCAAGAGGGATCCGGTGTTGTACGATCTCAGGGTCAATTCTAGGCATGTCTTCTTAGGACCACACAAAAATATCTTTGAAGTTTTTTAACAAAGCGATTAAATGCTCACGTTCCTCTGAAGACAACGTGGACCTGATCTGGACCAAGCGCGGATCCTTCTCAGTGCCCACATTAATGGCAATGATTTCATCAAAGCAAGGTTTATCAAACCTCTCCTCCTCTCGATTAATCAAGTTTTTCAAAGCTAAAGAAATTCCTTCCTCTTCGTTTTCGTTAAAATTATGAAAATCTTAATCAATACAATAAACCAACGGCATAGAGAAATACTTAAAATCTATAGCATTTTCATTCAAAAGGTCCAGATCTTCGGTTACAGACTCAAAAGAAAAGTTGAATGAAGACCTAGACAAGACTTTGGCATCCGAGTTACCACCCCCGGGAATGCCAGACTCAAACTCCCCAGACTAACTCAAATATGATCCTGACCCCACAGACTCAGTGGAATCAGATTCTGGCTCATCACCCGATTCAGAATTGGAAAAAAAGCCCTCCTCCAGCTGCCAAGTAAGACATGGAACCTTTGATGCATCCAAAATACCACTGGTTACGTCCACACCTAGCTCTTCCCCAATCATAGAGACAGTAAAGTTATCCCCCAAGTTTTCTAGGTCAGCCATGGGATCTATAAGGAGATTGGCCAGTGCTTCCCCTACTTCAACCTCACTGTTATTGTATGAGTCATCTTCCATGCTCTGGCTAGTTTTGATGTTTGGCTCAGCCCTTACTTCACTGATGTCCTGTAATTACAGATCAAAGAAAATCTCGAATCCAGGGATGCACTTTTTTGAGGAATTTACCCATGGCTCAAGAAAACCGCAAAAAGGGAAATCTTCTCATTCTCAAACAAAACGGCCGTTGAGCGTCCCCCGGATTAGCCTGTGGATGAGCTCATAATGCTTTCCAGCTCTCTTGGCTTTGGCTCTACCTCGATCTCTTACTTAGCTGGGCCCACCTAGACTCGTACTTTCACCGTGCCCATGACCTCTCGGCATGTATTATCATATGCCCGTATCACCTGGGCTGTGGGAACAAAGTTCGCCGGTTTAAGGCATATTGCATAGGTGATATGGGACGGACATACATTAAAGGCAGAGCTGGTACATACCAACACCACCGGTACCCACTTCTCCCTATATTCCATAGAAATGTATAACGGCTTGTTGTGAGCCGACCCTTCCAGTGGCAGCTCTTTATCTGAAAAAGTAAGCGTTGGCTTGGCACCACCTGAAAAAACCAGGCCCACAAGTTGCTCGGGAGTAGTATCAATGGATAATTTGGCCTTGTCCATTGCCAACAATACTGCCTGTCAAGACACCCGGGAAGCCATAAGGAGCCCCTAGATAGAGATATCAACTTGGATTTTCTAAAGCTACTTCAGCACTGACTCCTCTTCTAATTGCTTCTCTTTCTGTTTCTCGGCCTCTTTGTCCTTTCCAGACGCCTCTGCTTAACCCAGGTGTGGTGGCTGAAAATACCGTTCACTGCAGGTAAGATGGTCTATTTCCTCAGTATACCATGTATTATCCGAGAGACAGCCTCCCTAATCTTCATCGGCATGGGCCAGACACAAATTGTTATCATTTCACCATTCGTCGTCAGCTGCCAAAAAGCAGTTGTCCTGCTCTACTTGGCCCATTTTCACATCATAAGTGTCCCCCACAAGATGTCACGTAATTACGGTTTTCCAACTGTCTTCAATTCTTTCTCTTTCAGACTGCCTCAGTGCAGCTTCCTCTTCAGCATCTACAATGTTCACAATGCCCACTTCTTGGGTTGGGTTTCCCACACTAGCGCCCTTTAGCAACTTTCCTGTCTCATCAGCTTTTCCGGCTACTACAGCTACCTCCGCTTCCTTTCCCTTTGGTTTCATTCTAGTTTCTTCTTCCTTGTCCAGCTCATCACTTAGCCATCCAATGTTCTTAGTAGATCCGCACAGGTCAAACCATCCGATCTGTACATCTCTCTGATCATGCTCATCAAAGAACTGCAGGTTGTCTAGATCTTCTTCAAGATCTACAAGATCGTCTAACCCCTGATTCAGGCCATCATCCCTGACGACATTAATCTCTACTGAGGTCGGTAATACCGCTATGGGCTTGGATTGAATGGTTGGCACGATGTAACAACTTGGATCATATGCCTTTTCATAGTCCCCGAGACACTCCAAGGTCAAAACCTCTTTACGACGGATGTTGTCACCACTGGTCTAGAAAGCTCAGATTGTAGGTTAGACGTGTCCATCATGCACAAGTTCATGCCCTCATGAATGAACAACGTCGGTTTTGGTAGATGAGAGGGAGCAATGTCTATGCTGGGGTCATATGCGGTGGACATCATATGAATCAAGTTAAGATTTCGAGGTGGGGGAACTTGATTATGGGCTAGAAGTGGATTTGTGGTTACGTTTGGTTTCTGAGGTGGAGCGATCACCTTGTTGTCAATGAGATCTTGAATCTCATAACGCAATTAAAAGCACCAGTCGGTGTCATGACTGGGCTGCTGGTGAAAAGCATAGTATTTTGCGGGATTATGCTTGGGTGGAAGAAGATCAGGAAGTGGGCGAAGTTCTAAGGGTTTTAGGTGCCCTTTCTTAACTAGCACCTGCATAGCTTTGGATAGGATCATGTATAGCTGGTTAAAAGTCCTACTCTGAGTTCGAATAGGGTTGGATGGTGTTTGTGGGCCTATGTTGGCAAAGGGATTGGCGATTTTTATTGTGGTGACAATACTTACGTTCGAAGGCCTCGCAGCTATGCTACCATTGGCAGCATTAGAATTGCGAACAAACAGCCTCTTGGCTGGCTTCTTATCCTCAGTAATAAGTCCCTGCTTCATGGCATCTTTGATTTGCACTTCCATTTCATGAAGTTCTATAAACGTAAACAACGGAAGCACAGTCATTTTCTACAACAACTTGCCATGCAGATTCTGGACGACCATTCTAATCCGGTCCTTCTCAGAAGGCCTCGTGGTCATCATTGAGGCTTTACCTCTCTACCTTGTCAAAAACTCAGAAAAACCCTCCTTTGGCTCTTAGCGGGTTGCCTCGAGATCACGAGTTGTGAACTCAATCTGTGTATTGTAAGAGTACTGAGCAATGAAGGCCTCGGCCATCTCCTTCCAATTCTGCTCGACTGAATCTTCCAACTTAGCATACCAGATGGCCGGTATACCCGACATGGTGTGACCAAAGAGAGACTAGCAATCGCAAGTGGACCATCGAATCCCCGGTGTCGTCAAAACGATCAATGTGCGGTATCTTAAACTGATCCGGCAATGTGTAGACACCTCATTTTTTACGGCCCTTACGACTTGGACGTCCTCACATGCACACCCGATGATGAGTTTATATGTTCGCCAAGTGCTCGAAATCCTCAACGAAATGTCACAGCTTTGAGCCTTTCAAACCCTACACCCCTGTTACCTCATTTTTGGACCAAGCCTTGGTCTTTCAAGCCTGCAGCTTTTGGTGGCCTGCCGGCTACCCTTAGAGGCTGCTGGCCATCACTTTTGGGCTGCTGGCCACCGGTGATGACCAGCCGGCCACCAGTGTATTTTGCAGATATTTTATGCCAGCTGTTTGCACAGATGCATACATCTATCCACATATGTAGGGCTGGATCTCCTTGAGGGAATTTCATGTTTTATATATATAGAAGGCCTCTCTCTCTTGTTTAAATGTTAGAAAATTTTGAGCTTAAAAAATTTCCTCTCTCTCTACCAAATCTCTACACTTTTGCCTACAATTCCTTAACCTTTGCCTATACACCCTTAACCAAATCTTCTCATCTTTGAGCCAAGGTATTCTTGAGCTTGGTTTGAGCTCTAGAGGGTGTGTTTACTTAGTTTTGTTACTTGGA
The DNA here is from genome assembly GCA_030407325.1 of Camellia japonica. Taxonomy (NCBI): domain Eukaryota; kingdom Viridiplantae; phylum Streptophyta; class Magnoliopsida; order Ericales; family Theaceae; genus Camellia; species Camellia japonica. The sequence continues at coordinate 29,381,979 of JAPPVO010000017.1, forward strand.
ATTGCTTCTTCTCCACAAGAGGTATAAGACTTTGCTTGTAGCTTTGTTTTATTTGCTACTATTCCTATTGTTTTTCCACTGTTTTGGGCTGTCAAAACTCTGTGTTGTTTGGGCTGAAGCTTGGATTTAAGGCCATTAGAGGTTGAAGGATTGGTAGCCCTTCTTTGTACCTAGTTTTGGAAGCCTTTGCCCTTGTGTTTCCCACCCTTTTACTATCTTTTTCCAAGCTTTTAAACACTGATTTTCAGAGCTTTTTCAGTGACCAAAATCATGTTTTGAAATCCAAATTTGGAGGGGTTAGCCTTCCCTCCTTGTGTCTTGCTTACTAGTCTAGTTGGTGCCATGTTTTAGTATTTTAATCTAGACTTTTTTTAGCTCAATTCCAGCATATTTTAGGACTTATTTTAGACTGTTTTAACACTGTTTTGGGCTGTTGTTTGCATTTGAGCTTGGTTTTGCATGCTTCTAGTGTAATTGTCCTCATGAGCCTGGTGTTTTAGGCCTTAGACACCATCTTATTTGAGTTGATAGCATTTATTTCTGTTTTTCTTACTTCATTTCGACACTAATAATCTCTGCAACCTTCTTCCATTCTTGGCTTTTTTTTTTTTTTTGAAAGTGGTTTCAAGTCACTTGTTTGCCCAAGTATGAAATTGAGGTTTCATACTTAATGGTTTAATCCCTTAGTGGGTTCATTACTAACGGTATGATGCTTCTATCATACCTAAAGCAACTTATGTTTTGAGCCCTCTTTCCATTAGAGGACTTTAATTCACCATTGAACTTAATTGAATTAAAGAATGGTTGGCAAATTAAAATAGAGTAACTTGGAATTAAAAGTGAGAAAGATAATAATTTGGTTGTGTTCAATCGGACTTTAATTGAACACATGGACGCTTGAACCATTTCATTCTTGCTGGTGATGAAATGATTCAAGTCTCCAAGGTCAACTTCTTTCCTTGATCATTCATGAAAGAGAGGGGGTTTGTGTCTTGTTTTTACATTTATTGAACTTGCACAATTGGTTTCACAAATCATCATGCAATGAAATTGCATCCATTGATGGTTTGTGAACCAAACTCACTACTCCTTTGATTTGTTCATGAAAAGGATGGGTGAGTTGTGCAAACAAACCCTTGAAATACCCTGTATATGCTCTGTTTGTCCTCTGTTGCAGCAATATGAACCTGTGCAGCAATGGTCGGTAGGCCACATTCATGGCCGGCAGATGGCATTTGATAGCCGGTAAGCCACTGTCATGGCTGGTAGATGGCCAGCAACCTTCATCCATGGCCGGCCAGCCACTGGTGCAAAATTCAGCAGTGAGTTTGTAAGACAGAACAGAGTAAGCAGCAATGTTGGTGTTCAACTATGCAAACAAAGGCATTCATAAGCAAAACGGTGGTCTTTTCGGGTGAAAACCGAGCATGAGCATTCTTCGCATATCGAGCTTGTTTAGCTTAAGTTTGTAGATTAAATATTTGTTGTATTTAAATTAGTTGTAGCTAATTAAGTAGTTTAGCTAGTTATTCATTTCGGTTTGTAATAATTAGCTTAATTAGCTTTAGCTTTAATTAGTTAGTTAATTAGCTTAGTTTAGTTTATTCATTCGGACTCTCCTTCATGAGAGCGCAATGTTGTAATAATGTGTATGTCTTCCAACCCCACATCTTTCTCCCTTTTATTTAACTGCTTATGATGGTTAGTTTAGGGACATCATGTTTTGTTTAGCATTACTCATGTTTGCATCCATTCGTATTGCATGCACCGAGGCTCGGTTCATCATTCTAACTGTATTGTTGTTTTAAATATTTCTTTGAATACGTGCTTAGACCGCATGCTATCAAATTGTTTCATATGCCATGTTTAGTAGCCGAGCCTATTAATTACATATCGCATGTGTTGCATTAGTCATCTTGCCTGGTTAGGAATCATGCATTTTTTCTAACTCTTTTGTTTATTTTGGCTTGGAGTACTAGTTCAGCCTTTACTCACTTTAGCATATTGCATGAGTGTGAGTGTTTCTGTAATAACCCGACCCTCGCATATGATTTCTGTTATATTCTCAACCCTCGGTTGGTACTTATGAATGTTTACTGTAAAAGTCCATGAAAAATTTTGATTAAGCGAATGAAATCCATGTTTATCAATGCTTATCTGTTGCTTAAGGAAATTATCTGTCACCACTAAAACGTTTCAATTAGAAATTGGAAGCCTTAACAGCTTAATTATTAGAAATTGATAATATATTTGTGATCAGCATAATTTTTAAGTAATATTAAGCATGTTTATGAAATTTCAATTTAGGATGATTAAACTGAATGATTTTTGTCTTATTCACCCATGGCATGTTTATCTTCAAACATATATATACTCATGTGCAAATATGTAGCACTTGGAAGAGTTTATTCAAGATATTTTTCAAGAGAGAAAGGATAAGAGAGAGAGGGGAGGTTTGATAGCAATTCAACAAGGTGAAAGTAGAGAATCTAAGAAGACTCAAGCTTAAGGTAAATTCAATTACTTTCCAACACCTCTCCCCTAGCCTTGAGTGAAAATTTTCTCTTGATCATGGTATTAGAAGATGGTAATTGTAGTCTTGTGCATGTGTAGAAGTTTATGGGTAAGATACTCTTATTAGGTTGTTTGATTCACTTTGAATTAACCATGTAGAGTTGTATTTGATCTCTCCATATGAATTTAAGTATGTGGAAATATGCTTACGGATGTGTAAACTTAGAACTCTCATGAACATGTGTATGTTGTGAGCCCAAGAGTGGTGAACTAATCAAATTGATGGAATTATCATCATCTCAACATGATTTTAGACCATGTAATATCAAGTAAGAATGCTAAATTGAGCTTTGTAAACATGTGCCAAAAGGTAGGATTTTTCAAGAAATTTCGGACTGTTTTGGGCAGAATCGCCGCACGTGCGGGAGTCATGGCCGCACGTGCAGGGAATGGTGAAAAACAGGGGCTGAGCTACTGTCTAAAAAGCACGTGCGGGGCCATTTTGCTGCACGTGCGGGAGAGCTTGCCGCACGTGCGGGGCTCACAGCCGCACGTGCGGCTCATGCTGAAAAATGTCGTCTGCTCCGTTTTGCGTGTAGAATCCTCTAATATTGTCAGAATATATATTTAATGGCTTTTTCATATTTATATACGTCTTCGAAGTGAAGTGAAACAGAAAGTTGATTAATAAGAAAACAATGAACTAAAGTGTAAGTTGTGAATGTGTGCAGGCCACACTCCGGGAGGAACAGACACGTCATCTCAACGCTGTGAGTAGTAGTATCATTATTCGCTTTACCTATGGCTAAGAACTTTCATTAGCATTTTGTTACGCACGATGTGCAACCATGATTAATGTTTCAAGTGTGTAACTATGTTAACCTTCCAAGTGTGTATGTTAATGATTCAAGAATGTTTCAAGTATGCTAAGAAAGACACGGGAAAGATGAAGTACCTTCTTTCTATAAGATTCTGGGCCTACGGCCATTCAATATAAGTTGTTATGATATGAAACAAAGTGCTACACGGAACTAAGTGCTACAACGGGAGCCACCGCTAGAATCCGTGTGAGACACCGCTTGAATTCATACAGTATGTTTCAAGGGCTTCGCGCCATTTGTTTAAGGGCTTTAGCCACCATGTTTCAAGGGCTTCGTGCCATTATATGCAAGGGCTTTTAGCCATCATGAATAAGTTACAAGTTTGGGCCTAAGGCCATCATGCATTTAGCACAGAATGGGACTAACTACGTGAACTTCGTATTTCCCCTATGTCATACTCTATTATGTTTTACGTTGAGTATCATGTTATTTAATATTACTATTCACTGAGCTTAGCTTACTCCGTGTTATGTCTGTGCTGTAGGTAACCTACCAGGAGGTCAATCCTAGCCATGGTACCCGTCTCCTTTTGTCAACCCTCATGTGTTCAGGCACCTTACACGGCCGTCTATTTTGTGGCGTCTGTTACGTTGATTGGCCTATTTTGTTTACCTATTTAAGGATTAGTGTGTATAACTCTAATGATTTCTTTTGTTAACGCCCAATGTTAGGGCTGGAACTGTGTATGTATAAATATATGCGCATGTGTATGTCAGCTTTGTATTTTGGGACTTTATTTATTCTTTATGGTGCATGTGGTATGTACGGTCCTGGCATAGTAGAAGGAGCTCAATGGAGTTTGTTAGGTTTGGCGTTCTTTTATTATTTTTGTTGCTTCCGATAAGGCCCCTATATGTTAAATTTACAGGGTTATATGTGTCTTTTCTGTATGGGTCATGCCCGGACTTTTAGGGGGCAAGTTCGGGTCTTGACAAGTGGTATCAGAGCACGAGTTGCTATCTCACACACGGATCCATTGAGCCTTAGGGTGTCTAGAAAAGTTTTAGGCATTTTGCATGACATCCTGAAAGCCTATGAATATTGATGGCAACGTTAAGCATACTCTGATAAGGCTAACAATTTCGAATATATCTATTGTATATAAATGATTGTTGTGCAGGCTATGGTGAGGACAAGGACGGAGGATATGGAAGATGCTACTTCTGCACGGTTGGATAGGATGGAGAGAATGATTATGGAAGTGGCAGAAACCTTACGGCAACAACAGCAACAGCCTCAACAACAACCGCCACCACCACCAGTACCTCCACCGGTGGCACAAGACTTCCATGCCGAAGATCGGACCATCACCCTCACTAAGGAATTTAAAAAGATGAAGCCGCCATCCTTTAAGGGAGGAATAGAGCCAATGAAAGCAGAGGCATGGGTGTTGGGAATAGAGAAATTATTCGAAGTCTTCCCTTGCACCGAAGCTCAAAAGGTGCAATTGGCTGCCTTTACCCTCGAGGACGAGGCACGGAGATGGTGGATGCTTACAAGAACGGTACATCAAGGATTGACGTGGAATAGGTTCTTGGAATTATTTTATGACAAATATTTCCCTCAAAGTATGCGAGACAAGAAAGTGACGGAATTTGAAACTCTTAGACAAGGGAATAAAACCGTTGCTGAATATGAAGCTCAATTTGCAGAGCTAGCCCGATTCGCGCCTCACATGGTTGACACGGACTATAAGAAGGCACGAAAATTTGAAGGAGGATTACGGAGTGCTATTCTGGACCGAGTTAATATGTTGAAGCTGCCTACCTATGTAGACGTGCTGGAAAGGGCTGTCATAGCTGAAGGAAATCTCGCTGCTCAAAGTCGAATTTCTGAATGGAAGGGGAAAAGACAAAACAGTCAATGGCCGAAGGGGTTAATTGCTCCACCAAATAAGAAGCAAAATTCAGGGACTTTAAATGCTTCCACCCCTATTCAGGATCTAATTCCGGTATGTGTGGAGTGTGGGAAGAAGCATCGTGGAGTATGCTATCGGAAGTCTGGAGCCTGCTTTCAGTGTGGGAAAACGGGTCATGTGATAAGGGATTGCCCTCAGAGGAAGCAGCAACAAAACAGCAACAAGACCACTACCAGCTCAGTGGGGTCTGCACCAGCTATCAACACCAAGTCAACTGCTAAACCTCTGAACAACAAAGACACAGCAAGGCAGGGCAGAGTGTTTGCATTGGTTCCGGGAGATGTACAGAATGCCGCAACAGTGGTATCAGGTATATTTATAGTTCACGGTCATTCTGCTAGTGTACTATTTGATTCTGGCTCTACTCATTCCTTCGTGTCAAAATTATTTGCACAAAACTTAGATAAAACTGAAGAAAAACTGCCTTATATATTATGTGTGTCCACACCCTTGGGAGACTCTATGCTTTGTACTTCTGTTTATTTTGGTTGTGAACTCGAGCTTGGGGATATCCGGGTGTACGCCAATCTGTTACCCCTTGACATGACCTATTTTGATATTATTTTGGGAATGGACTGGTTGGGTGAATATGGTGCAACTATAGATTGTCTAACCAAACAAATCAGTTTCCATCCACCGGGGCAAGTAGAATCTACCTTACAGGGACATGGCGTAGTTTCTCCACCTTATTTGATCTCGGCAGCGAAGGCTTGTAAATTAATTCAGAAAGGGTGTCACGGATATTTATGTAGTGTTTTGGAGAAGCAAGTGGTGAATAGCAATATTGATACGATCCCGATTGTTTGTGAATTTCCGGATGTCTTCCCCGAAGAATTACCAGGGCAGTTGATAGACCGTGAAATTGAGTTTACCATTGAAGTAGCACCGGGAACTCAACCCATTTCGAAGACTCCGTATAGAATGTCACCAGTTGAGATGAAGGAACTGAAAATGCAGTTGCAAGAATTAGTGGACAAGGGATTCATCCGTCCGAGTGTATCTCCATGGAGTGCACCAGTTCTGTTTGTAAAGAAAAAGGATGGAACACTCCGGCTTTGTATCGATTACAGGGAACTTAATAAAGTAACAATCAAGAATAAGTACCCATTGCCAAGAATCGATGACCTGTTTGATCATCTTCAGGGGGCACAAGTCTTTTCAAAGATTGATCTACGGTTTGGATACCATCAATTGAAAGTCAAAGCTGAGGATGTCGAGAAGACAGCCTTTCGAACCCGGTACGGTCATTATGAATTTTTGGTTATGCCCTTTGGAGTCACAAATGCACCAACAGCTTTTATGGATTTGATGAACCGCGTTTTCAAGCCCTATTTGGATGAATTTGTGGTGGTTTTCATTGACGATATTCTCATCTATTCGAAAAATATAGAAGCTCACGAGAATCATCTTCGTTTGACCCTTCAAACCCTCCGGGAGAAGAAACTGTATGCAAAGCTGAAGAAATGTGAATTCTGGCTACTAGAAGTGGCATTTTTAGGCCACGTTATTACAAAAGAAGGAGTTTCTGTTGATCCACATAAGATAGAGGCGATTGTGAATTGGCCAACTCCCACTAATGTGGCTGAAGTACGTAGTTTTATGGGGCTAGCCGGTTACTACAGACGGTTCATTCAAGATTTTTCTAAAATTACTGTGCCACTTACCCAACTGACTCGAAAAGGAGTTGCATTTGAATGGTCAGAGGAACGGGAGTCTGCTTTCCAGGAATTGAAGGTGAAGTTGACAACAGCGCCAGTTTTGGCCTTACCGTCTGGTACTGAAAGATTTGTAATTTATAGTGATGCTTCACACAAGGGGCTTGATTGTGTACTTATGCAGACTGGAAGAGTTATTGCCTATGCTTCTCGTCAATTGAAACCCCATGAAAAGAATTATCCCACGCATGACCTCAAGCTCGCGGCGGTGGTTTTTGCTTTAAAGATATGGCGGCACTATTTGTATGGCACTACTTGTGAAGTCTACACCGACCACAAAAGTCTCAAGTACCTTTTTACTCAGAAGGAATTGAATATGCGGCAACGTCGGTGGTTAGAGTTAATTAAAGACTATGATTTACATATTCCTTATCATCCTGGTAAAGCCAACACGATTGCAGATGCTCTTAGTCGGAAAAATATGGGGGATTTAGCTACCCTGTTTACGGAGAGAAAGGAATTAGTAAGTGAATTCGAGGAAATGAATATGGAATTTGTGATGCATGGACAGGAAACAGTACTAGCAGCAATGATGGCTCAACCGACTTTACTCGAAGAGATTAAGTTACATCAAATGGAGGATGACGATCTAAGGAAGATATGTAATGAGTTAGAGATAAAACCAAAACTGGGGTTCAGCGTGGTGGATTCGGTACTCAAACTTCATAACCGGATATGTGTTCCTAATGTGTTGGAGCTTAAACGAAAATTGATGGAAGAAGCACATGCCTCAAAATTTTCCATACATCCAGGGAGTACCAAAATGTACCGAGATTTGAAGCAAAATTTCTGGTGGCCAAGTATGAAGAAAGAAATTGCAGAGTTCGTCTCCAAATGTTTGCAATGTCAGCAAGTAAAAGCGGAGCATCAAAGGCCAGCAGGGCTATTACAGCCCCTTTCAATCCCAGAATGGAAGTGGGAACATTTAACCATGGATTTCGTTGTGGGGTTACCGCGAACTCCTCGAGGCATGAATTCAATATGGGTCATTGTGGATCGATTGACTAAATCCGCGCACTTCTTGCCAGTAAAGACTCAGTATAATGCGGATAAGTTGGCGGAACTTTATGTGAATGAAATTGTAAGGCTTCACGGTGTTCCAGTCTCCATTGTGTCAGATAGAGATCCGAAGTTTGTTTTCAGATTCTGGCAAAGTTTACAAGAAGCAATGGGTACAGAATTAAAGTTTAGTACAGCTTTCCATCCTCAGACCGATGGTCAATCTGAAAGAACGATACAGACGCTGGAAGACATGCTCCGGATGTGTGTGCTAGATTTTCAAGGGAGTTGGGAAACTCATCTACCATTGGTAGAATTTGCGTACAACAACAGCTACCATTCAAGTATCGAAATGGCACCCTATGAAGCTCTGTATGGAAGACCGTGTCGTTCTCCTATGTGCTGGACTGAAGTTGGGGAAAAAGCTTTACTCGGACCGAAAATTGTTCAGTTGACCACTGAAAAAGTTAAAACTATCTGGGAAAGGTTAAAAACTGCCCAAAGTAGACAAAAGAGTTATGCGGACAATCGACGGAGGGATTTAGAATTTAAAGTGGATGATCGTGTTTTTGTAAAGGTCACTCCGATGAAAGGCCACTCGAGGTTCGAAAAAATGGGTAAGTTGACGCCCCGTTACGTTGGTCCCTTCCAAATTTTGGAAAAATATAGGCCCAGTGGCTTATCGGGTTGCCCTTCCGCCACATATGAGCCAAGTACATAATGTGTTTCATGTCTCTATGCTTCGCGGATACCTTCCGAATCCATCACATATCCTTGATTACAACCAAATTGAGTTGGATGACAAGTTAATATACGAAGAAAAACCAATCCGCATTTTGGACCGACAAGTAAAACAGTTACGAAACCGAGAAATCCCAATGATAAAAGTTGAATGGCAAGAACATTACGGGACCGACGCAACATGGGAAAGAGAGGAGGAAATGCAACACCAATACCCACACCTATTTCAATCCTAAGGTAAAACAAGTTTGGAGGACCAAACTTCTTTAAGGGGGGAAGGGTGTAATAACCCGACCCTCGCATATGATTTCTGTTATATTCTCAACCCTCGGTGGGTACTTATGAATGTTTACTGTAAAAGTCCATGAAAAATTTTGATTAAGCGAATGAAATCCATGTTTATCAATGCTTATCTGTTGCTTAAGGAAACTATCTATCACCACTAAAACGTTTCAATTAGAAATTGGAAGCCTTAACAGCTTAATTATCAGAAATTGATAATATATTTGTGATCAGCATAATTTTTAAGTAATATTAAGCATGTTTATGAAATTTCAATTTAGGATGATTAAACTGAATGATTTTTGTCTTATTCACCCATGGCATGTTTATCTTCAAACATATATACTCATGTGCAAATATGTAGCACTTGGAAGAGTTTATTCAAGATATTTTTCAAGAGAGAAAGGATAAGAGAGAGAGGGGAGGTTTGATAGCAATTCAACAAGGTGAAAGTAGAGAATCTAAGAAGACTCAAGCTTAAGGTAAATTCAATTACTTTCCAACACCTCTCCCCTAGCCTTGAGTGAAAATTTTCTCTTGATCATGGTATTAGAAGATGGTAATTGTAGTCTTGTGCATGTGTAGAAGTTTATGGGCAAGATACTCTTATTAGGTTGTTTGATTCACTTTGAATTAACCATGTAGAGTTGTATTTGATCTCTCCATATGAATTTAAGTATGTGGAAATATGCTTACGGATGTGTAAACTTAGAACTCTCATGAACATGTGTATGTTGTGAGCCCAAGAGTGGTGAACTAATCAAATTGATGGAATTATCATCATCTCAACATGATTTTAGACCATGTAATATCAAGTAAGAATGCTAAATTGAGCTTTGTAAACATGTGCCAAAAGGTAGGATTTTTCAAGAAATTTCGGACTGTTTTGGGCAGAATCGCCGCACGTGCGGGAGTCATGGCCGCACGTGCGGGAGGTGCTGCCGCACGTGCGGGAGTCATGGCCGCACGTGCGGGGAATGGTGAAAAACAGGGGCTGAGCTACTGTCTAAAAAGCACATGCGGGGCCATTTTGCCGCACGTGCGGGAGAGCTTGCCGCACGTGCGGGGCTCACAACCGCACGTGCGGCTCATGCTGAAAAATGTCGTCTGCTCCGTTTTGCGTGTAGAATCCTCTAATATTGTCAGAATATATATTTAATGGCTTTTTCATATTTATATACGTCTTCGAAGTGAAGTGAAACAGAAAGTTGATTAATGAGAAAACAATGAACTAAAGTGTAAGTTGTGAATGTGTGCAGGCCACACTCCGGGAGGAACAGACACGTCATCTCAACGCTGTGAGTAGTAGTATCATTATTCGCTTTACCTATGGCTAAGAACTTTCATTAGCATTTTGTTACGCACGATGTGCAACCATGATTAATGTTTCAAGTGTGTAACTATGTTAACCTTCCAAGTGTGTATGTTAATGATTCAAGAATGTTTCAAGTATGCTAAGAAAGACACGGGAAAGATGAAGTACCTTCTTTTTATAAGATTCTGGCCTACGGCCATTCAATATAAGTTGTATGATATGAAACAAAGTGCTACACGGAACTAAGTGCTACAACGAGAGCCACCGCTAGAATCCGTGTGAGACACCGCTTGAATTCATACAGTATGTTTCAAGGGCTTCGCGCCATTTGTTTAAGGGCTTTAGCCACCATGTTTCAAGGGCTTCGTGCCATTATATGCAAGGGCTTTTAGCCATCATGAATAAGTTACAAGTTTGGGCCTAAGGCCATCATGCATTTAGCACAGAATGGACTAACTACGTGAACTTCATATTTCCCCTATGTCATACTCTATTATGTTTTACGTTGAGTATCATGTTATTTAATATTACTATTCACTGAGCTTAGCTTACTCCGTGTTATGTCTGTGCTGTAGGTAACCTACCAGGAGGTCAATCCTAGCCATGGTACCCGTCTCCTTTTGTCAACCCTCATGTGTTCAGGCACCTTACACGGCCGTCTATTTTGTGGCGTCTGTTACGTTGATTGGCCTATTTTGTTTACCTATTTAAGGATTAGTGTGTATAACTCTAATGATTTCTTTTGTTAACGCCCAATGTTAGGGCTGGAACTGTGTATGTATAAATATATGCGCATGTGTATGTCAGCTTTGTATTTTGGGACTTTATTTATTCTTTATGGTGCATGTGGTATGTACGGTCCTGGCATAGTAGAAGGAGCTCAATGGAGTTTGTTAGGTTTGGTGTTCTTTTATTATTTTTGTTGCTTCCGATAAGGCCCTTATATGTTAACTTTACAGGGTTATATGTGTCTTTTCTGTATGGGTCATGCCCGGACTTTTAGGGGGCAAGTTCGGGTCTTGACAGTTTCCATGTTTAGCATGCTTGTCATGAGGCTAATTGCTTAAGTATTATACTTGTTTGAATGCCTGTGGATGAAGGCTTGTTTGCTTGAATTGGAATAATTTGAATAATGTTCATATGCGTCACTTTTCAAGTGGTACATATTCGAAACACTTTTCAAAACAAACATGAATCAAGTGTTCCAATTCTTGCAAGTTAGTCTATACTTGTATGTGTGCATATCACATAGTAATGCTAGCCTTATAAAACCAAAATAAGAGCATATAATGTACATAAGATTTATATCATGATTAGTAGAGGCCGATCTTTGATCGGGCGAGTAGGAGTGCTCAATCCATGACCTTCCCCTCTCGTACCCAAGTTCCCAAGCCGAGACAATCTTGGTGATGACAGACACGTGGCCTTTGGCACGAGTCATGGGCTTCCTAAATTTTCCTAAAATAGGTGGCGACTCTATATCTGGCAATGCAGTCCATTTTTGGCAATTTGATTCAAAATCAATTTTTCAAAAGATTTTCTAGATTTGGACTCTTTGGTGTTTATCAATTTCACATTGCACTTGTGAGATTAAATTCAGAACCGCGGAAGTCTGAATTGTAGGACTTATTCGAACTCTCGAAAGGGGAGGCACGAAAAAGTCAAGCTACACAATGTAACCGTAGAATCAGTGTATCCATCCTCCATGTCCAGGATGGAGTTAACCCCTTGTGCTCTCTTGAACAGCTTCTCCAATTTGTTGACTTTGAGCGCAGTTGGATCAACTTTGAATTCGAATGGTGCCTCGGTCTGATAAACCGATGCTTTGGAAGCTTGTGCTGGGATTGGCTCTATTAGATTGCCCTGGTTTTCTTAAACATTAGCAGTGGCACCAGGCATAGGGATAGCTAAGGTGGGCACATGTGATGTAGAGGCCACTACTGGCTGCGGTTGCGGTTGCAGTTGTGGTTGTTGTTGCTGTTGTTGTAGCCTGGTTATAACCTCGGCCTGATGGGCTGTAACCTCGGCTTGACGGATCATGTCATGCTGTAGTGTCTCGACTGTCTGTTGTAAATGGTGTATCAGTTCTTCCATACTGGCCGGGGGATATTGTGCCACTGGAATAAGTGACTAATCTCGTGTTGGGTTGGAAGTAGATGACTGTTCCCGAACCAGACTGAACACATGTGAGCTAAGGGGTGACTACTGTAGGAACTGGACTGGTGAATTCTATCTAATTATCATGACCCAAACCCGCCCCTGTAGGTTTAGCACCGTAACCGGCCAGTAATCCGTGGATTACCAAAGGCCTCTGAACAGATTAGCAAATAATAAGGGGCTACGGAAGCAATAATACGAAATAGATAAGGTCCAATGAGCTGTGATAACATACATGGGACAGAATATTTTAAAACTTAATTATATATATATATATAAGCATGCTAGTCAAGGACACCAATATTTACAAAATATTTACAAAAGTGAACTTCCCAAGATCTGACTTTACAACAGTTACAGAGACTAGCATGAAAACAAAAACAGCCATGGCATTAGACTTTGATCAGAACCTCCTTGGGAGGCACAACGGTTGGCTGACAAAAACAGTACAGAAGGCCGTCAACTCTGGCCCTGGTCATGTACCGGCTCACCTACATACATAATATAAACTATGAGCGAAAGCCCAGTGAATAATAACAGAGTAAAGGGTTATATGAATGATGTCCATCACAAGTTAGAATCCAGTATTTAAATCAGAACACAATCAGATTTCAGAACAGAATAGCTTCAGATATATACTCGTGTTCATATTCAGATTTTGTATAAATTCATACGTGGTACACCCATTAGCTATCAGATCAGATTGGTCCAGAGATCCACATACATAGTTGGTACCAACGACCATAAAGGTCCATATCTTGCGCGCAAGTAGCCATGGTATTGTTACCCCCAAGCAGGGCCATGTGCAGATTGGCCGCGGTATTGTTACCCCCGGGCGAGGGCCGCATGCAGATTGGCCGCGGTATTGTTACCCCCGGGCGAGGTCCACGTGAACTAAGGGTGCCACAAATACTTTCCAGAAAATTGGACATTCATTCATAATTCCTAAGATAGCATTTCAGAAAATAGATCATATCATACCAGTCAAAAAATACCTAAGTTAAACATAACTTTACAGAGTTATTACTCACAGTTGGCCTTGAAACAGACAGACGAAGCAGATTGATTACACGACACGCGGCACGTGACCTACATAACACATAACGGACACACACTTGAAACATACGTTCTAATTGCACAAAACTTATGTCATTAGTTCTTAGTGTGTTTCTGACCTTAAATCCTCACTATAGAGTCTTAAACACGGCCTAGGAATGCCTAGGATGGAATGAGGATGCAAAGATGCACTTTAAGACACTTTTCAAAATTTTGCTGAAACAGGGGTCCCGCTCGAGCGTGGCTTTCTCCGCTCGAGCGGACATGCAGACAAAAGGGATCCGCTCGAGCGTGTATTCCTCTACTCGAGCGAACTGTAAACTACAGTAAAAGTACTGGATGCATGAAATTCACGCTCGATGGGCGCTCGATACCTGCTCGAGCGTAAGACACAAGTCCTCGCTCGAGCGTGCATTACCCCGCTCGAGCGGACTGTAAACATGTGAAAAGTACTGGATACATGCATTTCATGCTCGAGCGTTACTTTACACGCTCGAGTGGACTGCATGAACTCAGTGTGTACGCTCGAGCGTGGAGTTCCCTGCTCGAGCGTGAGTCCAAAATCTGGAATTCCCAGATTTGAACCTCAAGCTCAAAACTCAACTTTTAAAGCATCCATTTCGATCCTTTTGGGCTAATTTTCTGGAAAACTCTTGTAAACTCATAGTATAAGGTGTTTCAAAGATCAATTTGTAAAATCAAAGCCCAAGGGTGAGTCAATTGAACACAATTTCAAATAAAATTTCAAGAACAAAACTTAAATGTATCATGCAAGAATCTCCTTGAACCAAACCCTCCAAAACATGATCAAACTAGACAATTTGATGGATAATAAGATGCATGACCACAATGAGAGTGAAATTAACACATGCATGGAAGAAATCTTAGGATTTAAACCCAAAGCATGGAAATTTATGCATGCATGCATGCATGCATGAATTAATCCTCAATTCAACATTTTAACCCCATTCTAGACTTAGATTACTAATGTCTCATGAACCATGCATGAATTAATCTTAAATTCACAATTGAAAGGGAAATCTCCTACCTTAAGTCTTGAATTCCAAGTCTAGGAGCTCAAATTTGCCAAGCCTCCTCAATTCTCTTAATTCTCCAAACAAATCTCTAAATGAAACCAAGTTTTCTCCTATCTCTAGCTCTCCCTCTCCCTCTCCCACGGTTTTGGGCAAGGCAAAAGGCTGAAAATGGTGTTTTAATCAACTCTACACAATGTGTGAGAAAGTGGCCCACTCAAGGGCAATTTCGCAATTAAAGCCAACTGATGGTTTACATTATTTAATCTAATTTAATCGTACCAAATCAACTTTTAATTAAACCCACCATAAAATCACATAAAATCTAACTAGCATAAAACATTAATCAATTTCGGAATCGGGCGCCGATAAGGCTTTCAATTCGCAGTTTAAAGTCAAAGACATGAACAAATCAGTTTATGACAAACAGATAGGAACACAAAAATAATGCAATACGCATGCAAATTAATCCCAAATCCTTCCTAAATTACTGTTAAGCATAATTAGTCATGAATTAGCATTAATCGGAGGTCGGGGTTATTACACTAATCCTCCTTTGCCTTGTAACTGGTGGTAGTGAGGTAAACACGGGCTGTCCCCGAACAAGATCCTTGGCTTTGCAAAGTCTTCCGACCCGGGTCCAGGGTACTTGGAGGATTTTCGAACTTTCTGAAGCTATGGTTTTAAACTACCTAGCAAAAAAACAGCAATCAAAAACCGCACAGCACCTCAGCTAAGATGTTATCAACACAGACATGATCAAAGCTGTAGGACTGCACTCCATACTGAATTCTACCTAAAACAGATACCAATTGTACCACTGATATGCACATTCCTGTATAGTTTCACTCTAAAGCACATACCAGTTAAGAGAGAGCCAAAACATCCCTATAATGAAGGTAGGGTTACCTTGTCCTAGTTTTGGTCATGAACTAGGATTCACTATTTTTAATCAAGCAGTTTTACATAATCCTGCATTCGGGTGAGCGTGCTGTCCTAGTTTGGAATAGTCACTATAGTTTTTCTATATGCAGTTAGGCCAAATGGTCAAAAAATGGTGCCTCTACAAAACTACCTAATATACCTCTCACACCTAACACCGAGAAGTGAAAGGAGGATCAAATGGTACAGCGGTAGTCCAAATCCAAGGGTTGTGTTCCCAACATGACAGAGCCCACGACTGGTCAGCCTTTTGGCAAGCTTTTGGGCAAGCCTCCGGCAAACCGTTCAGGATAACAGATGGCAAACACAATGACTTAAGCGCACCAATGCAAATGCAAATGCAAAGAACATAAAAGTGTAGATAAAATTTCACATCATGAAGTCCCAGTCAAGTTCTTTACATCTCCCCAGCAGAGTCGCCAGAAATTGTAGCTTGACTTTTCGTGCTCCTTTTTGGATACGATAGCCCTATAGTTCGGACTATCATGGTTCTGAATCTGATTCTACAAGTGCAATGTGAAATAGATAAACACAAATTAGTCCAAATCTGGCAATTCTTTTGGAAAATCGATTTGAATCAAAATACCAAAAATGGACTACTTTGTCAGATTACAGAGTCGCCACCTAAATATTTTTAGAAAATTTAGGAAACCCGAGACTCGTGCCAAAGGCCACTTATCCGTCATCACCAAAGTATCTCGGCTCGGAAACTTAGGTACGAGAGGGGAAGGTCATGAATTGAGCGCCCCACTCACCTGATCAGAGATCGGCCTCTACTAATCATGATGTAAATCTTATTTACATTATATGCTCCGGATCCGATTATTAGGCTACCATTATTATGTGATGCATACAAGTATAGACTAATTTGGAAAAATTGGAACACTTTGATTTCATATTTTTTTTTTAAAAGAGTTTGAATATGTATCACTTAAAAAAAGTGAGCTTATATGTACATTTGATCAAATCATCCCAATTCAAGCAATTAGCCTTCATCCACAGGCATTCAAGCAAGTATATCAATTAAGTACTTAGCCTCATGGTATCATGCTTTGTTATGCCAACAATCACACGCATACGATATGCTAAAGCAAATAAAAGCTTACCCCAATTCCCTAGACGAGCCAAAAGAGAAACTGGATAGAAAAAATGCATGATCCTAACTAATGAAAGATGCCTATGTAGACACCCCATTTTTTACCGTCCCCAAGACTTGGATGTTCTTGCAGGTACATCCAATGATGAGTTTGATTGCTCGTCGAGCGCTCGAAGTCCGCGGCAGAACGCCACAAGTTTGAGTTTTCCAAACCCTACATCAATTCTGTCTCATCTTTGGACGATGTTTAGGTCCTTTCAACATGGTGTTGTTGATGGCCTGTCGGCCATCCTTGGGCACTGTCGGCCATGGCTAATGGCCTGTCGGCCATTGATGTGCCCTGCCGACCATCACTGATGGCCAGCCAGCCACCAGTGTATTAGCAGATATTTTGTGATATTTTGTGCCAGCTGTTTGCACAGATTAAGACATCTTCCAACACGTGTGTGGTTGGATCTTTATGAGGGGATTTTGCATCTTCTATATATAGAAGCCCTCTCTTGCATGTGCAAGGGTTAGAAAATTTTGAAGACAAAAAAAATTATCTCTCTCTAGATATTTTGTGCCTTATAGCCTAAATTCTCTACACTCTTGCATGTAAACCCTTGATCAAACTTGATCACCAATGAGTTGAGATTACTTGAGGCCCTCTTTGAGCTTTAGAAGAGGATATTGGCTTGGTTTGGCTTGATTTTGTTGCGTAAATTGCATCTTGTCTTCGAGAGGTAGAACACTTATGTTTTAAGCTTATTTTAAATACTTGTTTTGCCATCTTTACATACTGTTTTGAGGCTGATTTTGACCTCTGAAAATCGCTGTTTTCATGGTCTAAAAATGGTGGTTTGAGGTTTGATTGGAGTTAGGGGTAGTTCACCCTTCTTGTTGCTTGATTATTAAGTTGTTGTGCCATCTTTCAAAGCTTTTAAATCAACTTTTTTAGCCCTTTTAACCATTGAATTTCAGAGGATTTTCAGTGGTAAAAACCATGTTTTGAGGTCCAAAATAAGAGGGGTTAGCCTCCCCTCCTTGTGTCTTGTTTGCATGCCTAAATAGCTTTGTGTGTTAGCATATTTTTCTAGCCTAACTTAGCTTTTGTCCAGCATGTTTTTGCCACTGTTTTGGCTCTGTTTTGGGCTGGTTGATTCATTTGAGGTTTGTATTGCATAATTGTAGGATTAATTCTTTCAGTAGCTTGGTATTTTAAAGCTTTGAGCATCATTATTTTGAGTTGAAAGCATGTTGTAGTGTCATTTTGCATGTAATTTCAGCACACATAATATCTGCAACCTCCCTCATTTCATCACTTTTTCATTTGCTTTGAGGGTTGGTTAACCTTTGGGTTGTGTTTAAGCTTGAGATTGGGATTTGTGTTTAATGGTTTTAATCCTCTTTTGAGGGTTTCTACTAACCAAAGGCATGATCTCTCTCTTGCCTTAAATCCTCCCTTGGTTGACACCTCTTCCATTAGAGGACACTGACCTTGGATTTAATCAATTAAAGAATGAGTTGGTAATTAAAATGAGTAAACAAAAATGATAAGTAAAACTTGAGCAAGATAAGCATTTTGTGTTGCATTGCATGTGTTCAATCGGACGTTATATTGAACACAAGAAAGATTGGGGCATTTCATACTCAAAGTGATGAAATGAGCCAATCTCCTTTGTCTCCATTGCCTTTGATCATACATGATGAGGTGATGGTCTTGAGTCATATTTGTGCATTTATCGAAATTGTACAACTTGGATCTTTGGCCATCATACAACGAAATTACTTGATTGGTGGTTTTAGATCCAAGTGTGCCATTCCTTTGAGGTTTTTAGATGATAAGAAGGGGCACAGTACAAATAAACCCCTGGAAAACCCTTCATTTTCCTCTGTTTGTGCTCTGTTGCAGTGTGGTGACTCAGAGCACCAGTGGTTGGTAGTGGCTCACCAGTGGCCAGCAATGCCTCATTCTTGGCCGGCAAGGCACATTTTTGGTCGGCAGGGGGCCAACAGCAACTACCCATGGCCGGCAGGTCACTGGTGTAATCCTCAGCATTGATTTGGTAAGGTAGAGCAGAAGTTTTCTGGAGTATGTTCAACGCTACAAACAAAGCCTCTCAGGAGCAAAACGAAAGGCTTTTCGGGGCGAAAACTGAGCGCATGCATCCTCCACTTCCCGAAGCAGAGCTGTGGCAGTGTAGTTTCATTCTTTGCATGTTTAGTTAGTGTACATTCATTTTAAATTAATTAGTTTGCTAATTAGTTAAAATGTTGTAATAATTAGTAATTAGTTTATTAGTTATTCGTTTATTAGTTATTCGTTTGGTTTGTAATAATTAGTCTAATTAGCCTAATTAGATCAGTTAGCTTATCTTAGTTAGCTTAGCTATTATTCATTCGAACCCTCCTTCGTGAAAACATAATGTTGTAATAAGTGTGCGTATGTGTGTGCATGTCTTCCAACCCCGCGTCTTTCTCCCTTTTACTTAACCGCTTTCGATGGTTAGTTTAGAAACATTTTCAATTAGCATACCTTATGCTTGCATGTTTGCATCCATTCATTTGTCTTGCATACATCGAGGCTCGGCGCATCATTCAAACTGCATTGTAATTTCAATACTTATTTGAATACATATTTTAAAGCATGTTATCAAATTGAATCAAATCAAATGCCATATTAGTAGTCGAGCCTATTAATTCCATATTGCATGTGTTACATTAGGCATTTTGTATAGTCAAGAATCATGCATATTTTTCTAACTTTGTTTTCCTAGCTTGGAGTACTAGGTGAGTCTTATGCTTCAGCATATTTGCACGAGTGTGATTGCCATGTTGCCATGTTTAGCATGCTTGCCATGAGGCTATGTACTTAAATGCTAAACTGCATGAATGCCTGTGAATGAAAGCTTGTTGTTTGAATTGGAACAATTCAACGAATCTAAGTTTTTTAAGCCCACTTTGTTGTGGCAAATCATGTTTTAAGCCCACTTGAGGTAGCAAATCCGCATTTCTAAACCTACTTGAGGGTGGCAAATTCAAACCATTTTCGAAAGCAAACATGAGTTGAATTCATTCCAATTCTTGCGATTTTAGTCTATACTTGCTTGTGTGCGTCACATAGTAAAGTTAGATTAATAACCAAAATAAGAACACATGAGGTGTATAAAACAAACATATCATGTTTAGTAGAGGCCGATATTTTGATCGGGCGAGCGGGGGTGCTCATTTCAGGACCTTCCCCTCTCGTACCCAAGTTCCTGAGCCGAAACAACTTTGGTGATAACGAACACGTGGCCTTTGGCATGAGTCAAGGTTTTCTAAATTTCTCCAAAATAAAATATTTAGGTGGCAACTCTGTAATCTGGCAAAGCAGTCCAATTTTGGCATGATTTGATTTAAAATAAATTTTCCAAAAGATTTGCCGGATTGGACTCTTTGGTGTTTATCAGTTTCACATTGCACTTGTCAGACTAGATTCAGAACCACGGGAGTCCAAACTGTAGGGCTTCATTCGAACTCTCCCAAAGGGGGGGCACGAAAAAAGTCGAGCTACAGCCTAATACAACACATGCAAAAATGCAAATAATAGGCTCGGCCACTAATTATGACATGTGAATCCATTTGATAGCATGCGGTTTAAACACGTATTCAACGAAGTAATAAACGACAATGCTTGTTAGGATAATGAACCAAGTCTCGATTCATGCAAGACAAATGGATGCAAACATGGGAAATGCTCAAAGAAACATGATGTTCTAAACTACCCATTATAATCAAGTAAATAAAAGGGAGAAAGACATGGGATTGAAAGACATACACGATATTACATGTTTGCCCTCATGCAAGAGGGTTCGAATGAATGTTTTAGCTAAGCTAGCTAATTAATTAGAACACTGACTTTAACTAACTATCATAGCTAATTAAATAATTACAACATACTCTAACTAATTAATACAAATTAACTAATTAAACTATTATGGAATTAATTAACTAAGTAATTAATTACAAGTTCACTACTTTAAGTACAACATGCTACTAAAAACAAATGTAATGGATCCCGAGCCGAAATGCTAAGGATGGCTCATGAATGAACGCGGATTTCCACCCGAAAATGCCTCCGTTTGGCTGCCAAAATGCTTCTGTTTTGCAGTCAGAGAATTGCACTGTTTTTCACCTCTATTTCTACTCTGTTCTGCAGGAAAAAGGAAACTGCCTGGCTGAAAAAAAATAAAATAAATAAAAAAATTAAAAAAAGGTGGCCGACAGGCTAAAAGTGGTGGCCAACTGCCCACTA
The DNA here is from genome assembly GCA_030407325.1 of Camellia japonica. Lineage (NCBI taxonomy): Eukaryota > Viridiplantae > Streptophyta > Magnoliopsida > Ericales > Theaceae > Camellia > Camellia japonica. The sequence continues at coordinate 29,402,908 of JAPPVO010000017.1, forward strand.
ATAGTGGTCTGCCGCCTAGTTATGTTGGGTTTCTCCTACTGCAACAGAAAACAAACAGAGTATTCTCAGGAGATGTCTATCCACCCTACCTCTCATTATCATCAAATAGCTCAAAAGAAGGGTAGGCTTGATTCGCAAGCCATCAATCAATGCAAATTCATTGCATGATGGCCTATGAATCAAGGGATACAATTTCAATAAATGCACAATGAAAGACTCATGAACCTCCTCCCTATCATGATATTTGATCAAGAGAACTAATTGACATCGACTCTTGAACTGTTTACATCACTAACAAGTATAAAATAACTCAAGACTCAATGGGTTCAATTAACGTCCGATTGAACCCCAAACCATTTTATTATCTTGTTCCATTCTAGTTCAAATTTTATTGTCTCTTAGATTACCTTTCCCTTCATTAGTCATTTTAGTCCAAGAATGAGCATTAAGTCCACTAATGGAGAAGAGTGTCAAACCAAGGGTTATTTTGGGCATGAGAGAGATGTCATGCCGTTGGTAATGAATCTCTGAAGAGATTAAACCATTAAGCACAACGATCTCTATCCCAAGCTTAAACAAACAATTGGTTTGAAACAACTCTCAAAAAAAGGTAAAAAGCCAAGAAATGAGGGAGGTTGCAGAAGTGATTAGAGGTGAACATAAGTATGAAAAGCATAAAATAAATGCTATCAACTCAAATAGGTTGGTGTCTAATGCCTAAAACACCAAACCTATGAGGATTATTGCACTACAAGCATGGTATACAAAGCACAAATGAAACTAACACATAATAAAAGTTCTATATTAGCTCAAAACAGTGCTGGAATTAAAATAAAAATAGCTAGAAGAGTAGGCTAAAATAATGGAGCAATCAAGCTAGTAAACAAGCCAAGGGAGGGGTGGCTAACCCCTCTATTTTTGGGACTTCAAAACCAATTTTTTAGCCTCTGAAAATCTATGAAAATTAGTGATAAAAAAGCTCAAAAAAAGTTGATGACAAGGTGGGAAACACAAGGGTAAAGGCCTAGAAAAAAAGGGTCAAAGAGGGGTGGTCCACTTCTCTACCCTTAATGGCCTTAAACCACAAGTTTCAGTCCATAAAGACAAGTGAAAAACAATACAAAAACAACAATAAATGATGGTAAATGAATAAGGGAGAGAAGCTTGGAGTTATACCTCTTGAAGAGAAATGACCCTTTGAATCACAAACCACTAATTTCACACCCTCAAGAGCTTAAAATTCAAGCTCAAAGACCTCAGCAAAGAGCCCTCAAGGTTTGGTTTGGAGTGTCTAGGCAAAGGGTATAGAAGTTGCAAGAGAGAGAGAGAGAGGGAGAAAAATATAAAGAGAGAAATATTTTCCAAAACTTTTGCTTCTCCAATTTTTTTAACTCTAATTTTTGAGAAAGAGTCCTCTACATATAGAAATATATCAGACCATCTCAAAAATATTCATACAGACACAGCTGGTGTAGTGCATGCATCTTTATAGACAGCTGGCACAGCTAGCAAAAAGATCTAAAATTTTACACAAGTGGGCGGCCGGCCACTAATAATGGGTCGCCAGCCACCAATAGTAGGCGGTAGGCCACTGGGATGGTCAGGCTTGAAAAATTACTGTTTTGGTCAAAAAACAAGGCACAATGCTTGTAGGTTTTTGAGGCTCAAAACTGAGGTTTCCTGCTAAGAAATTCGAGCATTTGGACAAGCGTGCACATTCATCATTGGGTGATCAATGGGTGGCGCCCAAGTCTTAAGGGTTATAAAAAATGGGGTGTCTACACATACCCCATAACTCAACAATGGAATTGTCTATTCACAATATTCATTTATCACTGACAACACATCGTGCTACATCACATAGCCCATCCTACAATAGTACTCATAATCTATCTCTAACAACAAGCAATACCATCATCCATCGATGACCAAGGTCAAAACTCTAAATGTCAATCACATAACCCGAAATAATATATACCCCTCAAGTAACTCCATGTTCCCGTTCATTGGAAACTGTCAAATTTTATAAAACGATAACTAATCCCAATTTTATTTTAATAATAGAACTTCCCACTCGAATTCCCATCATTACGCATAATGACCAAAATCTACTATCATTAGCCTCAAAATCCCAATTTGGCAAACAACCACAGCATAACCCCAAATTTGCATTTTTACATAAAGCCTTTCTTCAACATTCTACAATTTACGAATGGAACACCAAACCCTTCTAATCCCACATCCTACACATACTTTTCACAACCCAAAATCAAATGTAAACATAACCCATAAACCCACCAATTTAAACTCAAATCAACTCATATGCTTTTTAACAAAATCAACCATAAACTATGCTTTTAAATGTAATAAAAATACCACAAGTCTATCTATAGAGAGGTATTGAAAAGAAGCTCAAGAATCCTTACCTCTTGAAGCGAAGAGGAGAAAAGCCGAAAATTCACCGGCGACGAAAACACGATCTGCTCAGATCAAAAGGAAGCCCTCATGATCCTCTACCTTTTGATCTATACGACTAGGGGTAGAAAATGGGTATAACTAAATGAAACCCAAGTTTTTAGTTCCAAGAAACCCTAACAATGGCGAAAAGGAAGAGAGAGAAAAGCAAAATGTGACTTTTTTCAGTGCACTACGGCCTTATATAGACGTGCAGTCCACTCGAGCACAAGAAGTGACGCTCGAGCGTCCAGACACAAAAAGTGTGACCGCTCGAGTACAAGGAGTATCGCTCGAGCATAGAATACAAACTCTTAGAAGTTTTAAAAACAAGTGACCACCGCTCAAACACAAGAAGTATCGCTCGAGCAAACATCGCTCGAGCGCAAGAATAGCCGCTCAAGCGAAGAATGACAACTCCTAATATCTCTACAGACCTACAAAAGTGTTGGAAGTTCACAATGACCGCTCGAGCGCAGGAAGAAAATTTATGGACAACAACAGCTTGAAAAATAAGTCACCAACATGTTCTCAACACAACCAAGACACTCCGATAACCACACCCAATAAACAATGAGCGGAAGCAAGACATGAACAACTAAAAAGGCAATGAAACCCAGATCCAAAACATCAACGGGTCGAATTCAAACCAGGGTCGCTATACATCATTGAAATATCACATTAATACTTACAACATTGAAGTATCACATCATACTTGTCACATTAATAAAAGTGTATAGCTGTTCACAAAAATACTGCCAAAATCAAAAATAGGACCACACGGAAAGAAATTCTCCACTAATAGGACTTAACATATCAATAAAAAAAACTTGGGGCTAATTAGAGTAGTTGTTTGTGAGATGAGATTTATTGGTAAATATCCGCTTAATTTATCCTATTTAAATAAAGATATATCTACAAACAAATAAGTAAAGTAATAGCAATCTCTTTTTTTTTTTTTTTTGGTTAAAGATAGCATTAGTATATTAATATAATTATTATTATTTCTTTCTTTCTTTCTTAATCGTTGAGACTAACAACCCATACACGGAAAAAAAGAAAAAAAAAAAAAAAATCTTTGAAATGGATTGGCGAGTGTTGTTGGTTGGAGTCACGAGCTCACTGCAGTTTCTACTTAGGTGATCTAAATTATTTTTTTGTAAAATTTTGTGTGCGGTTGATAGAAATATGATATTTTTGAAAAAATTAACAATAAATAAAATTTGAAAAATAAATTATTCATTTTTTTAGGTGTGATAAAATCATGTTATTGTGATTATAATATCAATTTGAATTTTTTCAAAAATAATCTACACATGCAATTTAACAAAATAGACAGTCTAGATTGTTAGAATAACAACCTCACAAGAGAGAATCTTCTCCCAAATAAAATAAAATGTACTCATATTTAGACTTCATTATACTAATATTATGCAAAATTATATTCCAACAAATTACCGTAAAATTATATTGAAGTTGGTCATTCCTTGTAGTGAGCAATTTGTAGCTGTGATTCAGTATCAAGCCTAGTAACAAAAAATTTCAACTATTTAAGAATCTCCCAAATATATCCCCACCCTTACATTGAACTCAAATTTCACAAATCTCTTGAATATTATGAATAATTCCTATTTATTTTATAATTTTTTGAATCATTGGCAATTAGTTGTAATTAGTTAGTGTTAGACCAGGCTGAATCATTGTGTTAAGTTTGTTGTAACTGTAATTAGATCTATGGTTGTGATTGTTTGGGACACTCAAAAAAACCTGCATTTAGTTGTTAGAGGTAAAAGTCAAAAATTCATCAAGTTTTTTTTTTTATCAGTTAAAAAAGTCAAATGTTATATTGATTTTTTACTCACAAAAAATTAAATTTTTTTAACAATCTTCCAAACACATTAGCTAAAAAAAATCTCCTAAAAATGCACCCAATAAATAAATAAATAAATCCCAAACGCCCACTTAGTTAGTTGGATTAATTGTATATCTTCTTGATTTTAGGGTTACTATAAAAGAAGTGTGTTGTATTTTTCCTATTGAGAAGTCTACTTCATTAGAGACATCCAGTGTCTCTTCTTCCATAGCTAGAATTTTATAATGAGGACTCAAATTTTTAATGTTATCTTTTACACATTTTCAATTAAATTTTTCATTAACAAAAATTCCAAAATCCATTGAGATATGACTGGGTGGTGAGGTGGCTCTTTTCTTAAAAAAAATTAATTACTTAATTAAAATAATCACGCGTGTCTCTATGCTCGATATTTAAATTATGTGATTAAATTAATCAATCAAATAATATCAAAGTGAATCTATTTCATTGAACTAATATTTTTTTCATTATCAATATGAATTGTGTTAGGTTTCTTATAAAAAATCCAAAATTTTACTCGGAATTTAAATATGTGCACACAAATCATCCTACATGTTTCTTAACACACTAACTTTAATTTACACCATATATTTCACTCTCACGGTAAAATTATATGTAACTTTTTATGGTACCTAAAATTATGAGGGATAGTTACAAACAAATCTTGTGAATCGAGCATATTTATCAAAAGGTCATATGTAACTTTTAGTGATAAATTTATCAGTATAAAAATATTTTTAAAAAATACAATTCAACTATTTATACTTTTTACATTATACTTCAATAAAAACTAAAACAAATAAACGAAAAATAAATCGAATGATCACAAACAAAAGCCAATTAAAATGTTTCAATAATTTATTAATTTGATAAATTTGTTAGTATCATTACTAGTATCAAATGATTATTCCACAAATATAAAACACATTTAAAAAATCTCAAAATTTTCTAATTATCAAAATGATAGGAAAATACATAAATAAATAAATAAAATAAAAATAAAATTTACTCAAATCTGATGAATAAATATGTCCAGCTAATAGAAAACGCTGGTAATTATTCTAAATTATTTTTGCCAACAACTACCGAATCTCAAATTGTTTTTAGTACCGAATAATTAAAAAATCTCGAATTTGCCGACATTTATGGGCTTAATATGGTGGTCAAATTCCTCGGGTGATTCTATTTATACTCAAATAATAACTCATTTTGTTCAATTAAAATTTTAAAATTTTAATTTCTATTATACTTTAATATAAATTTATTAATAAGGACAATATATATTAAATCTTATCCTAAAATAAAATATTATTTTTTTCTTACAATACACCCAAACTATTTACACGTGTTATTCATATTTAACTCTCTTTATCTTCTTCATCATTTCAAAACTCTAATCCATCCCATCAAAATTCATTATTATCATCAATATTATTGTTTTTTATTATATTGTTACTTTTAAATAAAAGAAAGTTTGAACAAAATCAAACCGTGGAAGAAAATAATAATCAAACGTATTTTTTGAAGCAATCTATCAAAGACGATGTAAGTATTCGTATAAATATTAAAGTACAATTCTAGATTTCTCTATTTTCAATCATCAGCTACCCTAATCATCAAGAAAGGACAGAAAACTGTGACATAATTATCAAAAATCATTATGTCTACTTTTTCATCTTTTTATCTCATCTAAACATTATCGAATAGTTTCACACAACGAAAATAATTAATATAAAAAAAACAAGATCAATTTAGATATACTTTCTATTGAATACTCAACTCTGAGACTACCCTCAAAGTATATCATAGAATTTTATATATACAACACTTACTCTCTTTTTTTTTTTCTTTTTTGTTCAAATCTTTTTTTTCAGTTTGTCATGGCAAATAATAAACTCTTTTTTTTTTTTTGAAAGTGTCTTAGTCCTGCTGGGGAATGCAATCTTCATCTTGGAATTATAAAGGAGCTGTACCCAGATATGGTCACAACTTATTCAGGAAGGTTGCATCTGTTATGAAATTTGGCTGGATCTAACATTTAGATGGGGTTGTCGGTGGATTCTAGGGGGAAATCCCAATTGAAATGGCAGAGAGTTCGCCGAGAGGGGGTGGGAGTTTGTCGACGTGGTCCTCCGTTGTTGTTGTCTTTCCCTTGTGCTATTAGTTTTAGTTATGCAGTGTGAATACTTTAAAAATAGTGTTGCACGAGTACTAGATATTTATCGAATGTAGTTACAGGTATTGATACGGTGGTATGTGTATCAAGTATGTCAAATACATGTCAGGTATAGAAAATATATTTGAGTACGTTGTGGGTAAGGTGTGAGTACAGCACCGGTATGGAGAGATGATTTTTTATTTTTTATTTTTGCAAGTGTTAGAATTTATTGCAGTCTTTATTATTCTTCTTTCAATTTTAAAAATATTAAGTAATTTATTTCCAATGCCCTTTACCCACGAGTCATGATTTTGCTCTCTTTTGCATCATGTTTTAAACAATCAAAAAAAAAAATTTATATTACTTTTTAGATAAGCTGTTTTTTTTTAGTTTTGATATTTGTATGTTAGATGTTTAGCTATAAATTAAAAAAAAAAAAAAAATTTTGACATGCCCCAGCAATACCCGTATCCTATTTTCTAAAAAATTTACTGTATCAGCGTACCCGTATCATTCCCGTACCCGTACTTCATAGATTTTCGGTGTGTGAACAAAAAGAATATTCATAATGAAAAAATGGATAAACTACTAATAATTATTAATAGTTGAATTTAATTCTCATCAAATTCTATTGAGAATAAATTATAGTTTTACTCTCTTTTACATCCTGTTTTAAACAATCAAAAAAAAAAATTACATTACATTTTAAATAAGCTGTTCTTTTTTTAATTTTGATATTTGTATGTTGGATGTTTAGTTATAAATTAAAAAAAATTAAAGATAAATAAAAATAAAAATAAAATTGACGTACCCCAGCCGTACCCGTATCCTATTTTTTAAAAAAATTACCGTATCAACGTACCTGTATCATACCCGTACCCATATTTCATAGATTTTCGGTGTGTGAACAAAAAGAATAATCACTACTAATAGATATTAATACCTGAATTTAATTCTCATCAAATTCTATTGAAAATAAGTTATAGTAAAATTATCACTAAAAATAATTTCTTATAACGATTTTTAACATATGTCAGTAAAAATTGATAATTAGTAACTTTTTTTATCACGATTTTTATAAATTGTTGTTGAAACTTACAATTAGTAATATTTTTCTGTAACGGATTTTTCAAACTGTCGTTGAAAATTGAAAATTAGTAACTTTTTTTATAACGATTTTTTTAAACTGTCGATAAAACTTATAATTAGTGACATTTTTTTAATAATGTTTAATGAAAAACGCTATTAATTATCATATGATATATTGGACAATAAGTCCCCCTATTACGACCTATACGTGAGTCTCTCATGAAAAATCTGTTTAAGAATTTTTTTAAAGGGTTTAAAGTGATTTATTTGGATTTTTGATTTGTTTATTAGTTGGGTATACCTTAAAGTATAATATGGAGGAAAAAAAATATAGAATGTATTAAGAGTGTATTGTAACCTGAAATAATTTAATAAAGTTTATTAAGAAATTAAGAGTATTTAATGAGAAATTAAGAGTATTTAATGATTTGTTTCAGTTTGGCCCGTTTATTTGAGATAATCCAGCCCAACATGAACTTGTAGTGGACAGGAACAAATTGACGCTTACATCAAGGACCTCCACAGTCAGTAATCAAATACATTCGGCCCAACAAAAAAATGAGAAAAAAATATATTGTATTGAAAAAAAAAAATAGAAACAGCCCACCAGTATGAGAGAAAATAAAAACCCAGTACAATAAAAGAATAATTAAAAAATTCATAACTAGGGAAACGTGATTTCTCGAATAAAATGTACAAGAATAACCAACTGAACTAATCCAGTCTTTTAAGTAGTTACCACATACAAATAATTAACATAGTGATGAACAAGAATTCACTGAAGTTCAAACCTTAAATAAGGCTTCCACCTTTCTTTTTTTTCTTAACAATTGGTAGAATGGAAAGCTTGCATAGTGAACAAATTTAAACTCAAATATTACATTTGATAAAAGAGCACTTCATTCGTCAGAATATATCTAACTTCAGTTTTTCTACTAAACTTGGTTAGAATGACATATTACATGAGAGTAATTATTCTCATCAAATTCTACCAAAGTCTAGCAATAGTCATGTCTACGATGAGATCTTGGTTATTAACATATATATATATATAGATATAGATAAAAATAGACATGATTCCTTTTTGCCCTCACTAAAATTAGAGCCCAGTGCTGCAAATTTTTGTACGTCTCAAGTTGTCATCACTTGGTCACTCCTACTTCCTCATTTCCATCGGCAGCATTCAATGCCTTAGATGGTGTCTTATGATCATCTCTAGCTAATTCCACATCACCCCCTTCACCATTTCTCTCATCAACCACCTCTTCCAATGGCTTGCAAGTATAAAACCAAGCACATATTACATAATACAAGAGATTCAATACTTGTATACCACTCACAAGCAAATAATAGTTTTCCAATCTCCCCCTATTGAGATTCCTATTAGGCAACCAATTCCTCTCCTTCCCACTATACTTATGAACCATTGACACCATGAAAGAACCAATAAAGTTCCCCAATGATATCGATATCCAATGCAATGCAGCGGCTGTGCTTCTCATGCTTTCTGGGGATTGACTGTACAAAAACTCCAAATGCCCGACCGACATAAAGACCTCTGCCAATCCATGGAGGCAAAATTGCGGTAGCAACCAAAACACACTTATGGGTATGATCGCGGTAGGCTTGTCGAGTAAGTTGTGATTTGCTGCCACCTTTTTTCTTTTTATTTCAACTATGGCAGACACAATAGTTGCAAGAATGTTGACTGTAAACCCTATCCCCATCCTCTGCAAGCACGTGATGCCTGTAGGGTTTTTAGTGAAACGACGAGTGAAGGGCACGAAAGCACGCTCGTAGAGGACGAGGCCGATGAGGACGGTGAGGATGGAGAAGATGGAGAGGCTGGCAGGAGGGATTTGGAAGGTGGGGGACAGGTGGCGGTCCATGGAGCGAGCTTGGAGGATGATGAAGCTGTGCTGGTGGGATTGGGCGGTTGCGAGGAGGATTCCTGCAGCCCAGATGGGGAGCATCCGGATGATGGACTTGAGTTCCTCGACACGGTGGACTGTGGCGATTCTCCAAAGGTTTGGGGAGGTTGGATCTTTTGTGTCTTCTTCTGTTACAATGGCTGCTCGATCTAGCCACCTTCAAATAACAATGTGTATAAGAAACAGTTTTAATCATATGAGACATAATGTTTGAATACAATAAAATATAAGAATTGTCTAGTTTCAATGGTCTAAAGTATGTATTTGGTTATAGTTTTGTCAATAGAGTTTTTAATTTTTTTCAATTTAATTTCTAAACTATGAAATGTGAGTTTAATTCAAGAGAAATGTTAGGGATCATGAAATTTTTTTTATGAAAATGATCATGAAAAATTTGTGACTCTTAGATTACCTTGATTAGTGTGTGGTGCTTTATTGTAAGTGTAATCCAAAGGTCACAAATCTTTCATGACCATTTTCATGAAAGACTTTTCATGATACCTAGTATTGCTGTTAATTCAAATTGTCCTAAGTCGCGTATCATCTAAATTGATTAACTGCTTGGGATATTTTTTGAACTTCAAAATAAATACACAATAAAATTTTAAAATATTGGGGGACCATAATTCAACAAAGTGCATAATTTGAAGACCACAATACAATATACTTTTGGCATCATGAGTGTATTTGATCTTTTTAATTTTTTTAAGAAGAAATTACATGCCAATTGAAAAAATATTTATAAATTAATGATAAATTTTATAAATATTAAAATATAAACTGATAACTTTTTTATTAAAGGATAATTAATTTTTGAGTTTCTACTAAGATATAATTTGGAAAACTTACGTACAAGTCCTAATAGGTGGACTTGTTATTCAATAGATTCTATGATAATTAATGGTATTTTTCATCAAACACTATTAAAAAAAAGTCACTAATTGTTAATTTTCAGTTACAACTCGAAAATTTTGTCTCAAAAAATATCAATAATTATAAGTTTTAGTGACTATTTAAAAAAATCGTAACAAAAAAAGTAACTAATTTTCAACTTTTTTGAAAAGTTCATTATAAAAAAAGTTCACTAATTGTCAATTTTTTAGAACATGTAAAAAATCATTCCAAAAAAATATTTTAGTGACGATTTTATTAAAACTTTTTTTTAATATGATTTGATGAGAATTAAATCAAACTAATTTACTCTAAATATAAAATGTGAATCTTACTTGAGCTGGTCAGTATGTAGAAGCCTTCCATTGCTAGAAATCCCAGCATCAAGCTCTCTATTCTCATACAAATTCCCAACGCCATGTGGCACAACTTCCTTCCTCTTCTTCACAGCAGCAACAACAACTTGAGCCATCCTAACCAAAGGACTCCCACTTGGTTTCACTTTCTTATAAAGAGGAGACCCCAAAACAAACGCAATCACAGACACAGCCATAGCAATGGTGGGTATTCCAAGTCCCAAACCCCAACTCACATTGTCTTGGATATAAACAACTACTGTCAGGGCACTCAGTGAAGCCATTCCCATGCAGAAATAGTACCAGTTGAAGAAGTTCCAGCTTCTAGACTCTACTCTTGACTTGGACATGTCCAATTGGTCGGCAGCGAAGGTGACAACGCAGGGTCGGATGCCACCTGAGCCGAGGGAGGAGAGGAGGAGGGAGATGTAGAGGATCCATAGTTGGAGGGTGGAGGCTTCTTTGCAGTTAACCTGAGTTGGGCATGGTGGTGGGCGGAGTTGGGGGAGTGTTGCTGATATTGTCATGCTCACTAATCCCTGTTTGGCCGAATTGTGTTATTTCAATTTATCATTGCAAAACCATATAGTAGTATTAACTCCTGACATTATTTTTGTCGTGTATATTATTATTTGGATGATTAGGAGTGTGACAAAATTTTGAAAAAAATACAATAAAATTTGTCAATTTCACTTTTATCCTTTTTAATTATTGTTTTTTATTTTTTCACATTCCTAAATTATCAATTTCATTTATTTAGTCTCTAACATTTTTAATTTCAGAATACATATTAGAGACACTTTATCCAAATCATAATAGTAAAAGATAAGCACGACACAACCCTTCTAACTTGGGGATAAATGCACCACTCCACAGAAATAGTCTAGGCTTCGCTTAAAAGTTGAACTAAATACCTAGGTTATAAATCCAAGTCACCAACTCAACTACATTCCTGGGTACTGTCAAGTTAAATTTTAATGTTTATTGATTGGAACAACCTCTAGACTACATTAGTTGAATTAAATTTGTAACGAGTAAATAGATTAAATTGATAGTTTAAAAATGAAACAAAATTTTTTAAAAAAATAAGCAATAATTTAAGAGATAAAAGTAAAATTAATTAAAAATAATAATAAACATTAAGAAAATAATTCATAACTTTGAGAGAGAGAGAGAGAGAGAGAGAGAGAGAGAGAGAGAGAGACCAGTTCATAAATAAGGGAACCAGCGATGATGGTCCAAAAACGGCCAGCGAAGGAGTCAGCAATCAAAGCACCAATCATAGGTGTTAAACTGGCTGTCCCTGCAAAGTTACTCAGTGTGTTTGCTGCTGCTACCATTGGCATGTTCAGCTCCTTCGTCAAGTATGTTATCATATTTGCGTGTGATCCAGATGATCCAAATCTATCACATATTTCATTTGCTGCCCAAAATCACACACACAACAATCACATTATATTAGTTTATCTGTCAAAAGTCCTTTTACCCAACCCATCAATATTTTTAAAAAAATTATAGAAGAATGAGGTGGCAGTAGTATTGTTAAAAATATAAGGTATTTTTATGGATATTTTGCTTTAAAGTGAAACTATTTGGGATGGTTTGGAATCATCTAAATAAGTGTATTTTTTTACTTTTTATGAAATATGAGTTGGGTATGGGTTGAATTTGAAGTGATGTGATAGAGAGGTGATGTGACTTAAATAAGATGATGTGACTTAAATAGGATAATGACTTTTTGACTTTTTAGGTAATAACAAATAAGGCCTTAAATCACATTATTATGTATGAAAGTCCTTTATAAATTTTGTATTTGTATATTATTACTCATATTTTTATTGAAGTAATCGATCTTATTTTTATTTTTATTTTTTTCAACGTTCATTAGTAAATTTATATTTACTGTTTAAAAATTAAGAGAAATTGTACTTCAATGCATGTTTTAAAAAAAAAATAAAGTACAAAATTTTTCCAAAATTTATAAATATTTTGTGAATGTATTGCTGATTGTTATTTTTTTTCCTAAAAAGTATAGAAAATAAAGTTTCTTTAGGACTATTTGGTCAGGCCCGGCCCTGAGATTTCCGGGGCCCAAAGCCGATAATCAATTAATAAATTTTTGGGGCCCTTCACATTTTTTTTTCATTGAATGGGAAAAAAAAAAATTGAAAGTAAAGAACAAAAGATTTATGTCAAAATCACAAAAAATACTTAGCATTACATTACAATAACTAATAAGCATCGCTTGATTCTCACTCTTCTTGTATTTTTAGAAGCAAATAAATCAATCATACTTACATAATCTAATTTTTTTGCAAAATCATTTTCAATGAATAACAATGCTAATTATTTTAAATGGGCCTTTCAATTTTTTAATGGATTAATTTATTTTAAGTTAATTTGGGCCTTCCTTAATTTTTTTTGGACTTAAAATATACTTAATATATTATACTAAACTATAATAAGAGAGACCCTTTTTTTGGGTCTATTTTCAATGGATAACAATGCAATTTTTTTTGAATGGCCTTTCAATTTTTTAATGAGTCAATTTATTTTAAGTTAGTTTGGACATTTTTTTTAATTTTTTTAGACTTAAAACATACCTAATATATTACATTAAATTATAATAGAAGGAGCCCCTTTTTTTAGTCTATTTTGAGAGGCCCTAGGCCATGGCCTTGTGGCCTATGTCCTAGGGCCGGCCATGTATTTGGTGCAATTTATCTAAGTTGTTTATAACTTTTTTATTGGGGGAGTATGTGCTAAATTATTTGGTATAATTTATACTTATAACTTATTAGGCAAATAGAAAATAAGCTTAAAAAATGTAATTTTCAAAACTTAACTTTGAATTGTCAGCTTTTACCAAACATAGCCAAGAAGGTGGGTTGATCATTTTTTTTTTTTTTTTTGCTTAGCTACAACAACCCACTGCAGAGACGGGGGATCGACCACCATTCAGAAGCATATGGGTCAACCAATTGAGAAGCAAAGTGTTGTGTAACTCAATAGTGGCCTTTGGGTTGACCCACAAAGAGAATAATTTGACATCTTCTCTGTTTAAGCTCCATTTGTTTGTGGGCCAACCATTTGCACCGAGTGGGCCAGACCATTAAGGTGAAGTTTGAAAATAATAATAATAACAACAATAGTAAATAGGTGTTGGAGTAATTGTTATTTAACCAGGCTTTTCGTCTAGTCATGTGTTTTGAGATTATAAATTTATGTCCACCCAAAAACGAGATTATAAATTCAATTTCTAGGGAGAGGAATTTGATATTTTTTATTTTTTTTTTTTTTTTTCTAATATGGGGATTGTATAGGTTGTTTATTTATTCTCTAATTTAGGCTAGTGGTGATTGTTAGGGTTAGTAACTGTTAGGCCTTCTACCTTTTGTTGGACTTTAGTTGAGCTAATTTGATGTAATTGATAAGATAATTGTCAAAAAAAAAAAAAAAGAATCTCTGTATATTGAATATTAATATTTATAATTATTATAAGAAGTAGTCTATATATAGGACTTGTATGAATTGTTAATCAAGAAACCATGAGAATAATGAAATGAAAGAAATATGAAAACCTAACAAATATGGAAAATAATATATTGTAAATATGTTTTAATAGTCTCCCTTAAACATAAACTAACTTGAGTTTGAAAGAATAAAACAAACAAAACAAATGTGAAAATGAGAGTTTGTCATGTACAATAAAGGAAAGAGCCTGCTAAAGGTGATTGAGAAAAGTCTGCTACTAGGACAAACGATAAAGACCTGTTAAGGGCGATTGAGAAAAATGTGTTGTTAAGGCAAATAATAAAGGCCTGTTAGGGGCAATTGAGCCGCATGTTCACCATGAAAAGGCCTACTAAGGGTGATGTTGAATGGTGTGTTCATTGTGAGAGAGGCCTTAAGAGGCGACTGGTGTGATGGGCCTTTAGAGGAGCTTGGATGAGGTGCACCAAGGAGCGATATATGTGATTGTGCCATCGGAGGCGTAAGAAGGGCACCAGGGGGCGGTTTGGGTGGTTCGCATAGTATATCACCATGCTCACTATGATATGGGTATATCCCCTCCTTTCAAACTCAAATAGGTTAGAAAATAGTACCTTATTTGAGGTTGAAACAAAGAGAACTAAGAAAAAGAGAGAGAGAGTGCAGAAGTACAAAAAGAATGGATTTTGAGCGATTGAAGGAGGCTAGGATTGGACAATGATGGAGGATGTTGGCATAGGTTGCCAACAAGTCGCTCGCCGATAAACTAGGAAAACAAGCCTTACATGTTAAGATAATTGTCTAACGAGAGAGAGAGAGAGAGAGAGAGAGAGAGAGAGAGAGAATCTCTCTATATTGAATATTATTGTGTGTAACGATTGTAAGAAGTGACCTATATATAAGACTATATATGAAGTAGGGGTGTTCGCGGTTCGGTTTTGAACAGTTTGCAAATCGGTTTAGACCTGCCCGTATGTATGCAGTTTGGGAAACACTTAACCTGCAACCGCCCGCAGTACGGGTTGCGGTTTGTGTAGATAAGGTTCGCGGATGTGTGAGCGGTTACGGGCGATTTACGGATTGGAGTTTTTTTAATTTCCAAATTCAATTTCAATTTCCAGATTCAATATAATATAAGATTGATATCAATTTCAAAAGTAATTAACAGATTCAATTTCTCTTCCATGACGAAGTAGATTCAATTTTCTACAATATTCAGAGCAAACAAAAACAAAAATATTCAAAAACAATGTCTTCAAACAATGTTTTCTATAACATTTCTTTTTGTATCATAAAAATAGGGTTTGGTGCGTTGGCCAAAACTATCTAAGATAGGATGAATGAATGAATTTTTTATTAAAAAAAAGTGTTTTCTATAATATTTCTTTTTGTATCATGAAATTAGGGTTTGGTGCGTTGATCAAAAATATTTAGGATAGAATGAATGCACTTTTTATTATAAAAAAAAAAAATCTAAGTGCGGCCGGGTTTTTGCAGGTGTGGGTTAAACCCGCAACCCGCAATTATGCTATATTCCAAATCGCATCCACCCGTATTGTGTCTGCGAAACCGCTTATTTGTATGCGGATCGGTTCAGGTTGAGCAAGTTGAACAGTTCAGATAACCCTATACCCAACCCTAATACGAAGTATTAATTAAAAAATCATGAGAATAAAGAAATTTATAAAATATGAAAATCTAACAAATATGAAAAATAATTCTATGACTATGTTTGGGAAGTGGTTTTTGAGGTTTTTTTTGCCTAAAATAGCCACAAAAAATAAAATAGGCTTTTTAGGCCAATAAGACAAAATATCATATCCAACCCATAATCATTACATTCTTTCTCTCACAAAAAAGTCAAAAAAGTCAAAAAAGCCAGAAGCCCTTCCCAAACCAGGCTTTTTAGCCCCAGGCTAAAATAGCCAAAAAAGCCAAAAAGTCAAAAAAGTCAACCCACTTCCCAAACGAAGCCTATATATGCTTTAACAATAATATTTATAATTATTCTTCTACTGAAAATTTTGCAAAAATAAAAGATTAAGGCATGGTTTGGCATACACTAAAAAATACAAAAAGTTGTTAAAAAAGTAAAAAAGTTATCACTATTCACCAAAAAAAACATATATAAAAAAATCCCTTTTACACAGGCCAAGTACAAACCACTGTACACAAGCCAGGTAAGTGATGGTCCCGCAGGTGGAAAAATTTTTTGGCATAGGATGGTATTGTTCGATCCGTGGGGGCCCATCACGGGTCCCGTTTTGATAATCTGAACCGTTTAATGTGTAGAACTCGTCGAGTAATATATATTTGTAAAAAATCACGTTGATCGGATATCGCTAACTATATGATCAAATCAGTTTTGTATAAAAAAATGGATAGTGTTATAGTTAACGGTTAACAAAAAACTAATCTGATCAGATAGCTATCGATATCCGATTAACTTGATTTTTCATAAGCATATAGTACTTAACGAGTTCTATACATTGAATGGTTCCGATTAGCAAAGCGAGACCCGTGGTGGGCCCCTACAGGCTGAAAAGCACCGTCCAATTCAATGCCAAAAAGGAAGCAAACTTTTCCTATATACTACTCTGCCCACCGTACTACCTACTCTGCCCAAGCTTCTCCTATACACTAATTTATATAATTTTTTAATTCACATTTTTTCGTAAAAAGTCAAAAAATTATCCCAAATAACCATATTTTTTTCTTAACTTTTTAGTTCAAAAAGTCAAAAAGTATACTTATTTAAAACACCTCAAATAACCCCTAAAAAGTGTATAGAGGACAGTTGTGAATGATTGAGAAGAATACTTGATTGATTGTGTTGATTTCCCATCAATATCAAACATACAAACAAAAACAGACAAGATTTTTGCTTGGAAAATTGCGATTATCACAAATGAGTGCCAAACTGAGGATGAAAAAATAAAATAAAAAATTTAGAAAAATGTATAAAGGCTGTTCATTGATAGACAAAAGTCATTTTCAAAACAAATGGACCCCTCATCAAACACTACATGATAAAAACAGTACACCACGTTCACGTTCTAACACTATTTTCTCCTAAAGTGCATTGAAATAATCTCAACTTTTTGATCAAAAGTCAAAATCTAAGATTCAATTTCAATAATAAAATAAAATAAAAGGTGTACCTATTTGATACACTTTGCTCCAAGTGAAAATTATAAAATTTATAAATAAATAATAAGTACTGGCAAAAAAAAAAAAAAGAATTCTATTAACTCAAAAGTAAAGAATTATGACGAGTTAATAAGGAGTAAAAAAAATTTCTTAAAATTAGTATATCCGAATTAGGTTGGGTAACATTTAAAAAAAAAAATTCAAGAATAGTTATAACCTAGTTATATTAGTTTTGAATGTGATTGCCGCATCTAAAATGAATCCCAAACAAATCCTTAACCCCAAACAAAATTAAAAATTAAAAAATAAAAAATAAAAAGAACAACAACAACAATGGGTCTCACACCATAATCATATGTTCTTAACGCATTACCGTTATTTATCATTTCATATATTAATTTTGCATTGGTATAATAAGTCATGCTACTTATGTTTATGTCCAATATAAGATTGACACATAAGATAGCAAACAAACGAGTAATGATCTACAAACAAAAAATTTTAAGTAATATTATATGAACTAACAAATCTTCTAAAATTTTCTTACCTACTGTTGCATTTTGCAATAAAAAAAATTTTAAATTTGAGAGAGGACTCATATCAATAATGTAATAAGTGTCCTACAAGTTAGTATCCAATTTCTTTTTCTTTCTTTTTTTTCCATTTTTTTTTTTTTTGGGTAAAATTCATTAGTTCGCATAGCATTTTTTAACTCTCTTTCCTTTTCTTTTCTTTTTTTTTAACACGAACTTACTATGTCACAATGAATTGTTCCTATCATTCAAATTCAATGGATTTGTTTCACGTTCCAAAGTTTTACTATTACATCACGTATTAGATTGGGAAAAATTAATAAAAAAGTTATTTATATAATATTTTTCTAACCAAAATATGATAAATCAAATATAATTATTATAATATTATTATTAAAAAACTTCTTTTTTTTTTTGTTTTTTTGTAAGAGTGAACTTACGCGCACACACCAACTAAACAAAGTTTTTTTTTTTTTTTTTTAATTGAAAAGCAAAGTTGGTAAATAGGAGAGCAAAAAATCACAACATAACAATGACTAACCACCTCCCTAAACCAATCCAACCACTAAGATTACGACAATGTAACACTCAAAAAAACTGCAGCTAACCCAAAGAGTTGTTTTGGGCCACTTAGAGGTGTAAAATTAGCCCGCGGGTTCATGGGTTGTTCGTAGTTTATCTGTGTCTTAAGTGAGTTTAACTCAGGCCAGAACCCAATCTGGGACCCTAGGCTTGGACTTAGGCCATTTGTTTTACAGTCCAGCCCATCTCATCAGCTCAACCTGCATGGCTCGGACCATTGGCCCGCTCTAGTTAAGGCCAAGCCCAAGGCCCGATGTCATTTTTGGTATAAAAAATAAAATTGGTGAAAAAATAAAAAATGGTCAGGCTTGACCTAGGACCGCCCCAAACTCAAGCCTAGGCCCGGTCCACCAGCCTGAGGCCCAAATACTCCTTGGGCCTAGTTTTCTAGCTTGTGGGCTGGCCCGACTTAAATTTTGACAAGGGCCCAAGGAGCTCGACATGGGCTCACCCGATCTCAGGCCCAAATAGGCCAAACCATGCCAAATTTACACTCCTAGGACCACTCCAATGATTAGCAATGCAATCCATCTGAATGATAGAAAATTAAAGGCAAAAAAAAAAAAACTTGTCAATTGATAGGAATTAATACATATTAAGAAAATTATATTAAATTAAATAATCAATTATATAAGCAAGTACAACAACTCATAAGCATAAGCCAATACCACAACATCATCAATATAAAATAAAATTTTAAACAAGAGAGAAATAAATAAAATAACTTAAGAAAGAATCCTTAATAATAATAATAATAATAAATGTATATATTGATTGAAAAATGTATAAATTCAAAAAATCAAAACTTTAAACCCAGCATATGAAGTGGAAATAAGCATTCACATACGATAAAAAGAAAACAACACCAAAATGCTAGCTAATAATTGCGTTCATAGGAACCAAAAAAAAAGTATCCAAGGACTCAAATTAAACAATAATGGAAGGTATGAAATACCCTCACCGAAAATTATATAAAAAAAAAAAAAATTTAAAATATCACGTGTCCATACTTTTTAATCAATAATCATCATTTATCATGTTCTTTCATACTTCTCAATCACTCAATACAATATATCACCTATCCACTTTCGGCACTAATCACAATATTATGGAGTATTATATATTCATAGTTCAAAACTACTCAATAATCAACATAACTCTAAAAGTTGAATGCCAAACTAGCCATGCTTAGCAAATATTTTACTTGGAAATCTTGATTTTTATCTTTTTACATGTCTTTTTATAAATAATTAAAAAATTATTAAAAAGTCATTTGCCAAATATTTCAATATATGATTTAAACAAGGTAAAACAATGAACAAAAATTTGAGCTAGAACACGAAAATGCGAACTTTCCGACGATAAAACGAAGGTACAGCTAACCAGACATAATGTTTAAGTTCGAGTTTTATCATTGCAACACAACTACCCTTCTTCTATTTCTCTTTTATCGATTATAATTAAGGGAGAGAGAGAGAACTCACCAAGGATAAATGGCATTGTTCTCATCCCTCCAAGCTTCTTCTTCTTCTTCTTGTTTTGAAGCTCTTTCTTTTCTTGGTCCTCTCCATTTTCAGTCATGTTCTTCTCAGGCTCCATCTTGATATCCATGTTACAGGTTGAGAGAGAGATGGTATCCAAACGAGTGTATTTATAAGTAACTTGGTGATCTGAGAGAGATAAACCTGCAAGAGAGAAGTGGGGACTTGGAATTGACTTGGTTGCCTTGTGATGCAGTGGCTTATGTCATGTTCAATTTTACAGAGGTTGTCTTTACTCATATATTAATTAATCTGTGTATGGGTTGTGTTGTGTGCCTCCTTGAAGTGCAGAGATCTTCATATTAAAAAACTATTTACTGAAACATATAGGTCTCGTTTGGGAAGTGACTATTTTAGTAGGTTATTTGGTTTTTTGGTTATTTTAGTAGATTATTTTAGTTTTGTGTTTGGAAAGTTGGGTTAAATTTTTATTTGAATTGGTGTATTAAAAAATGTGTTGAAAAGATGTTTGTAATTAAAATGACCATTTTGTCCCTACAATTATATTTTTTTTAATTTCCGGCTGAGGGGCAAAATGGTAATTGAGCTGTTGATGTAACCATTTCCGGCTGTGACAGTGTAGGCACAGCCTACACTGTCCAGCGCTCAGCCTTTTTTTTTTTTTTTTTTTTGGAAAATCAAGAAAAAAGTTGCTACAGTGTAGGCTTTTGGGCTGATTTTCAAAATTAGGCTATAATAGCCTGAAACTCATGTTCCCAAACAGCGCCATAGTCGGTGTTTAGATTAAAAAAAAAAAAAAAAAGAAAAGAAGGAGGACACATTATAAATTATAAGGACCTTGCTACATCCCCCTAAAAGCACCCCCCTAATCCCCCTAATTTCCATATCAAGTAAAAAAAAAAAAAAAAACAAGGAAATAGTTACCCAGAATGGAAATTAGGGAGATTAGGGGGGTGTTTTTAGAGCTCCAAATCATTTTCCAAATTATAAATACATCATCTAAAATTTATTTAAAATACAAAATATTTTTTATGATTTAAAAAATTATAAATACTCATTCGTAAAATTTTTCTGGAAAAAATTAATGAAATATCCCTTTCTAACTTTTGGTAATAGAAGAGGTCCAACATGTTTTTTCTTAGTATATTTACAAACACACCCCATAAGGTTTGCTTATAATACAAATTACCTCTGTAGTTTTAGAAATTACATCCCGCCTCCTATGGTTTTTAATTTCATAACAAATGACCTCATTTATTAATAAATTATCAAGTTAATTAATAATTTTTAATTATGTTAAAAAAATAATTCAGTTAATTTTAGTATTGTACAGGAGAGCAATTAGAAATTTCTTTTTTTCAGTTAATTATGTTAAATAAAAAATTCTGACAAACGGATATTTATAATTTTCAAACCATAGAGGGTAATTTGTATTTTAAACAAACTTCAGAGGTGCATTTGTAATTTATCCTTTTTCTTTTTAGTTAAGATCCGTCAATAATATTATTAGAGAAATTTTCTCTGTGACGAATTGAAATTTCTCTATGAAATTGAAATTTCTTTGCAAAATTTCTCTTTTACACCAAAAATTTTTATGTGAGAAATTGAGGGACCCGCAACTACTATAAAAATATTATATATCATTAATCTTATAAAATCATAGTATCAAGGATTTTAAACTAAAAATCCCATTTTTTTGTTAATAAAATTGATTGAAAAAATAAAATTTCTAACATTTTCCTATACAATAATAAAATTATTTGAATTATTAAATGAAATAAATTTATGACATCATTAAAAACCATTAATGGAGTTGATAATTTATTTGTAATGAAATTAGAAACTTCAAGTGACGAGATGTAATGTCCATAACCACATGAGACAATTCATATTTTAAACAAAACTCAATAGGTGTATTTATAATTTACCCTTTTTTTGAAGTGATTTTTTAGTTTTTTTTTTTTTTGACTTTTTTCATTTGTTGAAAAAAATTGATGAGTTTAACAATAAATTTTTAAATTTAATAGATAATTGTGGGGGAAAAAAAAAAAACTGATTGATTGATATGTATGGTGTAACTCTTTTTTAATGGAGTTGAATTTGTTGACTTTTTTAACGTAACTTTTGTTTTTTTTTTTACTTTTTTAGCCAAAAACTCTCTTTAGGAATTAGGAAAAAAGCTAACTTATTGAATTTTTTTGAAAAAAATGTGCAAAAAAGTATAAATATAATGTGACATAAATAAGCCAATAAGTTGGCTTTTTTTCTAATTGCCAAAATAGGCCTATGGGTTGGAGCTTGTTTAGAAATTGACTATTTTAATTAATTTTTTGACCTTTTATAAATAAATAAAAAATAATGATGATATAATAACTTATAGTGACTTTTTACTATTTTAACTGGGGGTGAGCATGGTCCGGATTGGGGTAAAACCAGGACCAATCCGCTATTTACGGTTCCTGAAAAATTGGAACCAATCCAATCCGTTTAAATCATAGAACCAATCCGAATCAATCCATTTAAATACGGATTGGATCGGTTTAGGACCACGGATTAACATAGTTAAAAAACAAAAATATATATATATATAACACTTTAATTTCATAAAAATATAAACACAGCGCTATATCAGTTCCACAATAGCAACATATTTTTCTATAATAGTGACATACTGTTCTAGAATTTAAACAACCATAAGAAAACTAATTTCACCATAAGTATTTAGACCATTACAAATTAAAACTAAAAACTAACAAACAAAAGTAATAAAAGAAGATATTATACAGTTTTAGATTTGAGTTTAGATTTTATGTAGAATAAGAGAAGATACTATGGGGGAGGATGTATAATAAAAATATCGACTATTTGTATACGGTCCGGATCGGTTCCAATCCAGAACCGTGAGGTTCAATCCGGAACCAATCCGTGGACTACAGATTTTTAATTCTTCAATCCGAAACCGAACTGCGGATTCAAAAAACCAATCCAAACCTATCGGATTGGACTGGACTGGATCGGATTACGGATTTCATGGATTCCTTGCTCAGCCCTAATTTTAACCTACTTTAGGCTATTTTTTTCTAAGAATAACTTTTTAAATTAGTAATTTTTTGAAGAAATATCACATCAGTAATATTTGTAAAAAATAATTACTAATCGGTAATAAATTTTTTAAATAGTAATAATTACAATTATAAACTTTTTCATCGATTTGGAAAATCCAAAACTAGAACTGAATTGTAGGTTGCGTTTGGTAGAGTTTTTAAAATTATGATTTAAGAATAGAGTTGTATTTTAAATTTGTAATTGTTGGAATTATGATTTGAAAAGAGAAAATTTGTTTGATTATGAATTTTGAAAAGATTTTTGAATTAAATTTTAAATTTTTGATGTGACACATGAATTGAGAAAATTTATTTGGTTATGAGTTTTTAAAAGAGTTTTCAGAACTTAATTTAAAAAGTTATAACTCATAACCAAACAACTCAAAATTTTATTACAAATTCTATTCAAAACTCATAACGAAACTCTTTTTAACATTCAATTCAAAAAAAATAATCTGTCATTTTGGTCTAAAAAAAATAAATTCTATATTTAAAAAATATCAAAAACAAATATAATTTTTTTTTTTTTTCCAAGTAATAGGTGGCGATTGACAATTGAAAAAAAAAATTACACTATTTTGGTCAACCAGCTGGACATCCAGGGGATGTTCGGGAATATGACTGGGTGGACACAAAATTCAAAAACTCTTCTGTTTTTTGGAATGGAGAAGTCGAAAGAGAGAGAGTGATATGCCAAACGTGAAAGAGAAATATGTTTTGAAATGTGTGGTGGAATCACATTTTTAAAACTTTATCCAAATGAAGGGTGCAAATGAAGGGATAGAATTATGATTACAAAGTTTCACCAAATACAACCGTAATTTTTCCTAGTTTTTTCTCCTTTCATAAATTTTTTAAAAAGTTTCGAAAAAGTATCATACTTTTTGGTACTAATAGGCAGACCAAAAATAATAATAATAATAATAATAATAATAAATAAAACTGGAAAATAATCTTCAAATAAAAAAATAAAAAAATAAAAAACTTTTTTTGGTTGCTTTAGTAATTTTTTTTCCTCAGTTTTTAGATCCTTCTATACTAGATAGACTAAAAATATATATATATATATATTAGTCACCATTTTTTTTTTTTTTTTTGTAAAAAATTTGAAAACAAAAAAGTTTCAAAATAAATGTCTTTTTTAGGTTGATGCCAAACTCAGCCTAAATGTGTAGGTTTGTCTTCATGTGAAATGATTATATCTGATTCTATGGTCAATTTTCACCTTCTATTTAAGCACAAATTAATTTGAGCAACACAAATAGATGTCTCAAATTTGAATTGTGACATATTTTGTCTTTTTTTTTTTTGATGAGAAAGAAATTTTCATTAATGAAACCAAACGGCACATAGAGAAAGGCTAGATGAAATCAAGAAATACACATGAGTAAATCTATAAAGATACACAGACGCACAACTCGTGCTTATGCTTGTACTCTAAAGCAAAGGCCAATCAATCGGCCGTAGAGTATTTCTAAAATAGATCATAAGTTACAACTACAGAGTAGGTAAGTTACAACAAACACTGGTAGACTCCATAAACAATCCAAACCAAAAACAAAAAAGAAAAACTAGAAAACTTCACCTCAAACCAAAGATAGCTGGATTCGTGGAGTATTTTAGAGAAGTAGACAAAACATTTACAAGATTAGACAAAACTTTTTAACATGATGTGAATTTTAAAATCGTAACTAATTTTATAATCAAATTTTGTGCATATAAAAACTAATTAAAATAATTTGACAAAAGCAGCTCAATTACTCCTATTGCTTGGTTGTGTTTTTTCAAAAACACTTTTCAGAAAATTCTACTTTCTTGTTTTTCGTATTTTTATGTTTTTATTGAATTTTTTTAATATTTTAAGTAATTTTTTTTACTTTTTAGACATACCTAACATAAATATACCTAAAAAGTAAAACATTTGTGAAAAAAATCTTTTAAAAAATCACTAAATACCAAAAATACAAAAAAAAAAACGAAAATTCAGTACATTTTTTGTATTTTTATGTATTTATTAAATTTTTAAAATATTTTTTCACAAATTTTTTACTTTTTAGATACATCTAAGTAAGGTGCATCTAAAAAAGTAAAAAAAAATATTTAAAATTTTAAAAATATTCACTAAAAATAAAAAAAAAAACACGAAAATCAAAAAATTAAATTTTCAAAAAACTCAAACCAAACACACTAGATTTTTATAAGATTCGATGCTCATAATTATGGTTTGAGTTGCTTTATCTAAGACTGCCAAATTTAAAACAATAATTAATGTGCTAAAGAATATAAATATATTTATTTGACTTTGTACATTAATAATGCATCTTCCTATACAATTTACCTATTTTCACTATTTATTGAAAAAATATTAAGATTTCGTTTGGGAAGTTGATTGATTTTTTGGTTTTTTGACTATTTAACTTAGACTAAAAAGTCTCATTTAGGTTGGTCTTTTTGACTTTTGTGAGAGAAAAAATAAAATGATTATGATTTTGATATAACATTTTGTCGTATTAACTTTTTAGTCTATTTTATCTTTTTGTGACTATTTTAACTTGACACACCCCCAACTGAGATGCTAAACGAGTGCCAAGTAGTTTTACAATAGGGTTAATTACACTAATAGTCCCTATAGTCTGGGACTTGTGTCACTTTGGTCCCTGACTTTTCAATTGTGACACATTTGACCCTGAATTTTGAATCTTGTTCCAAATAAGGACAATTGAAAATATCATTAGATTTTTCAAAGGTAAAATCGTCATTTTGATAAAATATAAACCAATTTGACAAAAATAAATGTCAAAAAAATATTTTTAATTTTTTAAAAATTATTTTTATCCACCAATGATAAAATTATGTAAAATTAATAAAAATTACATGATTAATTTTTTAAAATTAATTTTACATAATCATCATCTAAACACATAATAAAAATTAATTTGGTAAAAAAAATAAATAAATGTTTAAAAGATTTATCAATTTTACACAATTTTATTTTTAGTGGGTAGAAATAATTTTTAGGGTTAATTACACTAATAATCCCTATAGTTTGGGACTTGTGTCACTTTGGCCCCTGACTTTTCAATTGTGACACATTTGACCCTGAATTTTGAATCTTGTTCCAAATAAGGACAATTGAAAATATCATTAGATTTTTCAAAGGTAAAATCGTCAATTTGATAAAATATAAACCAATTTGACAAAAATAAATATCAAAAAAATATTTTTAATTTTTTAAAAATTATTTTTATCCACCAATGATAAAATTATGTAAAATTAATAAAAATTACATGATTAATTTTCTAAAATTAATTTTACATAATCATCATCTAAACACATAATAAAAATTAATTTGGTAAAAAAAATAAATAAATGTTTAAAAGATTTATCAATTTTACACAATTTTTTTTTAGTGGGTAGAAATAATTTTTAAAAAATCAAAAATATTTGTTTGACATTTATTTTTGTCAAATTAGTTTATTTTTTTATCAAATTGACAATTTTACCCTTGAAAAATCTAATGATATCTTCAATTGTCCTTATTTGAAACAAGAGTCAAAATTCAGGGTCAAATGTGTCACAATTGAAAAGTCAGGGATCAAAGTGACACAAGTCCCAAACTATAGGGACTATTTGTGTAATTTGCCCTAATTTTTAAAAAATCAAAAATATTTGTTTGACATTTATTTTTGTCAAATTAGTTTATTTTTTTATCAAATTGACAATTTTACCCTTGAAAAATCTAATGATATCTTCAATTGTCCTTATTTGAAACAAGAGTCAAAATTCAGGGTCAAATGTGTCACAATTGAAAAGTCAGGGATCAAAGTGACACAAGCCCCAAACTATAGGGACTATTTGTGTAATTTGCCCTTTACAATATCATATGGTATTGTTTGTAGTGTTCTTAATCAATAAAAAAATAACAAAATATACAGATGAGTCATTATTTATCTCTCAGTACTTAATAAAAATAAATCAACATTATCTTCCAAGTAAAATTTTATGTTATGTCATAAGTTCAAAATAGTGATAATTACCCAAAATTATCATATTTTTTTTTTTTTGGGTGCATATGATCAAATGACAATTAACCATTATGACAATTGTATGTAGTTAGTAGTAGTTATAGGGTTTAAGTTTGGTGGGCTTGATATATTAATTGTGTTAGGCTTTGTTAAATTTCTAACTACGGTAGGTTAAAAGTCTCTTGGATGATGTAAATATTTATTGTATTTGTAATTAAAAAAAAGTTGAATGACAATTAATTCAACATTTATGGAGTGTTTAGATCTTCCATTCCTCTTTGGAAATAAATTCTTAATTCTCAATTTTCCTTTTGAGAATTGTTTAGCTCTTCATAGCTTTTAGTTGGATTACTCATAAATAGGGGTGTGCATAATACCGCCGAAACCGTCGAAACCGCCAAAACCGCACGGAGCCGCACCGCCAAGGCAAATTCGTTATTATTTGCCAATCGAACCGCCGGTTTTTGGTAAGAAAAATGACAAATTCTAGTGACACTTTTATCAATCCACCGGTTTCTATTTTTCTTCCAAACCGCACCCACCCGCATCGCTATTAAATCATGTTTTATAAGATTCTAAAAATTCTTTTTTACTTAAGTTTGCTTGTTGTTCTATACCTTAGAATATAGTATTACATTACTGCTCGAGGGGAATTCAAGATGTCAGTAATCTAAAATAAAGTTGGATTCCAATTCACTTTTCAATATTTTTTTTTTTTTTCTGGTCATGTTGCAAACTTGCATCAGCTCATTTTTTAATCTAAATACGTTTCAACAGTAAACATTTTCAATATATTGTAAACCCTGAATGATATTAATTTTATGTATTGTATTTGATCATTGTAGCTTCCACAGATGCTTGTAATGAACTGATGGCATAGTCGTTGATATTATCATGTTGTTGCTACACTTGCTGTATCAGAAGAAAGCTTCGCAAGATACTTAACATCACGGTGTCTCTCGTCTTTTTTTTACTCTTTGATTTAAGTTTTGTAATTTGAATTATATTTTTTATAAACCGCCAATCCGCCCGAACCGCCAAGGCAAATCCGCCATTATTTGCCAACCGAACCGCCGGTTTTTCATAAGAAAAATGGCAAATTCTAGTGACACGTTTATCAATCCGCCACCCGCCATACGGTTTCTATTTTTCTCTCAAACTGCATCGACCCGCACCGCGCACACCCCTAATCATAAATATTTAGATAATTGGTCTTTGATTAGTTTACTTGTTCTCCCTTTCCATTTCGATTTTACTCAAAAAATGTATAGGTAGACTGATTTAGATATTTTCATTTAGAAAAATCATAAATGTGAAGATAATCAGCTTGTTTAGTTTCATAACTCAAGATTTACTTTTCAAAAAATTAAAATTTTTTATTTTTTGTATTTTTTATTTGTACTAAATTTTTTAAATTTTTAGATACACCTATCATAAATACACTTAAAAAGTATAATATTTATATTTAAAAAATCTTTAAGAAATTCACTAAATGCCAAAAATAATATATATATATATATATAAATTCAGTACATTTTTCGTATTCTTGTATATTTATTGATTCTTTAAAATATTTTTTTTACAAATATTTTACTTTTTAAATACATCTAAATAAGGTGCATCTAAAAAAGTAAAAAAAAATATACTTAAAATTTTATAAATATTCACTAAAAACAAAAATATATATATATGAAAAATAAAAAGTTCAATTTTCAAAAAATTGAATTCAGAAAATTAAAACCAAACACACTAGGCTTCGTTTGGAAAACCCAACTTGGGGCTTTTTTTGGCTATTTTAGCCACAAAAAACAAAATAAGCTTTTTAGCCCAATAAAATAAAGGGAAAATTATTTATAAGTCCTATTAGGGAGACTTATGCTACATATGGTCCTACTAAAAAACTTATGTGCTCGTAAGTCCTGTGTGAAGTTTGTTGACACATTTACCCTTAATATTAGTTGTTAATATCATAAATAATAGTAAAACCATATATAGGAAATTTAAATGTTACCATAGATTAAGTTTGCGAAACTTAATGTGACACCTACATAAACGTAACGTAACGTCACGCCTACATAAACGTAACGTAACGTGACACCTACATAAACGTAACGTAATGTGACACCTACATAAACGTAACATAACGTGTTTCGCAAACTTACTAGGTTTTTGATTTTTTAAATTAAATATAAAAATGTTACTTGTTTGTGTATTTTGAAATTCACATTCATATAGATATGATTTATGGTAACATTCAATTTCTTATATATTGTTTTGTCATTATAGTGTATAATAGTATATTAATACCATTTATTTACAACTCATAGGATCTTGTGGAATACATTCCTATCTAAATAGGACTTGAAACTCTATAAGAAATTACACAGGACTTAACATAGCATAAGTGTCCGAAATAGGACTTATAAATAAGTCACATCCAACCCATAATCATTACATTATTTCTCTCACAAAAAAGTCAAAAAAGCCAAAAAAGCCAAAAGTTCTTCCCAAACTAGGCTTTTTAGCCTAGGATAAAATAGCCAAAAAAGTCAAAAAACAAAAAAGCCAACCCACTTCTCACACGAACCCTAAACATAACTTTCACGTCTTAGATTACTTCTTCTCAATTTCCGATTAATAACTCATAAATGTTTAGATAATTGGTACATATAGCATTATTCTATTGATATTGAAGCTCAAAAGTTATACTCACTTTTCAAATTCAATGATATATTAATCTATTACAATATTTAAATCCACTCTTTCATTTATGTTATCTCTAATCATTAACCAATCATATATTTTATACATCATTATTAGGTCTAAAAAGCTAGTTTGTATATCATTTTCCTTAAATAATGTCTTTATAGTTTAGTTTTTCTCACTGTTCTTGTTTTTAGATTACTCATAAATATATAGATAGTTTGAAATTGATACTTTAGGCCTCATTTGGGAGCATGCTATTTGAGTAATTTTTTGACTTTTTATAAAAAGATGTGCAGAAAAATAAAGAAGAGTGATGTGACAACTTATAGTGACTTTTTGACCTTTTAACCTTTTGACTAAAATGAATAGTTAACAAACGAGGTCTTAATTTAGAAAAAATAAAAATTTAAGTACTTCAACAAAAAAAATTAAAATTTTCCTTAAATCATTTTTCTTCGTAGTTTAGTTTCTCTCACTTTTTTCTTTTTTTAGATTACTCATAAATGTATAGATAGCTTGACATTGATATTTTAGTTTAGAAAAAATAAAAATTGAAGCACGAAAAAAATAAAAATTGAGAAAAGACATCAAAATTTTAGGCAAAGTTCATTATCTCTTATTAGAGCATCTGCATCAGTCTCAGTAAATTTTGAGTCAAATTATAATTCAAAATTCACTTTTCTATTTTAGCTAGCCTCTTTTTTATATACATACTCCATCAAACTCTCTATTCTAAAATTCTATTTCATTAAAATATTATTTTTTATTCTTTGGAGTGCAAAATGATATTAAAATAGGTATAAAATAAGGCCTAAGATAGCAACAAATCAACACTAGAGCAACAGTAGAGCAACAGCAACACAAGAGAGCCGAGCCTACTACAGGGAGGTCGACCGGCTGGACGACTGGTCAGGCCAAATTTGAGCGTTTTCCTACTTTTGTTACAAGGCACTCACGGGACATCTGGGTGGATGACCGGCCGTGTCTTTTTGGCTCAGTTTTGCTCCAAAAAATATAATAAAAAATATATTAACTTATGAACAATGTTTCACTTCATAAGGTGAGGCATTGTAGCAAAGTAAAAATGAATAAAGGCTATAAAAAGTCTGATGGAATACAGTTTTACAGCTTTTACTCTCTACAATAGTTTCAAAACCATTTTAGAGAACCTGATGTGGATGCTCTTAGAGGGTAGCAAATTAATGTTTATTTAACCTTATCTCCTCAGCTTTTACTGAGAATATGGATATTAAAAACAATTATTGGTTACAAATAAATAAATAAATAAAATTACTAGCATAATTTGAAAGGTATTTGTTTATTACACTTTATACCTCTAAGTTAGAGAAAATTTTATTTTTACCCCTATTCTTTGCCTCGATTTTCAATTACACCTCCAGATTTTGAATAATTTCAATTTTACCCTCCCAAAGTTTTTGAAATCGTATCAATTTAGCCCCAACCATCAAATTTGAAACGGAAAAAGTTAAAAAAAAAATTACATTTTAGCCTCAAATTTCAAAAGAAATATGCAAACTGATTCTCTTCTACCCAAACTCACCATCTTCGGCAAGTAACACCACCACGACCACCGTGACCCCCACTCTTTGGCGTTACTCTCTCACCTTCACAGTACCAAAAATAGCAAATTCTATGTAAGAATAAGACTATTACACGCCACCATCAAGCAAGGAAGACAATTAGAGAAGAAGACTCATTGCTACGGATACCTCAAATGTGTCCTCTGGTTTTCTTTCTCTTCCTACTTCTTCAGCTCCTCCCTTATTACCAGTCAATCCCCCACCTCCTCTCTCTCTAAAACCACCACCGTTTCTCTCTCTAAAACGACCTTACCTTCTCGTGCCCAGTTCGAGTCCCTTAACAAAACCCATCTCCAAAAACTCAAAACCCATCAAGCCCTAGGTTTATTAAAGGATTTGAAAGTCTACTTATACAATTTGCCATTGAAATACAACACTGATTGGCTTTCGAATGAGAGGTCTAACAACCACCTCTTCGCTTCTAAGGTAGCTATACACAGAGCTCTGTTGAATAGTGATTTTCAAACACTCGACTCAAATGAGGCTGACTTCTTCTTCGTCCAATTCTACGTCTCTTGTAACTTTAGCTCCGTCAATGGCTTCTCGGCGATCGATCACGCACGGTCTCTGATATCATCGGCGGTCTAAATCGTCTTCGTCGGAGCATACATTCTGGAAGCAGAGCCGAGGATCCAACCACATTCGCTGCCTTCTTCAAACACTCTCTACACCTATCTCCACTCACAGTATTCCAACACTATGCCAAACCAAGCACACATTTCACTTTCCCAATAGCAAACCCACAATTCTCCACTGCAACACTCGTTGAATTCCCAACCAACTCACTCACACTACTCTTGAATTTAACCTACCTCGCTTCAACAATCGATTCAGAACTGCTACAATTCACCTTATCTCAAACTATGTCGACGCTTTCATTGAAGAAATTGTATGTATCATATCTTAAAAAGCAACCATTGAGGTAGATTCTGGCGAAGACGGCGGAGAGGCAGTGGGGGAGCCTGGTGCGACTGACGACGTAGCAGAGAAGACAGTCAATGTGGAGAGGTCATAGTGGCATTGGGTGAGGCCGTAAATAAGTAATGTTGATTTGTTAGCTTATTCAACAACCTCAATCTCCATGTTAATCCACCCGTCCAACAAAAAAACAAAGAAGAAAGAAAACCATACCTAATGGTCAAAACCCTAGAATTCCAAAAGCAAAAACAACATAAGATTCCCAAAATATAATTTTATTAGAGTAAAATTAAAAAACCCATCTCAAAAGCACAAAAAACAAAATAGAGAATGTCTACAATTTCATGACTCACAAATTACAATTAATCTCTCTCCAAAGTAGCTCCGTCGGTTTCTTCAATCGACACCATTTTTAAAGAAACCCAAAGAAAACAAATGGTGCTATGAAAATGAGAGAGCAGGGCCGAAGAGTGGGGGTTGCAGTGGTTGTGGATGTGTAAGCTGCCGGAAAGTGTGCTGGAGAAGGTGAGTGGGGGTAGGAGATGACGAGTTTGTATCTTTCTTTTGAAACTTGAGGCGAAAATGTAATTTTTCTTTTTTTTTAACTTTTTTCGTTTCAAATTTGACGATAGGGGCTAAATTGATACGATTTCAAAAATTTTGAGAGTAAAATTGAAATTATTCAAAGTCTAAGAGTGTAATTAAAAATCGAGACAAATTATAAGGGTAAAAATAAAATTTTCTCTCTAAACTATCATCAAATTGTCTATTTAGTCCCTAAACTATCGATTGAGTCTACTTTAAGTTCCTAAAGTATATAAATCAAAATCTATTTAGTCCCTATACTATCAATTGAATCTATTAACTCCTTAAAATATTTAATTCAAACCTATTTAATCCCTGAAAAGATTATAAAAATAAAGTATAAATCCATAAGTATTTTAAATTACTAAAAGACTCCATCTAGTTAAAATTTTATTTTAAAAAACTTAACATTTTTATTCTGTATTTGAAAAGTGAGTGTTAGTTCTTCTTGTGATTTTTTTTTTTTTATAAAGGTGAGGGTAATTATCTATAGTATTTTCTTACTTATTTTCTATAATGGTTGCGTGTTTGCATTTCTTTAATATTATAAATCATATTTCATTTATAATTTCTAATTAATTATTTTTAAAATTTTCTCTAATTATTTTTATAACTCAATTAATGTATTATTTTATTTTTTATTATTTATAGTAAAGTATTA
The DNA here is from genome assembly GCA_030407325.1 of Camellia japonica. Classification (NCBI taxonomy): domain Eukaryota; kingdom Viridiplantae; phylum Streptophyta; class Magnoliopsida; order Ericales; family Theaceae; genus Camellia; species Camellia japonica. The sequence goes on from JAPPVO010000017.1 coordinate 29,436,519, forward strand.
TTATTTAAATTTTTTTAATTGTAATTTTGAGTATATCTAATACCCCATTAAAATGACCAACATCTTTTTACCATTGCAAGAGGCTTCCTTTCAATCCAACAATTGGACAGGAGGGGGTCCTATTAAGAGGGTTGTGGGCCCATGCCCGGTACAATTCAATGAGTCGCACCATTTATCTTTTGATGCCATCCAATTAAATTATTAAGGAAAAAAATTAAATTAATCAAATATTAGTATCATATTTATCTTAAAAAATAAACAATTTATTTTAGAAAATAGACCATCAATATTTTTAAGACAAAAGGTTATTTTGAAAAGATAGTTAAAAATTATTTTTTTGATTTTTTTTTTAAACATATAAAAAATATGAGAGATTATTTGACCAAAAATAGGTTAAAAGTTGAAATATTATTTTTAACCATCTTTTCAAAATAGCCCAAATACAAAATTATATGGCAACAATGTCCAATTAACTAACATTTTTCGTGAATAACCAATTCAAAGAGTTATAAGAGCATCCACATCAGTCTCAATAAATTTTGAGCTAAATTATAACCTAAAATTCACTTTTGTATTTTAGCTAACTTCTTTTTTATGTACACACTCCATCAAACTCTCTATTCTAAAATTCTATTTCATTAAAATATTATTTTTTATTCTTTTATCTTTTTCAATTTAAATATATTTTTTCCAGTGCACCATAGCAGTAGCAGAGAGCAGCAGCTGAAAGAGGCAAACCCACTGAGGGACGGTCGACCGGTCAGGCCAAAATTCAACCAAATTTCCTTCTCTGCGAGGACATCCGGAAGGACGTCCGATGGGTGAGAAAATATAATACAAAATAGATTAATCTGTCTCAAAAAAATAATAAACTATTGAATAACTAATTAATAGTACCTCAACAAATTTGTTGAGATACTGTAGCAAATTCAACCAAAAGCTAATTTAGAAATAATTTTGCTGAGACATATGGAGCAAGAATTTTATGATTTGCTAACTATATTTAATCTTTTTGTATTTTAATGAGGCTAATATGAATGCTCTAAGATAATCTTTTTAGAAAACACTAAAAAATAAAGTCATTATTATAGAAATAAACCTACAATCTCTTGATTGGATCTTCTAATCCAATTAGTGAACCGAAAAGAACAAGGTCTCATCACTTTGTTTAGTTAGAGGTTTTCAAAAAATACTTTTTAGAAAATTCTATTTTTTTGTTTTTCGTATTTTTTTATTTTTACTGAATTTTTTTAACATTTTAAGTAATTTTTTTTTTAATTTTTAGACATACCTAACATAAATATACCTAAAAAGTAAAAAATTTGTGAAAAAAATATTTTAAAAATTTACTAAATACCAAAAATACAAAAAAAAAATACGAGAATTTAGTACATTATTTATATTTTTATGTATTTATTAATTTTTTAACATATTTTTTCATAAATTTTTTATTTTTTAGATACATCCAAGTAAGGTGCATCTAAAAAAGTAAAAAAAAAATGTTTAAAATTTTAAAAATATTCACTAAAAACAAAAAAAAAACATGAAAACTAAAAAAATCAATTTTCAAAAAACTTAATCCAAAAAACTCGGTATTATTCATTTGCGTATTTATGGTTGGTTTGAAATGTAGGTTAATTTTTTTATTTTTTTATTTTTTAATTATTTTAGCTTAGGTATAAAAAATTTCATTTGGGGTTAATTTTTTTATTTTTTTAACTTTTATGAGAAAAAAAGTAAAATTATTATAATTTAGATGTGACATTTTTTAAAGCTAAAAAACCTATATTATTTTTTTATGATTATTTTACTCTCAACCCACCCCAACCCAACTTCCCAAACAAGTGCTTAAGAGTACCACTGATTTATGATTAAACCAAGTTAAATATTGGCCTCTGTTGCTAAATAGGTTAAAAGTAACTGTTTATTTTGGAAAGATAGGTAAAAGTCAAATTTTAACTCATTTTGAATCACATAATCTCTCATATTTTTTATATATTTTTTTAAAATTTTAAAAAAAATCAAATTTAACCATTTTTGCAAAACAACTCTTACAATTTTTTTTTGACATTTTTGAATTACATTATTTTTTTATTTCTTTTTAAATTTTTTTTAAAAATCAAAAAAAATTTTAAAAATTATTTACTGTTCCTAGGGCACCACGTCAGCCACAACGGATGGTGCCCCACACCAGCCAAATGGTGTCATTTAAGTATATTCGCCTATTTTGATAATTAAGAGGTGTTTTGAAAAGATGGTTAAAAGTTAATTTTTATTTTTATTTTTTGGCTTTTTTGTGAGAAAGAGAAGTGGATTAAAAGTTGGGGAATGACTTTTAACCCACTTCCCAAAATAGGCCTAAGTTAAAAGTCAAAAAAAATAATTTTTTGACTTTTTTAAATCACATTATTTTTGTATTTTTTTTAAAAAAAAATTAAAATTAATTTTTAACCTACATCTCATGACTTCGTTTGAAAAGTGAGTTGACTTTTTGACATTTTGATTTTTTTGGCTATTTTAGCCTGGGGCTAAAAAACTTGGTTTTGTAAGGACTTTTAGTTTTTTTTTTAGAGAATAAAAATGTAATGATTATAGATTGGATATGATATTTTGTCTTATTAAAATAAAAAATCTATTTTATTTTTTTATGACTAGTGTAGTAAAAAAAATCCTCAAATCTGACTCCCCAAACATAGGCAAAGTCATTATCAGTTAGGGTGGCTAGATTAGCAAATCTCACTTAACATAGATCCAAACTAACGGAAGTGATTGAGACCCCTCTTCCCCCCCTCCTCCCCACCCCCACCCACCACCTCCCTCCACACACACGTGGAGATTGGTGATTGAAAAAAAAAAAAAAAAAAAAAAAAAAAAAAAAAAAAAAAAAACTGGCCAATCACAGGCCAGTGGGGGTCCGAATCATTTTTCCTAAACTAAATAGAGGTGGTCAACAATGTTATACCAAACACCTACAACAACAGACAGCTCTCTTAATACACGCCTAAATTTGAAGGAATAATATTATATGTATCAATTAATATACACACTAGTATATTAACAGATGATATGGCATCATTTGTATGGTTTTGGATATTTGTAATTTGTATAATAAATGTGGTCAATAATAATATCATAACACTAGTTAGTACACTAGTGTGTATATTAATTAGTGCATACAGCACCACCGAATTTGAAGAGGGGTGATAAGTACATCAATTAGTGTATATATATATATATATATCTATATCTATACTATATATTAAGCAAAAGGGGGTTTTAACCCCCAAGGCTTGTGGGAGCTCCAATATCCCAATCTAAATTTTCTAAATTTTTTATTTAAAAAAAAAAAAACTCATCATTTATTGATTTGGTCAAACTCCCCTGATCAATATTTATTAACTTTTTTCAATCCACATGTCTTTCTACATGCTTGCATTTATTGATTTGATCAAAACTCCCTGATCAGCATTTAAAATCCCCTCAAACAAATAATTATAGATACAATCCGTGAATAGTTACTGCAGTACCTTTTTCAACTTCTCCCACACACTATGGTTAGTGATAAGATTGTTAAATTATTTTTATAAAAAATCTTAAAAAACATAATTCACATTTTAAAAAAAAATCCAAAACAAATATAAATATTTGTAATTATCCTGTGCATAGCACGGACGATAGGCTAGTCTATACTATATATTAAGCAAAAGATGGTTTTTAACCCCAAGGCCTGTGGGAGCTCCAATCTCCTAATCCTAATTTTCTAATTTTTTGATTTAAAAAAAAAACTCAGCATTTATTGACTTCTTCCAACCTACAATCCCTTTTGACTTCTCTCATAATTATTGCAACACCCTTTTCAATTTCTTCCATACACTATGGTTACACACAAAAATAAAAATAAAAAGATAAGAATTTAGCTATAGATCTCAAAAAGATATAACATCTAAATTTGAATTATGATTTAATAATATAATTATGTATTTTTTTTATATATATCTATTAAAATTTTAAATCACTTAATGGGACAAATTAATCAATTTTCAAAATTATTGATTTTTAATTTAAAATAAATTAAAAAAAACTATTGACTGATTTATTTATTTAATAACAAAAATATTTCATAATCTCTCCTCCTAATCTCTCTCACAAATTTTCAAAAAAAAATATTAAAACTTACATTCCTTTTCTCTTCCCCAAAAAATCAGATAATATTTTTTATTAAAATTGTAGATATCTACCTATATTTTATATATTATATTATAGCATAACAAAAAAAACTAAAAAACTAAAAAAACAATCTTTAAAGTTTATCTAAATAAACTTTAAATCAATAAAACTCACATGTCTATCACATATCTAACTCACATCATAACTTACCTAAATAATAATAATTAAAAACAAATGGAAACCACAAAACCCAACCTCAACATTTATTGATTTCTCCTGTAACGCCCTCAAAATTAACCCAATATACATATAACGATGACTTGTATTATTAAAAGAAAACATTGCATTATCTCATTCATCAGAGTTTTACGAAATGAAAACATTACATGTATCATCATAATAAATGCCCTACGGGCTTACATCTTGCCAAGCCAACACTTGGACACAAAATTATGAGTTCTAACTCAAATACAAATAAAGCCCTAGGCTTGAATGTTTACATGTAATTCAAATAAAAACAGATAACTAAAGACAAGGCGTCAAAGTCCAAATCCTTCCAAGCTAAGTCCTTGGAGGTAGCTTATCACCTGATCCTGAAAATGATGTTCCCATAAAGGGTGAGCCACAGCCCAGTAGAAAAATACTAAACCAAATATAAGCATTGAATAAAGCCCTAGCATTCAATAGATGGTTAATACTAAACATCACATTCACTTTTCATTATTTATTCAACTCTCCATTATTATCAACAAGGCTCAGAACCTGGCCAAACTACAACAGTGAACTATATATTAGTTTCACATTACTTCCAATATCAACAAAACAAATGAGACACAGGCTCATATCGAAACACTTCCATACTTCCAATATGATACACATTTTAGTGTTGTATCATTAACATGTAAAAACAAAACACTTCAATATCAATAAGCACATAATAGTGATGCTAATGGAGTCCATCCCCTATCTCCTCCCAAACAAAATCCGGTTTAGAGGTCCATCCCCTATCTTCCCCTAAACCGTGGAGTACATCCCCTATCTCCTCCCACACAATATGCATATGCAATGCTCAATCAATACACGTATTGTTCTGTATTAATTCAATAGTCAAACAATGACTTAACCAATATGATTAGTTCCAGTTATCCCTAATCCACATGCAATGTCTACAACAATCATGACTATCTTCCGCCGATAGCCCAAAACAGTTATTTCTAGACTGGAAATAAATAAATCAACAATTCAATAGGCGAATGATTTAAATAAATCAACTACCCCATTTAATCAATATATTCCTCAATCTCATGAATTCAACTAATTTTCCCAATTTTCCTTAAATTAAACATACAATTCAATTTAATAAAACAACTAGGGTTTTCCCCAAAATTACCAAACTACCCCGAACATATTAAATTGCTAAAACTTAGAACAAAACGTATACATTGGAGTAGGAAATCCCTACCTCGAAGAAATAACCCAAAAGAGAAGACGAAGATGATGACCCAAACTCCAAAGTGCTCCAAAACCCAAATTGTTCAGATTAAACTGAAGCCCTCGACCCACTCTAACTTTTTAATATAGGATCTAGGGTAGAAACACCCTAAAATTAGATAAAACCTAGGGTAGAAGGTGTATAGGGAGAGAGAAGAGTCGGACCTAGGGTTTGGAAACAAAAAGAGATAGAAAAACTGATTAAAATCCCGCTGCTGCCTATTTAAACTGAACAGGCTTGCTCGAGCGAAGACATGGTCGCTCAAGCGACCAGACACAGAAAACCCTTGCTCGAGCCAAGAATGATTCGCTCGAGCCAACAACCCAGAAGCTCGCTCGAGCGACCAACTCCTCGCTCGAGCGAAGAACTCAAACCCTCAGGTCTGCAACCAGACGCACGCTCGAGCGAAGGAACGCTCGCTGGAGTGAAGAACTCGAAAACATACATCTCGCTCGCTCGAGCGAAGAAAAGCTCGCTCGAGCGAAGAAACACAACTCTCAGATCCTAAGCCCAGACGCAGACTCTCGCTCGAGCGACCAAACCCTGGCTCGAGCGAAGAACAAAATCAACAGCTCGCTCGAGCGACCAACTCCTCGCTCGAGCGAAGGTCCAAAAATCTGGACAGCAACACTTGGTTTCCAACCCAACCAACCTGTAACAAACCTGCCCAACACAACCCATAACTCAAAATAGGGAATTAAAGGACAACAACAACAACAAAATAACAACTGAATCTACGGACCATAAGTCCGGGTGCAACAACCAAATGGGAAAAGACCGGGGTCGCTATATCTCCCAACCCACAATCCCTTTTGACTTTTCTCATAATTATTGCAACACCCTTTTCAATTTCTCTCATACAATATGGTTACACACAAAAATAAAAAAAATAAAAAAAAATAAGAATTTAGCTATAGATCTCAAATAATTAAAAACAAATGGACACCACAAAACCCAACCTCAACATTTATTGACTTCTCCCAACCCACAATCCCTTTTGACTTCTCTCATAATTATTGCAACACCCTTTTCAATTTCTCTCATACACTATGGTTATACACAAAAATAAAAATAAAAAAGATTAGAATTTAGCTATAGATCACAAAAAGATATAACATCTAAATTTGAATTATGATTTAATAATATAATTATGTATTTTTTTTTATGTATATCTATCAAAATTTTAAATCACTTAATGGGACAAATTAATCAATTTTTCAAAATTATTGATTTTTAATTTACAAAATCTATACTATAAATTAAGCAAAAAGGGGTTTTTAATCCCAAGGCTTGTGGGAGCTCAAATCTCCTAATCCTAATTTTCTAATTTTTTGATTTAAAAAAAAAGACCTCAGCATTTATTGACTTCTCCCAACCCAACCTCAGCATTTATTAACTTCTCTCAACCCACAATCCCTTGTGACTTCTCTCATAATTATTGCAACACACCCTTTTCAATTCCTTCCATTACCAATGGTTACACACAAAAATAAAAAAAAAAAAAAGATAAGAATTTAGTTATAGATCTCAAAAAGATATAACATCTAAATTTGAATTATGATTTAATCATATAATTATGTATTTTTTTTATGTATATCTATCAAAATTTTAAATCACTTAATGGGACAAATTAATTAATTTTTCAAAATTATTGATTTTGAATTTACAAAATAGATTAAAAAAACTATTGACTGATTTATTTATTTAATAATAAAAATATTTCATAATCTCTCCCTCCTAATCTCTCTCACAAATTTTCAAAAAAAAAATATTAAAACTTGCATTCCCTTTTCTCTTCCCCAAAAAATCAGATAATATTTTTTATTAAAGTTGTAGATATCTACCTATATTTTATATGTTATATTATAACATAACAAAAAAAAACTAAAAAACTAAAAAACAATCTTTAAATAAACTTTAAATCAATAAAACTCACATGTCTATCACATATCTAACTCACATCATAATTTACCTAAATAATAATAATTAAAAACAAATAGAAACCACAGATAAATTAAATTTTTTTTAAAAAAAGATACCCACAACTCCATCTTAAATAAATTAAAAAAAAAATACCCGAATAAACACCACACAAAAATAAAAATAAAAATAAAAAGATATATCTATCTATCTATCTATATATTAAGCAAAAGGGTCTTTTAAAACCCAAGGCTTGTGAGTAAAAGGGGGTTTTTAACCCTAAGTCTTGTGAGAGCTCCAATCTCCCAATCTAAATTTCTTGATTTTTTTATTTAAAAAAAAAAAAAAGCTTAGCATTTATTAACTTCTCACAACCCCAAGTCTTACCCTCATAATAACACTTTAATATATTAAGAACAATCATAAAAAAAAATTCTTTGAAATCCAATACATATGAATTCCTTGAAAAGTCTCAATACATATGATTATTATCCCTCATAATAACACTTTAATGCATTAAGAACAAACATAAAAATTTTTTAAAAAAAGTCTAACACATATGATTATTATCAAAATATTAAATTTTAGTATAATTTAATAAAATAAAGAAGATATTTAATTCCTGGAAAAGTCCAACACATATGATTATTATCAAAATATTAAACTTTAATATAATACAAAACTAGCCTATCACCCGTGCTATGCACGGGATAATTATAGATATTTATATTTGTTTTAATTTTTTTAATATATAAATTATGTTTTTTAAGATTTTTTATAAAATAATTTAACAATCTTATCACTAACCATAGTGTACAAGAGAAATTAAAAAGGTTACTGCTGTAACTATGCACGGGTTGTATCTATAATTATTTGTATGAGGGGGTTTTAAATGCTAATCAGGGATTTTGACCAAATCAATAAATGCAGGCATGTGAATTGGAAAAAGTTAATAAATGTTGATCAGGGGATTTTAACCAAATCAATAAATGCTTAGGTTTTTTTTTTTTTAAATAAAAAATTTAGAAAATTAAGATTGAGAGATTGGAGCTCCCACAAGGCTTGGGGTTTAGAAACCCCATTTTTCTTAATATATTTACAATTATCTATATATGTGAATTGCGATTTTTAATAATTTTTTTTTTAAATGTCTTCTTTTTTTCCTTTTTTATATTATATTAAAGTTTAATATTTTGATAATGATCATATGTGTTGTACTTTTCAAGAAATTTTTTTTTATGATTGTTCTTAATGCATTAAAGTGTTATTATGAGGGATAATAATCATATGTGTTGGGACTTTTCAAGGAATTCATATGTGTTAGATTTCAAAGAATTTTTTTTATACTTGTTCTTAATGCATTAAAGTGTTATTATGAGGGTAAGACTTGGAGGTTGGGAGAAGTTAATAAATGCTAAGGTTTTTTTTTTAAAATCAAAAAACCAGAAAATTTAACTTGGGAGATTGGAGCTCCCACAAGGCTGGGGGTTAAAAACCCCTTTTTCTTAATATATAGTATTATAAATATAGATAGATATATAGATAGTGGTAACCTGTGCTATGCACGGAACTTTATAAATTAAAAAAAATTATTATAATTATTAGATAAGCTTTAAAGATTTTTTTTTAGTTTTTTTTTTTTATGTTATAATATAATTTATAAGATATAGAAAGATATCTACAACTTTAATAAAAAATATTATCTGATTTTTTGGGGAAGAGAAAACGAATGCAAGTTATGCAAGTGTGAATTTTTTATTTTTTTTTTTTGAAATTGGTGAGAGAGATCAGGAGGGAGAGATTATGAAATATTTTTGTTATTAAACAAATAAATCAGTTAATATTTTTTTTAATCTATTTTGTAAATTAAAAAATTAATAATTTTAGAAAATTAATTAATTTGTCCCATTAAGTGATTTAAAATTTTGATAGATATATATAAAAAAAATACATAATTATATTACTAAATCATAATTCAAATTTATATGTTATATTTTTTTAAGATCTATAGCTAAATTCTTATCTTCTTTATTTTTGTGTGTAACCATAGTGTATAAGAGAAATTGAAAAGGGTGCTGCAGTAATTATGAGAGAAGTCAAAAGGGATTGTGGGTTGGGGGAAGTTAATAAATGTTGAGGTTGGGTTGGGAGAAACAATAAATGTTGAGTTTTTTTTTTTTTTTTTTGTTAAATCAAAAAATTAGAAAATTAGGATTAAAATATTGGAGCCCTCACAAGGCCTGTGAGTTAAAAATCCCCTTTTTCTTAATATAGTACTAGCCTATCACCCGTGCTATGCACGGGATAATTATAGATATTTATATTTGTTTTAGATTTTTTTTAATATATAGATTATGTTTTTTAAGATTTTTTTGCTTATCACTAACCATAGTGTATGGGGGAAGTTGAAAAGGGTACTGCTGATCAGGAGATTTTGACCAATTAATAATTACAGGCATGTGAAAAGATATGTGGATTGAAAAAAGTTAATAAATGCTAATCAGGGGATTTTGACCAAATCAATAAATGCTGAGTTTTTTTTTTTTTAAATAAAAAATTTTAAAAATTCAGATTAGAATATTGAAGCTTCCATAGGCCTTGGGGGTTAAAAACCCCCTTTTGCTTAATATATAGTATAGATATAGATAGATAGATAGATATATCTTTTTTTATTTTTATTTTGTATGGTTTCAATTCGGGTATTTTTTTCAATTTATTTAAGATGGAGTTGTGGGTATCTTTTTTTTTTTTAAATTTAATTTATCTGTGGTTTCTATTTGTTTTTAATTATTATTATTTAGGTAAGTTATGATGTGAGTTAGATATGTGATAGACATGTGAGTTTTATTGATTTAAAATTTATTTAGATAAACTTTAAAGATTTTTTTTTAGTTTTTTAGTTTTTTTTGTTATGTTATATATATATAAAATGTAGGTAGATATTACAACTTTAATAGAAAATATTATCTGATTTTTTGGGGAGGAGAAAATGAATGCAAGTTTTAATATTTTTTTTGAAAATTTGTGAGAGAGATTAGGAGGGAGAGATTATGAAATATTTTTGTTATTAAATAAATAAATCAGTCAATAGTTTTTTTTAATCTATTTTGTAAATTAAAAATCAATAATTTTGAAAAATTGATTAATTTGTCCCATTAAGTAATTTAAAATTTTGATAGATATACATAAAAAAAAATACATAATTATATTATTAAATCACAATTCAAATTTAGATGTTATATCTTTTTGAGATCTATAGCTAAATTCTTATCTTTTTTTTTTAATTTTTGTGTGTAACCATAGTGTATGGGAGAAATTGAAAAGGTTGTTGCAATAATCTATACTATATATTAAACAAAAGGGGGTTTCTAACCCCCCCAAGGCTTGTGGGAGCTCCAATATGCCAATCCTAATTTTCTAATTTTTTGTTTTAAAAAAAAAAAGTTAACCTCAGTATTTATTAACTTCTCTCAACCCACCAGACTTTTTGACTTCACTCATAATTACTGCAGTACTATTTTTTCCAAAATAAATAATTTGTATATTAAAAAAAATTTAAAACAAATATAAATATCTATATCTATATCTATCTATTTATTTATATCTATATCTATCTCTAACCCACAAGTTTGGTGGAAGTTCCAAAGCCTGTGGGAGTTTTAATATGCCAATCTTAATTTTCTAATTTTTTATTTTTTTAAAAAAAAGTTAATCTCAGCATTTATTAACTTCTCTCAATCCACAAGACTTTTTGATTTCACTCATAATTACTACAATACTTTTTCCAAAACAAATAATTTGTATATTAAAAAAAATTTAAAACAAATATAAATATCTATATCTATATCTATCTATTTATTTATATCTATCTTTAACCCATAAGTTTTGTGGGAGTTCCAATATTCCAATTTAAATTTCTTGATTTTTTGATTTTAAAAAAAAAACCTTTGCATTTATTAATTTCTCACAACCCTCAAGTCTTACCCTTATAATAACACTTTAATGCATTAAGAATAAGTATAAAAAAATTTCCTTAAACCTTAGATTGTTAAATTATTTTTATAAAAAATCTTAAAAAACATAATTTATATATAAAAAAAATCTAAAACAAATATAAATGGGAGAAATTGAAAAGGATGTTGCAATAATTATGAGAGAAGTCAAAAGGGATTGGGGGTTGGGAAAAATCAATAAATGCTGAGGTTGGGTTGGGAGAAGTCAATAAATTCTGAGGTTTTTTTTTTTTTTTAAATCAAAAAATTAGAAAATTAAGATTAGGAGATTTGAGCTCCCACAGGCCTTGGGGTTAAAAACACCCTTTTGCTTAATATATAGTATAGATAGGGGAAAAAATACATTTAAAAAAAAAAAGACATTTAAAAATCACAATTCACATATGTAGATAATTGTAAATATATTAAGGAAAAAAGAGTTTCTTAACCCCAAGCTTTGTGGGAGCTCCAATCTCCCAATCTTAATTTTCTAAATTTTTTATTTTAAAAAAAAAACTTCAGCATTTATTAATTTAGTCAAAATCCCCTGATCAGCATTTATTAACTTTTTCCAATCCACATACCTGCATTTATTGATTTGGTCAAAATATCTTATTAGCATTTAAAATCCCCTTATACAAATAATTATAGATACAGCCCGTGCATAGTTACTGCAGTAGCTTTTTTAATTTCTCCTGTACATTATGGTTACTGATAAGATGGTTAAATTATCTTTATAAAAAATCTTTAAAAACATAATTTATATATTAAAAAAAATTAAAACAAATATAAATATCTATAATTATCCCGTGCATAGCACGGGTAATAGGCTATTCTATACTATATGCAAAAGGGGGTTTTTAACCCCAAGCCTTGTGGAAGCTCCAATCTCCCAATCTAAATTTCTTGATTTAAAAAAAAAAATCTTAACATTTATTAACTTCTTCCAACTCTCAAGTCTTACCATCATAATAACACTTTAATGCATTAAGAACAAATATAAAAAAAATTCTTTAAAATCCAACACATAAGAATTTTGAAAAGTCCAACACATATGATTATTATCCCTCATAATAACACTGTAATGTATTAAGAACAAGCATAAAAAAATTCTTTAAAAGTCCAACACATATGATTATTATCAAAATATTAAACTTTAATATAATATAATAAAAAAAAAGACATTTAATTTCTTGAAAAGTCCAACACATATGATTATAATCAAAATATTAAACTTTAATATAATATAAAAAAGGAAAAAAAGAAGACATTTAAAAAAAAATATTTAAAAATCACAATTCACATATATAGATAATAGGGGTGGTCGCGGGTCGGTTGCGGCCACGGAACCTCCAATCCGCCATCCGTCCGCCAGATTGGCGGATTGAAGAAAATCAATCCGCATCCGTTCGCCAATCCGGCGGATATAGATTGAGCGGATTGGCGGTTTGGCGGATGGATGCGAATCGGTTTGGCAGTTTAAGATTTTATAAATTTTCAACATAATTCAACTTGTGCACTTCCTCAAAAAAAAGAAAAAAAAAAGTATTACAGTCAATAGCTTAAAAAATTATTATACTCACTGTATGTCTCATCCAAAAAAAAAAAAGTTTGAAATTTTAAAATATCACAATCATTGCATGGTTCATCCACATATAACAATCACAGCATGATTCATCCACATAAAGTATTACAATCTGTGGTTCTTAAAATATAATAACAATTCAAACCACCAAAACCATGAACATGGTAGTAGTAGAGATTGTATGTCTCTACATTGTCACATCTGTATATGTTTTTGAAAACAAAAACCAACCATCATATATCATATTTTCTATTTATTATTTTTAGAGTTAAATTTAAAAACCAAAAAATATATATAAATAATACGTTTATTTTTTTCAATTCAAAAATATATTCAAGTTGAAAACTTTTTTTTAACAGAATATTTAAACTCTTTTTCAATTAAAAATACAACAAAATATTTAAATAAATTGAAAACATAAAGTCTTATAAATTATTAGGAGTGCTTGCGGTTTGGCGGTTCGGTTGCAGCCAAAGGAATCTCAAATCCGCTATCCGTCCGCCAAATTGGCGGATTGGAGAAAATCAATCCGCAACAGTTCACTCGTCATCACCCATCCGTCCAAAATGCGGCGGTTCGGTTCGGTTCGGTCAGTTTTGGCGGATCGGTATATCCGCTGCTCACCCCTAATAGATAATTGTAAACACAATCTGTGCATAGCATGGGTGATATGCTAGTCTATACTATATATTAAGCAAAAGGGGGTTTTTAACCCCAAGGCCTGTGGGAGTTCCAATCTCCTAATCCTAATTTTCTTGATTTTTTGATTTAAAAAAAAAAACTCAGCATTTACTGACTTCTCCCAACCCAACCTCAGCATTTATTGACTTTTTCCCAACCCACAATCCCTTTTGACTTCTCTCATAATTATTGCAACATTCTTTTCAATTTCTCCCATAAACTATGGTTACACACAAAAATAAAAAATAAAAAAGATAAGAATTTAGCTATAGATCTCAAAAAGATATAACATCTAAATTTGAATTATGATTTAATAATATAATTATGTATTTTTTTTTTATGTATATCTATCAAAATTTTAAATCATTTAACCCCAAGACCTGTGGGAGCTCCAATCTCCTAATCTTAATTTTTTAATTTTTTGATTTAAAAAAAAAAACTCAGCATTTATTGACTTCTCCCAACCCAACCTCAGCATTTATTGACTTTTCACAACCCACAATCCCTTTTGACTTCTCTCATAATTATTGCAACAGCCTTTTCAATTTCTCCCATAAACTATGGTTACACACAAAAATGAAAAATAAAAAAGATAAGAATTTAGCTATAGATCTCAAAAAGATATAACATCTAAATTTGAATTATGATTCAATAATATAATTATGTATTTTTTTTATTTATATCTATCAAAATTTTAAATCACTTAATAGGATAAATTAATCAATTTTTCAAAATTATTGATTTTTAATTTACAAAATAGATTAAAAAAAACTATTGACTGATTTTTTTATTTAATAACAAAAATATTTCATAATCTCTCTCTCCTAATCTCCCTCACAAATTTTCAAAAAAAAATATTAAAACTTGCATTCATTTTCTCTTCCCCAAAAAATCAGATAGGAGCTCCAATCTCCTAATCCTAATTTTCTAATTTTTAGATTTTAAAAAAAAACCTCAGCATTTATTGACTTCTCTCAACCCAACCTCAGTATTTATTGCCTTTTCCCAACCCACAATCCCTTTTGACTTCTCTCATAATTATTGCAACACCCTTTTCAATTTCTCCCATACACTATGGTTACACACAAAAATTAAAAAAAAAAAAAGATAAGAATTTAGCTATAGATCTCAAAAAGATATAACATCTAAATTTGAATTGTGATTTAATAATATAATTATGTATTTTTTTATGTATATCTATCAAAATTTTAAATTACTTAATGGGACAAATTAATCAATTTTCCAAAATTATTGATTTTTAATTTACAAAATAGATTAAAAAAAACTATTGACTGATTTATTTATTTAATAACAAAAATATTTCATAATCTCTCCCTCCTAATCTCTCTTACAAATTTTCAAAAAAAAATATTAAAACTTGCATTTATTTTCTCTTCCCCAAAAAATCAGATAATATTTTCTATTAAAATTGTAGATATCTACCTATATTTTATATATTATATTATAACATAACAAAAAAAACTAAAAAACTAAAAAAAAAATCTTTAAAGTTTATTTAAATAAACTTTAAATCAATAAAACTCACATGCCTATCACATATCTAACTCACATCATAACTTACCTAAATAATAATAATTAAAAACAAATAGAAACCACAGATAAATTAAATTTAAAAAAAAAAAAAAGATACCCACAACTCAATCTTAAATAAATTGAAAAAAAAAAAATACCCGAATAGAAACCACACAAAAATAAAAAAAAAAATAAAAAAGATATATCTATCTATCTATCTATCTATCTATCTATCTATATCTATCTATACTATATATTAAGCAAAAGGGGGTTTTTAACTCTCAAGGCCTGTGGGAGCTTCAACATCCGAATCTAAATTTTCTAAATTTTTTATTAAAAAAAAAAAAAAACTCAGCATTTATTGATTTGGTCAAAATCCCCTAATCAGTATTTATTAATTTTTCAATCCAAATGTCTTTCCACATGCCTGCATTTATTGATTTGGTCAAAATCCCCTATCAGCATTTAAAATCCCCTCATATAAATAATTATAGATACAATTCGTATATAGCTACTGCAGTACCCTTTTCAACTTTTCTCGTACACAATGGTTAATAATAAGATTATTAAATTATTTTTATAAAAAATCTTCAAAAACATAATTTATATATTAAAAAAAATCTAAAACAAATATAAATATCTAATCTGAATTTTTAAAATTTTTTACTTAAAAAAAAAACTCAGCATTTATTGATTTGGTCAAAATCCTCTGATTAGCAATTATTAACTTTTTTCAATCCACATATCTTTCCACATGCCTACAATTATTGATTTGGTCAAAATCCCCTAATCAGCATTTAAAATCCCCTTATACAAATAATTATAGATATAATTCGTGTATAGTTACTGCAATACCCTTTTCAACTTCCCCCATACACTATAGTTAGTGATAAAAAAAAAATCTTAAAAAACATAATTTCTATATTAAAAAAAATCTAAAACAAATATAAATATCTATAATTATTCCGTGCATAGCACGGGTGATAGGCTAGTCTATCTATCTATACTATATATTAAACAAAAGGGGGTTTTAACCCCCAAGGCCTGTGGAAGCTCCAATATGCCAATCCTAATTTTCTGATTTTTTATTTTTTTAAAAAAAAAAATTACTTTTTGCATTTCCAAGAGACCCATCTATACATGTAATTATTGTGTACATGACTTTTAATTTTTTAAAGCCTCGGTATAAATGACTTTTAATTTTTTAAAGCCTCGGTCAAACCCCAGGGTATTACTTTTTGCATCCTATACATGTAATTTTCATCCCAAGAGACAATTGTAATCAAGTCTTATTTAATAAGGGTTTATTTATTTTTCCCTCTTAATTTTTTCTCTCTTAATTTTATCCTTCCCAAGACATTTTTTTCTCGGTTTTCTTCTTCAGGGCCATTACTTTTTGCATCTTATACATGTAATTTGCATCCCAAGAGACAATTGTAATCAAGTCTTATTTAATAAGTGTTTATTTATTTTTCCCTCTTAATTTTTTCCCTCTTAATTTTATCCTTCCCAAGACATTATTTTCCCTCTTAATTTTTTCTTTATAACTCCTCCAATACACATATTTTTCTTAACTTTTTTTGCTTTCTCCTTCTTCAGTTCTCATTTCCATACTTTCAGCTTCAGTGACTACATATGCAAACAGTAAGTGTTATTTTTGTTTAATTTCTCCTTCTTAACTTTTTCTTTTGTTTACTGTTTTAATATTGTAGTTAGTACAATGGTTTTTTTGATTTTATTTACTGTTTTAATATTGTAGTTAATCAAAAATTAGTTCAATGGTTTTCTTGATTTTATTTTTTATTTTTTAATATGATTAAAGTTAGATAAAAAATATTGTAGTTAATCAAAAATTAGTTCAATGGTTTTCTTGATTTTATTTCTTATTTTTGAATTTTTAATATGATTAAAGTTAGATAAAAAGAAAAAATGTGATTATAATTAGTTTTTGATTTTTTAATATGATTAAAGTTAGATAAAAAGAAAAAATCAATGGTTTTCTTGATTTTATATTTGATTTTTTAATATGATTAAAGTTAGATAAAAAATATTGTAGTTAATCAAAAATTAGTTCAATGGTTTTCTTGATTTTATTTTTGGTTTTCTTGATTTTTTAATGTGATTATAATTATTGAATGATTCTTTTTTTTTAATGTGATTGTATTAATGTTATTTAATCTTTTTATTTACTATTTTAATTTTTTAATATGATTAAAGTTAGTTCAATGGTTTTCTTGATTTTATTTTTTATTTTTTAATATGATTAAAGTTAGATAAAAAATATTGTAGTTAATCAAAAATTAGTTCAATGGTTTTCTTGATTTTATTTCTTATTTTTGAATTTTTAATATGATTAAAGTTAGATAAAAAGAAAAAATGTGATTATAATTAGTTTTTGATTTTTTAATATGATTAAAGTTAGATAAAAAGAAAAAATCAATGGTTTTCTTGATTTTATATTTGATTTTTTAATATGATTAAAGTTAGATAAAAAATATTGTAGTTAATCAAAAATTAGTTCAATGGTTTTCTTGATTTTATTTTTGGTTTTCTTGATTTTTTAATGTGATTATAATTAGTTGAATGATTCTTTTTTTTTAATGTGATTGTATTAATGTTATTTAATCTTTTTATTTACTATTTTAATTTTTTAATATGATTAAAGTTAGTTCAATGGTTTTCTTGATTTTATTTTTGATTTTTTAATATGATTAAAGTTAGATAAAAAGAAAAAATGTGATTATAATTAGTTTTTGATTTTTTAATATGATTAAAGTTAGATAAAAAGAAAAAATGTGATTATAATTAGTTGAATGATTCTTTTTTTAATGTGATTGTATTAATGTTATTTTAACTTTTTATTTACTATTTTACTTTTTTAATATGATTAAAGTTAGATAAATATAAACCCTCACAAAAAGAAAAATGTCATTATAATTAGTTAGTTATAACCCTCACAAAAAGAAAAATGTCATTATAATTAGTTAGTTTAATGTGATTATAATTTTTTAATATAATTCTTTTTTTTTAATGTGATTGTAGTTAGTTTAATAGCTCTTTTTTTTAATTTATTTATTTTATTATGGGAAAAATGTGATGTGATTGTAGTTTGTTCAATGACTCTTTTTTTAATATGATTGTTGCAGTTATATCAATGTTTGTTTTTTTTAATGTTATTTAATCTTTTTATTTACTATTTTAATTTAATTTTTAATTTTTTAATATGATTGTAGTTAGTTATAATTAGTTGAATGATTCTTTTTTTAATGTGATTGTAGTTAGTTTAATAGTTAAAAAAAATGTGATTAACTAATTTTAAATGTTATTTAATCTTTTTATTTACTATTTTAATTTTATTTTTACTTTTTTAATATGATTAAAGTTAGATAAATATAAACTCCCACAAAAAAAAAAATGTGATTGTAATTAGTTGAATGATTCTTTTTTTAATGTGATTGTAGTTAGTTTAATAATTAAAAAAATGTGATTAACTAATTTTTAATGTTATTTAATTTTTTTTAATGATTAAAGTTAGATAAATATAACTCCCACAAAAAAAAAAATGTGATTGTAATTAGTTGAATGATTCTTTTTTTAATGTGATTGTAGTTAGTTTAATAGTTAAAAAAAATGTGATTAACTAATTTTTAATGTTATTTAATCTTTTTATTTACTATTATAATTTTATTTTTAATTTTTAATTTTTTAATATGATTAAAGTTAGATAAATATAAACTCTCACAAAAAGAAAAATGTGATTGTAATTAGTTCAATGGTTCTTTTTTTAATGTGATTGTATTGTAGTTAAATTAATGGTTCTTTTTTTTTTCATTTATTTTTTTATTATGAGAAAAATGTGATGTGATTGTACTTTTTACATTCCGTTTTGATCACACGGTGAATTTATTTTAACTGATTGTGTTTTTTTACACTATATTTCGATCACATGATGAGGAAATAAATTTGTTTGCGTTGTGACAATCTCTGTGTTTTTCCAGGATGGTTTGGTTGTTAGTGTAACTGAATGTCAAGGTATTACAAATCGTGATAATTACAAGAGAGAGATTCTACTACTTGATACAAGGTATGATACTATAACATATTTCTGTGTCTTTACCAAATTTAAAATACTCTACTAATTATATTATTTTTTCTAATCTCAACTTTTTTTTTAATTGTAAAAACAGTTTCACATTGGTAAGACTAACTCTATGGGATGTGTTTGCAACAACTGATGGCATGCAACTATATCATACTCTAGAGAATGATAATATTTTGTTTGCCACTGGATTAACAGTTAAAGATTATCATGGTAGGATTACTTTTTATTCACTTTTATAATATCTACATGCATATACAAATATTGATATTAATAAATTATCTTTTCTCAACTTCTAGGTCCATGTCTTGCTACATGCAAATACAGCAAGTTATATATCAATCATTCATTCTGTTATACAAATCATATTCGAGTGTGGTATGTTATGATTGTATAATATTAATCAATTATATATGACAATATAATTCTCATAATTATATATATATATTGACATGTTTATCTAGGCTTGCTATGAATCCTATATCACAAAAGTTGGTATCTTGGAATCGAAAAAATGGATTCTCAATTTCACAGTCATTGATAATATCAAATGCCAAAAGAATTCGAATACGTGATTTTGCACCCATGCCAAAGGTAATAATTGTTATCATCCCAATTAATGAAAATTAAACGATATGTATATAATTTGTTTATAGAGAGATTAATTTATGTTTTTTCAAATATTTTGTAGGTCTCATATTTTCGAATACTTGGGTACATCAAACAAATTGATGTTGACAACCTTTGGATTGATTTGTGCAAAAGTTGCTATCAAAAAGTTGAGTATCATTATGGTCACATTGTTTGTCGTCACTGCCTACATGATGATATTGATATTATAACAAGGTAATTTTCTTTAGGTAAAGAATTACTATGTACAATAATAATTCAAACTTAATAAGCGTTTTAATTTTTTATTAGGTACAATATTTCCTTTTAACAAGCGTCCTTTTTTTTTTTTTGGTTGATAAGATACAATGTTAACCTTGTGGTCAAAGACAGAACTGGTTCAATAAATCTCACTGTTCAAGATAAACGGGCAGAGTTTATTTTGCGATGTCAACCATCATATTTGAAGAATATGAGATCAAAGGTAGGAAATTATAAAATTTATTATAAATAACTTATTCTTACTTTTTCAAACACAAACTTATAATTCCAAAATTTTATAGGATAATGGCGTTAGAATGATTAAAGATTATATTGCGTCATGCCAAGACCGTGCCTATGCATTTATCATACCTGTACCAACAATGCCACGTCAACTAGATTGTGCACCGTCCGTTACCTTTGTTTTAAATATAGATTGGTCTGAAGAATGTCTATATCTTTCAGAAAGTAAAAAAAAAATGTAAGTATAACATTTTTACTTTATAACATTTATAAATACATAGTATATGTATTGTTCATTAATTATGATACTAACTATCATGTTGACAATGCAGGAATGCTGATGGAAGGCCCACAACAATTTAGATTTTAGTTATTTTTTGTTTTACTTATTCAGTGAATTTCGAACAAATGTAATAAATTCTTATATTTAGTAATTTAATTATGCAATGTCAATATTTTCTTTTAAAATTACATATATTTTATGCTAACAATTTAAAAATATGTTTAACATAACTATGAATGGTTTTTTTTTTTTAATTTAAATTTAATCCCGTGCATAGCACGGGTGATATGCTAGTCTATATATTAAGCAAAAGGGTCTTTTAAAACCCAAGGCTTGTGGAAGCTCCAACATGCCAATCATAATTTCCTAATTTTTTATTTTTTTTTAAAAAAAAATTAACTTGGTGATTGGTTCAAAGATTATAATAATTACACTATTGAATAACGCAATAAATGAAATCCTAATTTCCTTATTTTTTACATCCCAAGAGACCCATGTAATTATTGTGTAAATGGCTCTTAATTATTAAATTCTTTCAAACTCATCGGTCAAACCCCATGTATTTAATTTATATATTAAAAAAAATAAATTGACGTGGTGATTGGTTCAAAAATTATAATAATTACACTATTGAATAACGCAATAAATGAAATCCTAATTTCCTTACTTTTTACATCCCAAGAGACCCATGTAATTATTGTGTAAATGGCTCTTAATTTTTTCCCTCTTAATTTTTTTGTTTTGTTTTTTGAAAAAACAATAAATAAACACTTATTAAATTCTTTCAAACTCCTCGGTCAAACCCCATGTATTTAATTTATATATTAAAAAAAATTAAAACAAATATAAATATCTGTAATTATCCCGTGCATATATATTAAGCAAAAGGGGGTTTTTAACCCCAAGGCCTGTGGAAGCTCCAATCTCCTCATCCTAATTTTCTAATTTTTTGATTTAAAAAAAAAAAACCTCAGCATTTATTGACTTCTCCCAACTCAACCTCAGCATTTATTGACTTTTCCCAATCCACAATCCTTTTTGACTTCTCCCATAATTATTGCAACATCCTTTTCAAATTATCCCATAAACTATGGTTACACACAAAAATAAAAAATAAAAAAGATAAGAATTTAGCTATAGATCTCAAAAAGATATAACATCTAAATTTGAATTATGATTTAATAATATAATTATGTATTTTTTTTATGTATATCTATCAGAATTTTAAATCACTTAATGGGACAAATTAATCAGTTTTTCAAAATTATTGATTTTTAATTTACAAAATAGATTAAAAAAAACTATTGACTGATTTATTTATTTAATAACAAAAATATTTCATAATCTCTCTCTCTCCTAATCTCTCTCACAAATTTTCAAAAAAAAAAAATTAAAACTTGCATTCATTTTCTCTTTCTCAAAAAATCAGATAATATTTTCTATTAAAATTGTAGATATCTACCTATATTTTATATATTACATTATAACATAACAAAAAAAACTAAAAAACTAAAAAAAAAATTTAAAGTTTATCTAAATAAACTTTAAATCAATAAAACTCACATGTCTATCAGATATCTAACTCACATCATAACTTACCTCAATAATAATAATTAAAAACAAATGGAAACCACAGATAAATTAAATTCTTTAAAAAAAAGATACCCACAACTCCATCTTAAATAAATTGAAAAAAAAAATACCTAAATAGAAACCACACAAAAATAAAAATAAAAATAAAAATAAAAAGATATATCTATCTATCTATATCTATACTATATATTAAGCAAAAGGGGGTTTTTAACCCCCAAGGCCTATGGAAACTTCAATATTCCAATCTGACTTTTTAAAATTTTTTATTTAAAAAAAAATAAAAACTCAGCATTTATTGATTTGGTCAAAATCTCCTGATTAGCATTTATTAACTTTTTTCAATTCAAATATCTTTTCACATGCCTGCAATTATTGATTTGGTCAAAATCTCCTGATCAGCATTTAAAATCCCCTTATATAAATAATTATAGATACAATTCATGTATAGTTACTGCAGTACCCTTTTCAACTTCCCCCATACACTATGGTTAGTGATAAGAAAAAAATCTTAAAAAACATAATTTATATATTAAAAAAAATCTAAAACAAATATAAATATCTATAATTATCCCGTGCATAGCACGGGTGATAGGCTAGTACTATATATTAAGCAAAAGGGGGTTTTTAACCTCAAGCCTTGTGAGAGCTCCAATCTCTCAATCTAAATTTCTTGATTTTTTTATTTAAAAAAAAAAAAACCTTAGCATTTATTAACTTCTCCCAACCTCCGAGTCTTACTCTCATAATAACACTTTAATGCATTAAGAACAAGCATAAAAAAAATTCTTTGAAATCCAACACATGTGAATTCCTTGAAAAGTCTCAATGTATATGACTATTATCCCTCATAATAACACTTTAATGCATTAAGAACAAACATAAAAAAAATTTCTTAAAAAGTCCAACACATATGATTATTATCAAAATATTAAACTTTAATATAATATAATAAAAAAAAGGACATTTAATTCCTTGAAAAGTCTAACACATATGATTATTATCAAAATATTAAACTTTAATATAATATAAAAAAAAGAAAAAAAGAAGGCATTTAAAAAAAAAAAAAGACATTTAAAAATCGCAATTCACATATATAGATAATTGTAAATACAATCCGTGCATAGCACGGGTGATATGCTAGTTATATATTAAGCAAAATGGGGTTTTTAGCCCCAAACTTTGTGGGAGCTCCAATCTCCCAATCTAAATTTCTTGATTTTTTGATTTTTTTTAAAAAAAAATCTTAGCATTTATTAACTTCTCCCAACTCCCAAGTCTTACCCTCATAATAACACTTTAATGCATTAAGAACAAGCATAAAAAAAAATTCTTTGAAATCCAACACATATAAATTCCTTGAAAAATTCCAACACATATAATTATTATCCCTCATAATAACACTTTAATGCATTAAGAACAAGCATAAAAAAAATTCTTGAAAAGTCCAACACATATGATTATTATCAAAATATTAAACTTTAATATGATATAATAATAAAAAAAGACATTTAATTCTTTAAAAAGTTCAACACATATGATTATTATCAAAATATTAAACTTTAATATAATATAAAAAAGGAAAAAAAGAAGACATTTAAAAAAAATTTAAAAATCACAATTCACATATATAGATAATTGTGTGCATAGCACGGGTGATATGCTAGTCTATCAATATATTAAGCAAAAGGGTCTTTTAAAACCCAAGGCTTGTGGAAGCTCCAACATGCCAATCCTAATTTCCTAATTTTTTATTTTTTTTAAAAAAAAATTAACTTGGTGATTGGTTCAAAGATTATAATAATTACACTATTGAATAACACAATAAATGAAATCCTAATTTCCTTACTTTTTACATCCCCAAGAGACCCATGCAATTATTGTGTAAATGGCTCTTAATGTTTTTTCCCTCTTAATTTTTTTGTTTTGTTTTTTGAAAAAACAAATAAATAAACACTTATTAAATTCTTTCAAACTCCTCGGTCAAACCCCATGTATTTAATTTTTATATTAAAAAAAATAACAGTTCCGATTCGTAGCTCGAATCTGGAGCGGCTCGAATGGCTCGACGTCAAAACGACGTCGTTTTGATGGTTTTTTTTTTTTTTTTCTGCGTTTTTCTGCAAACAAAAGGGAGAAGAAAAAAAAGGGAGAAGAAGAAGAAAAAGGGTGGGTCTGCTGCTCTTGTTCATCATCTTCATCAACATCCACATCAACAAATTGCAACAACATCATCATCATCATCGCGAAGATCAGGAAAAAAATTCTTTGATTGATAGATCTACCAATTCTTTGATTTCTGATTCTTTGATAGATCTACCAATTCTTTGACATCAAGAAAAAAAAAAATCAGGAAAAAAAAATCAAGAACATCATCATCATCATCATCAACACATCAGCCAATAATTATTTATTTATTTTTTCTTTCATCTTCAGAACAACATCAAGAACAAAACAAAATCAAGAAAAAAAAAAAAAAAAAGATCTTCAACCCTTACTTTTTTTTCCCCCTTTCTTACCCAACATTTTCTCAACAGTCAAACAGAACAAATACTGAGACTTCAAACAACCAAAAACCAATTGAATGAAAAACCCACCTCTCTCTACCTTCAAGTTCCAACACATTTTCTCCAAAACAAGCTTCGATACCCACATCAACATTGTTGTTGTTCTGATTTTCTTCCTCTTCACCCCCAACTTTCTCTGCTTCCAAACGACTCCCTCTTTCTTCAAACAATCATCCGAAGCTGGAGGTAAGAGCCGCCGGCGGAGAAAGCCTCGGCCGGTGATTTCTGGAGGCGCTGGAGAGCTAGGGTTTTGGCGCGGATCCGACATGAGAGGGATGAGTCGAGAGAGGCGAGAGGGATAAGAGGCGTGGGTCAAGAAAAGGGAAAGAATGAAAAGGAAAGATAGAAAAAAGAAGAAAATCAAATCAGAAAAGAAAAGAAAAAAAAAAAAAAAAAAAACACTGCCCAAAACGACGTCGTTTTGGGTAGTTCGAGCCACTATTCGAGCCACTTTTGTCGAGCTACCAATCTTTATTGAAAAAATAAATTGACTTGGTGATTGGTTCAAAGATTATAATAATTACACTATTGAATAACGCAATAAATGAAATCCTAATTTCCTTACTTTTTACATCCCAAGAGACCCATGTAATTATTGTGTAAATGGCTCTTAAATGGCTCTTAATGTTTTTTCCCTCTTAATTTTTTTGTTTTGTTTTTTGAAAAAACAAATAAATAAACACTTATTAAATTCTTTCAAACTCCTCGGTCAAATCCCATGTATTTAATTTATATATTAAAAAAAATAAATTGACTTGGTGATTGGTTCAAAGATTATAATAATTACACTATTGAATAACGCAATAAATGAAATCCTAATTTCCTTACTTTTTACATCCCAAGAGACCCATGTAATTATTGTGTAAATGGCTCTTAATTTTTTTCCCTCTTAATTTTTTTGTTTTGTTTTTTGAAAAAACAAATAAATAAACACTTATGAAATTCTTTCAAACTCCTCCGTCAAACCCATGTATTTAATTTATATATTAAAAAAAATTAAAACAAATATAAATATCTATAATTATCCCGTGCATCTTAATTTTTTTGTTTTGTTTTTTGAAAAAACAAATAAATAAACACTTATTAAATTCTTTCAAACTCCTCCGTCAAATCCCATGTATTTAATTTTATATTAAAAAAAATAAAAACAAATATAAATATCTATAATTATCCGTGCATAGCACGGGTGATAGGCTAGTACTATATATTAAGGAAAAGGAGGTTTTTAACCCCCAAGGCTTGTGGAAGCACTAATATCCTAATCTTAATTTTCTAAATTTTTTATTAAAAAAAATCTCAGCATTTATTAATTTCTCCGCATCCCCATGCCTTTTGGAAGATTTGGTCAAAACCCCCTCATAATTAAACTTTAATGCATTAAAGACTAACATAAATAAAATCCTTGAAAATTTCAACACATCTATCTATCTATATTATATTATCTATATATATATATATATATCTATATCTATACTATATATTAAACAAAAAAGGGTTTTAACCCCCAAGACCTATGAAAGCTTCAATATTCCAATCTAAATTTTCTAAATTTTTTATTAAAAAAAAAAAACTCAACATTTATTGATTTGGTCAAAATCCCCTGATCAGCATTTATTAACTTTTTTCAACCCACATATCTTTCCACATGCCTGCATTTATTGATACAATCTCCTGATCAGTATTTAAAATCCCTCCATACAAATAATTATAGATACAATCCGTGTATAGTTACTGCAGTACCCTTTTTAACTTCTCCCATACACTATTATTAGTGATGAGATTGTTAAATTATTTTTATAAAAAATCTTAAAAAATATAATTTACATATTAAAAAAAATCTAAAACAAATATAAATATCTATAATTATCCCGTGCATAGCACGGGTGATAGGCTAGTCTATACTATATATTAAGCAAAAGGGGGTTTCTAACCCCCAAGGCCTGTGGAAGCTCTAATATGCCAATCCTAATTTTCTAATTTTTTGTTTTTTTAAAAAAAAATTAACCTCAGCATTTATTAACTTCTTTTAACCCATAAGACTTTTTGACTTCTCTCATAATTACTGCAATACCTTTTCCAAAACAAATAATTTGTATATTAAAAAAAATTTAAAACAAATATAAATATCTATATCTATATCTATCTATTTATTTATATCTGTCTCTAACCTACAAGTTTTGTGAGAGTTCCAATATCTGAACCTTAATTTCTTAATTTTTTTGATTTTTTTTTAAAAAAAAAAAACTTTGCACTTATTAAATTCTTCCAAGTCTTTTAACTTCTCCAATACACACTAAACCCTAAACCCTAAACATAAACACTCACAAAGGAAAAAAATGTGATTGTAATGTGATGTGATTATAGTTTGTTCAATGGCTTTTTTTTTTACCTTTTCCAAAAGAAATAATTTGTATATTAAAAAAAATTTAAAACAAATATAAATATCTATATCTATATCTACCTATTTATTTATATCTGTCTCTAACCCACAAGTTTTGTGGGAGTTCCAATATCTGAACCTTAATTTCTTAATTTTTTTGATTTTTTTTTTTAAAAAAAACTTTGCACTTATTAAATTCTTCCAAGTCTTTTAACTTTTCCAATACACACTAAACCCTAAACCCTAAACATAAACACTCACAAAGAAAACAAATGTGATTGTAATGTGATGTGATTATAGTTTGTTCAATGGCTTTTTTTTTTTAATATGATTGTTGTAGTTAATTCAATGGTTTTTTTTTAATGTTATTTAATCTTTTATTTACTATTTTAATTTTATTTTTAATATGATTGAAGTTAGACAAATATAAACACTCACAAAGAAAAAAATGTGATTGTAGTTAGTTCAATGGTTCTTTTTTTTTAATGTGATTGTAGTTAGTCAATGGTTCTTTTTTTCATTTATTTATTTATTTTATTATGGGAAAAATGTGATGTGATTGTATGTGATTTAATCTTTTATTTACTGTTTTAATGGTTTTTCTTTACAATTATTTATGAAAAAAATATGATTGTAGTTAGATAGCATAAAAATATTTGTGATTTGATTTAATTTTTTTCTGATTTGATTTTTAAAGTACCAATTATTGATAATGATTAGATTGTATTTTGAAAAAAAAATTGTAATTGATTTTTTTAACTCATTGTGTTTTTTGAAAAAAAAATTATTGTGTTTTTTTAACTATCAATTCACTTAATTTGTTATTTGATTTTTAACTCACTGTATTTTTTGAAAAACAAAATGGATTGTACTCATTAGGGTCACATAATGTACCAATTATTGATGATGATTAGATTGTATTTTGACCCAAAAAAAATTGTAATTGATCTTTTTAACTCACTATGTTTTTTGAAAAATAAATTATTGTGTTTTTTAATTATCAATTGATTTAATTTGTGATTGATTTTTTTTAATTATTGATGATGATTAGATAGCATTAAAAAAATTGTGATTTGTATGATTGAAGTTATCTCATTTTGTTTATAATTTTATTTTTTAATATGATTGAAGTTAGATAAACATAAACACTCACAAAAAGAAAAATGTTATTGTAGTTTATTCAATGGTTTTAAATAATTTTTTTTATTTACTATTTTAATGGTTATTTTTTTCAATTATTTTTTTTCTTATGAAAAAAATGTCATTGTAGTTAGATAGCATTAAAAAAATTGTGATTTGTATGATTGAAGTTATCTCATTTTGTTTATAATTTGATTTTTTAATATGATTGAAGTTAACTCACAAAAAGAGAAATGTGATTGTAGTTTGTTCAATGGCTCTAAATAATCTATCTATCTACACTTACTATATATTAAGCAAAAGGGGGTTTTTAACCCCAAGTCTTGTGGGAGCTCCAATCTCCCAATCTAAATTTCCTGATTTTTTTGATTTAAAAAAAAAAAAAACCTTAGCATTTATTAACTTCTTCCAACCCCCAAGTCTTATCCTCATAATAACACTTTAATGCATTAAAACAAGCATAAAAAAAATTCTTTGAAATCCAACACATATGAATTCCTTGAAAAGTCCCAACACATATGAATATTATCCCTCATAATAACACTTTAATGCATTAAGAACAAGCATGAAAAAAATTTCTTGAAAAGTCTAACACATATGATTATTATCAAAATATTCAACTTTAATATAATATAATAAACAAAAGAAGACATTTAATTCCTTGAAAAGTCCAACACATATGATTATTATCAAAATATTAAACTTTAATATAATATAAAAAAAGGAAAAAAAGAAGACATTTAAAAAAAAAAATACATTTAAAAATCGCAATTCATATATATAGATAATTGTAAATATATTAAGAAAAATGGGGTTTCTAAACCCCAAGCCTTGTGGGAGCTCCAATCTCTCAATCTTAATTTTCTAAATTTTTTATTTAAAAAAAAAACTCAGCATTTATTGATTTAATCAAAATCCCCTGATCAGCTTTTATTAACTTTTTTCAATCCACATGCCTGCATTTATTGATTTGGTCAAAATCCCTTATTAGCATTTAAAATCTCCTCATACAAATAATTATAGATACAGCCCATGCATAGTTACTGCAATAGCTTTTTTAATTTCTCCTGTACACTATGATTA
Organism: Camellia japonica; assembly: GCA_030407325.1. Classification (NCBI taxonomy): domain Eukaryota; kingdom Viridiplantae; phylum Streptophyta; class Magnoliopsida; order Ericales; family Theaceae; genus Camellia; species Camellia japonica. The sequence continues at coordinate 29,466,144 of JAPPVO010000017.1, forward strand.
TTGATAAGATTGTTAAATTATTGTTATAAAAAATCTTAAAAAACATAATTTATATATTAAAAAAAATTAAAACAAATATAAATATCTATAATTATCCCGTGCATAGCACGGGTGATAGGCTAGTACTATATATTAAGAAAAAGGGGGTTTTTAATTCACAGGTCTTGTGAGAATTCCAATATCTTAATCCTAATTTTTTAATTTTTTGATTTAACAAAAAAAAAAAAAAATCTCAGCATTTATTGTTTCTCCCAACCCAACCTCAATATTTATTAATTTCTCCCAACCCACAATCCCTTTTAACTTCTCTCATAATTACTGCAGCATCATTTTCAATTTCTCTCATACACTATGGTTATACACAAAACTAAAGAAGATAAGAATTTAGCTATAGATCTCAAAAAAATATAACATTTAAATTTGAATTATGATTTTAGTAATATAATTATATATTTTTTTTATATATATCTATCAAAATTTTAAATTACTAAATGGGGCAAATTAATCAATTTTCTAAAATTATTAATTTTTTAATTTACAAAATAGATTAAAAAAATATTAACTGATTTATTTATTTAATAACAAAATATTTCATAATCTCTCCCTCCTAATCTCTCTCACCAATTTCAAAAAAAAAAAATTTTAACTTGCGTTCATTTTCTCTTTCCCAAAAAATCAGATAATATTTTTTATTAAAGTTGTAGATATCTATCTATATCTTATATATATTATATTACAACATAAAAAAATAAAAAAACTAAAAAAAATCTTCAAAGCTTATCTAATAATTATAATAATTTTTTTTTAATTTATAAAGTTTCGTGTATAGCACGGGTTACCACTATCTATATATCTATCTATATATATATATATATATATCTATATTATCTATCTATATTTATACTTCTATCTATACTATATATTAAGCAAAATGGGGTTTTTAATCCCAAGCCTTGTGGGAGCTCCAATCTCCCAATCTAAATTTCCTGATTTTTTGATTTTAAAACAAAAAATCTTAACATTTATTAACTTCTCACAACTCCCAAGTCTTACCCTCATAACAACACTTTAATGCATTAAGAATAAGCATAAAAAAAATTCTTTGAAATCCAACACATGAATTCCTTGAAAAGTCCCAACACATATGATTATTATCCCTCATAATAACACTTTAATGCATTAAGAATAAGCATAAAATTTTTTTTTTGAAAAGTCAAACATATATGATTATTATCAAAATATTAAACTTTAATATAATATCTATACTATCTATTCTATACTATATATTAAGTAAAAGGGGGTTTTTCACCCCAAGCCTTATGGGAGCTCCAATCTCCCAATCTAAATTTCCTGATTTTTTTATTTAAAAAAAAAAATCTCAGCATTTATTAACTTCTCCCAACTCCTAAGTCTTACCTTCATAATAACACTTTAATGCATTAAGAACAAGCATAAAAAAAATTCTTTGAAATCCAACACATGAATTCCTTTAAAAGTCCCAACACATATGATTATTATCCCTTATAATAACACTTTAATGCATTAAGAACAAGTAGAAAAAAAATTTCTTAAAAAGTCCAACACATATGATTATTATCAAAATATTAAACTTTAATATAATATAATAAAAAAAAGACATTTAATTTCTTGAAAAATCCAACACAAATGATTATTATCCAAATATTAAACTTTAATATAATATAAAAAAGGAAAAAAAGAAGACATTTAAAAAAAAAAAGAGAAGAAAACATTAAAAAATCACAATTCACAATCTTAGCATTTATTAACTTTTCCCAACTCCCAAGGCTTACCCTCATAATAACACTTTAATGCATTAAGAACAAGCATCAAAAAAATTCTTTGAAATCCAACACATATGAATTCCTTGAAAAGTCCCAACACATGATTATTATCCCTCATAATAATACTTTAATGCATTAAGAACAAGTATAAAATTTTTTTTTTGAAAAGTCCAACAAATATGATTATTATCAAAATATTAAACTTTAATATAATATAAAAAAGGAAAAAAAGAAGATATTTAAAATAATAAAAAAATATTTAAAAATCATAATTTACATATATAGATAATTGTAAACACAATCCGTGCATAGCACGGGTGATATGCTAGTATAGTATAGATTGTAAACATAATCCGTGCATAGCACGGGTGATATGCTAGTATTATATAAGAAAAATGGGGTTTTTAACCCACAAGCCTTGTGGGAGCTCCAATATCCCAATTCTAATTTTCTAATTTTTTGATTTAAAAAAAAAAAGAGCTCAGCATTTATTAATTTCTCCCAATCCCCATGCCTTTTGAGAGATTTGGTCAAAACCCCCTCATAATTAAACTTTAATGCATTAAAAACCAGCATAAACAAAATTCCTTGAAAATTTCAACACATCTATGGCCCTGTTTGGTATAACTGTGTGAAAATGATTATAACTTATAGCCTAACAGCTTATAGCTTATAGCTGTGAACATAAGCTGATTTTTGACTTATAAATTAAGCTTCTCCTCCCCCACTCAAAAAATAAATTGATTTTTGACTTACAAAAAGCTATAAGCTGTATTGTTAAGCTGAACCAAACACATCAAAATAGCTTAAATTAAACTAAAAGCTGAAATAAACTGGCAATAAGCCCTACCAAACAGGGCCTATCTATCTATATTATATCTATCTATATCTATATCTATATCTATCTATACTATATATTAAGCAAAAGGGGTTTTTAACCCCAAACCTTGTGGGAGCTCTAATCTCTCAATCTAAATTTTCTGATTTTTTGATTTTGATCTAGTTAGAGTGCTTTCCTTTCCTTTAGCCTTTGTTAAAGTTGTGTTGATCGTCGAGGGCTTCATTTTGATCCGTGGATCTTGGTGTTTGGAGCATTTTGGTTTTCTTCAACTTCTTCCTTGAGCTCCGAAATTTGAGGTAGGGATTCCTACTCACTCTTATGAGGTCTAGCCTAGATATTGAGTTTTTGTATAAATGGTTTTGAGTTTTGGAAACTAGGGTTTCATATGTATATTTTTGAAAAGAGGGTTTTGATAATTTTGAATCATAAACTTGTATTTGGGTTTCAAAATGGGTTTGTTGATGTTGTTGGTAATATTGGGCTCTTGGAGCCAATGTTGAGGATAAAGAGAAATATGCCATGCTTGGGTATATCGGGGTCATTAGTGTAATAAATGACTTTGTTGTGGTTATATGGAATTGAGCTAGAAATAATGAAATTGACTCATTATAATGTAAAATGGTGGAGTCGGATTTATTAATCGTTTACTTTTGAAAACATTGATATTTTATCTGTTGGAGCTTTTATTATATGTTTAGAAATAATTGCTTGGGCTACCGGTGGAGGGTAGTTTTGATTGTTGTAGACAATGCATGATGATTAGGCAAATTGAAACTAATCAAGTGGATAAATCATAGAGTATGACGGATGAAGGAATGCATTAACGTTATGTGTTGATTAAGTATGTATATGACCTTTGTGTATATATATATGTTGTTGTGTTGTGTGGGAGGAGATAAGGGATGTACTCCACGGTTTAGGTGAATATAGGGGATGGACCTCTAAACCGGTTGTTGATGGGGAGGAGATACGGGATGGACTCCACTGATACAGCTTATATGCTTGTTAGTTAATGTGTTGATATAGCTAATATGCTTATCTAAGGAAGTGTTGATACAACTCATATGTTTATCATTGGAAGTGTTGATATAGCTAATATGCTTATCTGTTGAAAAGTGGATACAGCTTGTATGCTTATCTGTTGAGATGTTGATACAACTATTATGTTTATCTAGTGTAAATGGAAAACGTTTAATATGAGTCACTGTCTCATATAAGTGGTTGGCCAGGTTCTGAGCCGTTGATATAAATTGTGAAGTTGATAAGAAATAGGTTATGAATTGATTTATGGGAATTGAACATTTATCAATTGCTAATGTCTTAGTCATTGCTCATACTGTGTTTAGCATATCTCTACTGGGCGTTGGCTCACCCTATACGGGACATCATTTTCAGGTACTGGTAGCATGCCACATCCAAGGACATAGCTTGGATGACGAGGATGAGAGTTGAAGACTCTTTTGTTTCTTTTGTTTGTATTACATGTACATCAAGCCAAGGGCTTCTTTTGTATAGAGTTAGTACTCTTTTGTGTGTAACCAAGTGTTAACTTGGAAAGCTGTAAGCCCGTAGGGCATTTGCTTTTGTTGTTAACATGTAATACTTTTGTAAGAACTACTCTGATGAATAGAAATAGTTGATTTCTCTTGTATCAATTCATGTCTTTAGTGATGGGTTTTATGTATTATTTTGAGGGCGTTACAACTTGGTATCAGAGCGTACCGGGTTCGAATACTTTGGGTACGTGGGAAGTGATTAGTATCACAATGGGTTTGTCTCACTTGTTAGAGACTTGAGTGTGATGTAATGTGTTTATGTGATAGCATGTTTATGTGACTATTTGGGTATGGGATTTGATTTCTGGGATATTGACTGGCTCCTTGGGTTACTGTGAGTCTTGTTGGAAAGGCACTTGATCAATGCTGTTTCTAACCGGAACTCTAGAAACACCTTGGGACTGTCATTATCCGGAAATGAAATTCGTAAGTGCTTATGTGCTTATGTGCTTACGTGGAATGAATTACAGTTGTCCATGCATTAGGACGTGGGTGTTTAGTTTCAACACATTTATGAATGTGCTAACGTCTTTGCTACCTTTAATAGGATGTCAGGACGAGGTGGTAGGCGTGGTAGGCCTAGGAGGCAGGAGGCGCCTTTACCGGATGATGTCCTGGAAATGCAGGAGGGAGTTGGTTAGGCCAATGTGGCCGAGCTAGTGGGTCAGCAGGCTATGGGTGCTTTGGCCCGAGAGATAGCGGGAGCTTTGGGTATTTCTCAGAGCTGAGCATCAGGTTGCAGAGGCAGGACCTTCTTTCTTGAAGAGGGAATTTTTCCGGTCTAATCTGGACGAATTTATTGGAGATCCGAAAGAGCCACTTAAGGCTGACGAGTGGTTGGAACAGATGGAGAAGACATTCGAGATGCTTGGCATCGAGGATGGGACTCTAAAGGTGACCTTGGCATCCTTCCAGCTGAAGGGAGATGCGGGTCAATGGTGGAAGTATGAAAAGGCCCGTGTTGGTGGTGCATGGGGGGCTTTTGTAGAGGCTTTCCAGGGGAGGTTTTTATCTGCAGCTGCTAGGGAGAAGCTGAGGGATCAGTTTAGCCGGCTTAAGCAGCAGGGTTTGTCAGTGGCCGAATTTGAGGCTACTTTTACTAGCTTGTCCAGGTTTGCACCTGAACTAGTGGCGTCCGAGGAACGCCGTTGCTATGAGTTTGAGCGGAAGTTGAGGCGAGGCCTCAAGTTGAGAGTTGGTGGGTCTTACATCCGAGAGTATAGACATCTGGTGGATGCGGCTGCTCATATGGAAATTATGATGCAGGAGGAGGATGATGAGAAACAGCAAGGTTCCAAGAGGAGCCAAAAGGGCCAGGGTGATGGCAGGAGACAGAGGGGTTTTAACCTTCAGCAGTCTCAGAGTGGCTTGGCTAGATCGACTTTTCCGGTACCGAGTGCAGGCTCCGGGAGAGGCAGTCAGGGAGGCTTGATTTGTTTTGCATGTGGGCAGCTGGGTCACAAGTCTTCGGTTTGCTCGCAGAAGGGAGGGGGTCAGCGAGCTGCCTCTTCTTCGGCCAGACCTCAGGGCCAGAGTCAGGGCAGGGGCCAGCCTTTGTCTTGTTCTTTGACAAATCTTCTGTAATATCCAGCCAATCCCAAAAAGCTTCGGACTTCTGTCACATTTGTTGGTCTAGGCCAGTTCACTACAGCTTCAATTTTCTGCGGATCAACAGAAATTCCATCTTTGCTAACAACATGCCCCAAAAACATAACATGATCAAGCCAAAACTCACATTTAGACAGTTTAGCATACAGTTTCTGTTCTCTTAGGGTCTGTAGGGCAAGTCTCAGATGATGTTCATGTTGTTCTATACTTTTGGAGTAAATCAATATGTCATCAATAAATACCACAATAAAGTCATCAAGGTACGGTTTAAAGATTCTATTCATGAGGTCCATAAATGCTGCAGGTGCATTGGTAACTCCAAAAGGCATAACTAGAAATTCGTAATGTCCATACCTCATTCTAAAAGCAGTTTTATCAATGTCTCCCGGTTTAACTTTCAGTTGATGGTACCCCGATCTGAGATCAATCTTGGAAAACACTTGAGCGCCCTGTAACTGATCAAATAAGTCATCAATACGCGGTAATGGATATTTGTTTGTCACAGTTACCTTGTTCAGTTCACGGTAGTCAATGCACAGTCTTAATGAGCCGTCTTTCTTTTTCACAAACAAAACCGGTGCACCCCACGGTGAAGTGCTAGGCCTGATAAATTTCTTGTCTAGCAGTTCTTGCAATTGCACTTTCAATTCTTTCAATTCAGTTGGAGCCATTCTGCAAGGAGCTTTCGATACAGGCTGTGTTCCCGGAATCACATCAACGGTGAATTCAATCTCCCTGTCAATCAAATCCCCTGGTAGATTATTTGGAAAAACAGCTAGGAATTCTCTGACTATAGGAATACAGTTCACATCAGTTTTAACATTATCATCAGTAGATACAGTCAGTACAGAACATAGATATCCTTTACACCCCTTTCTAATCAATTTAACAACTTTCACAGAAGAAATCAAATACGGAGGAGGTACTACTCTAGCCCCATTAAATACAAATTCGGGTAATCCAGGTGGACGGAAAACAACTTGTTTTGTCACACAGTCAATGGTGGCATGATATTTTTGTAATCAGTCCATCCCCAATATTACATCAAAATGATCAATGTTCAATGGCAGTAAATCAATAAACAGATGCATATCCCCAACAATGATTTCACATGCAGGGTACATATAAGCACATGTCATGGATCCTCCTACAGGTGATGATACAGCTAGCAGATAGTTCATAGGTTCTAAAGGTCTATTCAATTTTCGTCAAAAAGCATGCGATACATATGAGTGTGTAGACCCCGAATCAATCAGTACATATGCACTTTGAGCACAAATAGAGAGGATACCTGACACAACGGATTCAGTATTTTGCACGTCTCCCGGTATTAGGGCAAACACTCGGCCCTGCCTCATCGGCTCTTTCCTGGTAGCTTTGGGGTTAGGCTTTGGTGCTACAGTTGATGCTGCGGCGCTGCCTGCAGCTTTACTATTGCCCGGAGCAGTGGAAGGGCAATCTTTCACCATGTGGCCCACTTTGCCACACCTGTAACAAGCACCAGAGATTTTATAACAGACTCCCTTATGGTTCTTACCGCATTCGGAACAGGGTGGAAAGGGACGGTTTCCTAGACTAGAAGTAGTCGTTTACCCTGTATTTTGCTTTTTGTTCAATTGATTATGCTTGCCTTTCTTGAATTTGAAATTCTGTCTTTTACCACGCCATTCAGACACCGGTGTTTCAGATTGTTCAGATTGTTTCACAGTTTCGATGTTGGACTCGGCCATCAATGCCCAGTCAAGAACACCCACATAGGTCGGTAGCTTTAAAACACTAATTCTATCCAGTATTGCAACATTCAGGCCGCCTTCAAATTTTCTGGCCTTCTTGTAATCGGTGTCCACCATATGTGGAGCATATCTAGCAAGCTCGGTGAACTTTGTCTCATATTCAGCAACGGACATTGTGCCCTGTCTCAGTTGCTCAAATTCAGTTACTTTCCTATCCCTGACACACTGGGGAAAATACTTTTCGAAGAAGGACTCCTTAAACTGAGCCCAAGTCATTACATTGTTGGTGTCACGGACCAGCATCCACCACCTTCTGGCCTCTTCTTGCAAGGTGAAGGTAGCTAACAGTACTTTATGTGCCTCAGAACATGGAAAAACCTCAAATAATTTTTCGGTCTCAAGAACCCAAGCTTCAGCCTTTAACGGTTCAAGGCCTCCCTGAAAGGATGGCGGTTTCAGTTTGCTGAACTTCTGGGTGAGAGCAATTATATCCCCATCATTCACATTCACATTCGGTTCCGGTTGTACCGGAGGAGGAGGTGGGGGCTGTTGATTCTGTTGTTGCTCAAGTCTAGCGGTTATCAATTCCATCATTCTTTCCATTCTTGCCATTCTTGCCTCAGTGGATGAGGACTCAGATTCATTTGCATTATCCATTTCACTATAAGCAGTTATAACAAGTATAAACATAAACAGTTGCATCCTTAAACAGTTTAGTACATTAGCACATATTCAGTTATGTCATAACCACACACTTATCATGCTCATGTAATGTCCTAATTACTTTTCTAGGACACTCTATAGCTCATTTGGACACGTGTGTGCGGTATAACTCGTGGTTAAGTATCGCTCTGATACCACTCTGTCACGACCCAAACCCGCCCCTATGGGTTTAGCACCGTAACCGGCCAGTAATCCGAGATTACCGAAGGCCTGCTTAACAGTAATACAGTTTAACAGAGTACAGGGGCATGGCGGAAGCCAATACAGTAAATAAACAATGTCCAATGAGCTGTGACAGTCTGTATGCCAAAAAGATTTTTTATACATTTATACAGAACAGTACAAAACAGTATGCATATATATACAACCAGTCAGTACAGGGACTTAATCCCTGATAAACAGTACAGTAAGGGGGAATACTAAAACACCCCATAGCCTAAGCTTGGCAGGCTCGGAACCTCGCAGTGAGGCACATTGGTTGGCTTGACAAAACTGGGAATCTACCCCGACGCTTCTAGCTGCGGTCTGGTGCCTGAACACCTACATATATATATATATATATATATGAGCAGTGAGCTAAAGCCCAGTGAATAACATAAAGCGTAAAGAGGTTTAGAATTGATGTCCTTACAGTAATGAAAACAGTTCATTTCAATCAATATAACAGTTGTTCAGTACAGTAAACAGTTATATGTGGTACATCCACTAGCGTAACAGTAGCAGTAGGTCTTAAAAGGCCGAACAGTAATGATGGCCATCAATCAGTAAACAGTAGTGGCTCCACGAGGGAACCGACAGAGATCTCTGTAACAGTATCAGTAAACAGTAGGTGCTAAGGATGCCACAGTACAGTTCAGAAATAAAGGACATACATTCATTCAGTAATCAATATCAGTTCAGTAAACAGTTCCAATTCAGTGTTCAGAAAATAATCATTTTGAACATATCTTTACACAATTGTTACTCACAGAGTTCTAGGCTACAGTGAACTAGCGCGTCTCCTCAGGAAGCCAACCCTACACAATTTACAGATTGAACACACACTAAGCTATACAGTTGGGAAAGATAATAACTTAATCCCTAATTTGCCTCGGTGTGGTTCTACATCTATATCCTTTTTAAGATGCCTTAAATATGCCCTAGGAATGCCTAGGATGGAAAGAGGATGCAAAGATGCACTTTTGAACACTTTACAAAATTTGCTGAAAACAGGGGTCTCGCTCGAGCGAGGCTTTCTACGCTCGAGCGGACATGCAAACAAAGGAGCTCCGCTCGAGCGTCAACTCCTTCGCTCGAGCGGACTGTGTGCTACAGTAAAAATGCTAGATGCTCCAATTTTATGCTCGATGGACGCTCGACCCTCGCTCGAGCGTAAGACACAAGTCCTCGCTCGAGCGTAAGTTTCCTCGCTCGAGCGGACTGTGAACACATGCAAAGTACTGGATGCTCGCATTCCCCGCTCGAGCGTAACTTTTCTCGCTCGAGCGGAAGGCAGAATCACAGAGGGTACGCTCGAGCGTGGACTTCCTCGCTCGAGCGTAGGCTCAAAATCTGGAAATTCCAGATTTGAGTCCTATGCTCAAAATCAAGTTTAAAAGCCAAATTTTTTATCATCTTGGGCTAAAAACTTGGAAAACACTTGTAAACACCTAACATTACATGTTTCAAAGATCAATTGATAAATCAAAGCCCAAGGGGGTTTTAATTAAGTCCATTTTCAAACCCAATTTTTCATGAACATGCTATATCATGACATGCATGAATTTAAATCATTTCAAAACTTCAAAACATGCTCTAATGAGCTCAAACCTTCCAAGGACAAGATGAAAGCATGGATTCTAACAATAATATGAACATGCATGTACCAAACTCCATGTGATCAACCTCAAAATGCAACAATGTGGACATGCATGCAACAATTAAGCTCTAATTCAACAATTTAACTCCAATTCATGGCTTGAGGCTTTAATCTAACATGAACCATGCACAAATTAACTTGAATACAACAATGAGAGGTTCAATTACCTTACCTAGGTCTTGAATTAGTGGTATAGGAGCTCAATTTACAATCTACACTTCAATTTCCTTCAATTTCCAAACCAAATCAAGCCAAATGAGATGAAGACTAACTCTCTCCCTTATCTCTCTCTCTCTAGTCGGTTAAGTGCTCTAACAAGGCTGAGGAAATGTTGTGCAAGTGTATAACAATGCTCCAATGTGTGTGAGGTAGTGGCCCACTAGATGGCTTTTTGGTAAATAAGTCAAACTCATGTAATTTAGTTTATTTTAATCCGATTTAATCGTACTAAATCACATTTTAATTAAATACACCACAAAATCACATAAATTCTACTAATTATGGAACATCAATCAATTTTGGATTCAGCCGCCGATAAGGCCTTCAATTAACAGTTTAAACACAGAAATTGAACAGATAATCATACAGTCAAACAGATATAATTACAATTCAAACAGATACAGGCAATTAAACAGATACAGTTAATCGATTCAGTTTCAGATTTCAATCGGTCAGTTCAGTAAGTCAGTCAATTCATTTACTTTCCATAATCGGTATTAACTTTGCAGTAATCGGCATTAATCAGTGATCAGTAACGAGGGTTATTACAACCTCTCCTCGGGAGGACACGCGCAGTGCTTACATTATTGCACCGTCCACGGGGCTCCCAAACCTACGTGGAGACTCTAGCCACCCCTCCGGATGCCTAAAGCCCGCCCTTGAGTTGCCCCAAGGTTGCTCACTTGAAGCCCAGTTTGGGCGGGGAGGTAGGTAGGTAGCACACCATACCCCCTTATATATGCTTGTTAAGCAATTTGCCCTCTGGCAAGAGGAAACATCATACATGTCCGAGGAGTCATAATGATTTATATGGGCTGCGGCTTTGTCTTTTGTTGGCTATTAGTGGCATACATGCCTTGGGCTATTTGGGGCCAAAGTTAGGCCACGTTGGGGCACTTCCAATGGCCACTCTTGAGCACTTAAATGGCCACACCACCGCGAGCGAAACGTCACGGAGTTAGCCTTGCAAGGCAACCCGTGACACTCTCCTCCACTTCAACCATCAACGTCCTCGTTGATGTAGCACAAAGCTGATGCTGCAGTGCATGTACCAGCTCCTCTGATGAGTCCAACACCTCTATGTTGATGGCCTACCTTCAACGTCTAACTCTTTTAGCCAAGCTTCCCCTCGTTGTTCTCTACTCGAATCCAGCTGAAATGCACTCCACTTGTTGTACCCTCTGTTGGCAACTTTTCTGAAATGCCCTCTCTGAAAATAGCCTCTGCCAAAGCTCCTCTGAGCGTCTCTAAACTCTGCCCCTTGCCAATGCCCTTGAAATGCCAAGCCCTCTTCTCAAATGGCCTCTCTGCCAATGCTCCTCCGAACAAACTCAAGCTCCTCTAAGCTAACTCATGCTCCTCTGAGCTGACTCCTCTGGACGATGTTCCTCAAATGGCCTCTCTGCCAATGCTCCTCTGAGCAAACTCAAGCTCCTCTGAGCTAACTCATGCTCCTCTGAGCTGACTCATAGTGGGTCGTCGCTGTAACAAGCCCGCGGGGGGCCTCACTACAGCTCGGACTCGATTTCGTGTCACGGTTCTTAATCTTGAACCAAAGAGTCCAAATCCGGCAAATCGTTTTGGAAAACAGATTTTTGAAAGAAGTGCCAAACATGGACTGCTTTGCCAGATACAGAGTCGCCACCTAAATATTTTATTTTTGGGAAATTTAGGAAACCCTGACTCGTTGCCAAAGGCCACGTGTCCGTCATCACCAAAGTTGCCTCGGCTCGGGAACTTGGGTACGATTGGGGAAGGTCACTTCGTGAGCACCCCCGCTCGCCCGGTCAAAGACCGGCCTCTACTAACCATGATATCTGTTTTTGAAAACATTGTGAGTTCTTATTCCGGTTATTAGCCTAGGTTACTATGTGATGCTTGCAGCAAACAAGTATAGACTGGGGGTCGCCTGAATTGGAACAAAACATTTTATGTTTGTTTATTTGAAAATGGTTTGATGGTGCTACCCGCAGGTAGGCTAAGACGTGGATTTGCCACCCTCGGGTGGGCTTAGAAAACATGATTTTGCCACTATCTAGTGGGCTTAAAACAAACATTTGATGAATTGTCCAGTCCAAGTAACCCAACCTCCACCCACAGGCATTCAAGGCAGTTATATCATATAAGCATATAGCCTCATGGTAAGCATGCTATCATGGCAACACTCACACGCATGCGAGAATGCTAAAGCATAAAACTCACCGAGTACTCCAAGCCAAAACAGGAACTTATTAGAAATCATGCATGATCCTAGATGCACAGAATTGCCTAATGCAACATATGCAAAAATGCAAACTATAGCAGGCTCGGCTATTCTAAACATGGCATGTGGAATGCTACAACTAACACGTATTCAATTTGGAATTGAAATACAAATGCAGTTTGTATGATGCGCCGAGCCCGGTGCATGCAAAACAGATGAATGATGCAAACATGCTGTCATACTGTATGCTAATTGAAATATGCCCTATATCTAACCATCATAAGCGGGTAAATAAAAGGGAAGAAAGACGTGGGGTTGGAAGACATACATCACACTCACCCACACTTATTACAATTATGCCCTCGCGCAGAGGGTCCGAATAAATAATACAGTCCGAAATAAAAGAATAATACAGTCCGAATAATACAGTCCGAATAATGCAGATTCCTAATTAATTAACAAATTAAAGAAGAAAAACTGTAAAACTGGCATGCAAGCCAGGGGCTGCCTCGATTCTGATGAATGCCGCATGTTGGGCTGCCTTTTTGGAAATCCACTGGGATGCCCCAATCAGCCTCTGTTTGTAATGTTCCTCGAAATGCGTGCCAGACTCTGAAAAGTCGCTGATTCTCCATTTTGCTGCAACAGAGAGCAGAAGAGGGGCATAGCAATGTATTTCACAAATATATGCATGCCTCGATCCTCGTGCCACCAATCACGCATCTCGATGCATGATGGCCGAGGAGTCGGATTGCACAACTCAATATAGGATGAATGCATATGAATGCTACAATAAAACCTAACTCCATCATGGGTAATCTGGAGTGTCGGTGACTTAGGAATTGAGACCCGTTCCGTCACTCGGAGTACGAAACGCGCCTCGTTTCCCGTGCCCGGGCTAACTCCTATCCTGAACACGATGCAATATGCATGATATGCATGAATGCAACTAAAATACAATCCTAGCATGCACAATGCTATGAAAATGAGATGCCTCGAAATGCGTGCACATGGACGCGCAAACCGAGGCGATGATCGTAAGGCATAAAATGTCATACGTAATGCAATTGGACTTACACTAACATGAGAGAGCGTCAGCTACACTCACATAAGAGGCAGTGAGATAAAAGCGAAGTGCCTCGAAATGCGTGCACACGGGCACGCAAACCGAGGCAATGGCCCTAAGGCATGAAATGGCATGGAAATGATATGTAATGAGACTAAAATGAGATGTCTCGAAGTGCATGCCTACCGACACGCAAACCGAGAAAATGACATACGGAATGCAACGGAATTAAAATGAGATACGCGATGCAATATGGGCTTATACCAACATGAGAGAGCCTCAGCCACACTCACACAGGAGGCCAACAGATAAAAATGAAGCGCCTCGAAATGCGTGCACACGGGCGCGCAAACCGAGGCGATGACATACGCAATGCGATGAGACTAAAATGAGATACAAAATGCAAAATGGACTTACACTAACATGAGGGAGCCTCAGCTACACTCACATAGGAGGCCTACAGATGAAAATGGGGCGCCTCGAAGTGCGCGCACATGGGCGCGCAAACCGAGGCAATGCGTTTAAGCATGAAATGACATGGAAAATGATATGCAAACATGAAAATGGAATTTCAGCACTTACAAATGATGCAAAACAGTCCCGAAAGGTGGGGAAATGATACCAAATGCCCGGAATGGTCCCGAAATGCGATAATAAGCACCCGGAATGGCCTATAGCCATACTAAACATGCATAATTGGAACATGACATGAAAAACAGTAGCAAGGCAGCCCCAAAATAGCATTTTTTACAGTACAAAACATGGCGAAATAGTGAGCATAGATAGGACAACAATTGCATACAAAAATGGGGCCAAGAGAGGGGTATTGAAACAAGTGATGTATGCAATGCTCAAATGGAAAAGTTTCCTTCTACAACACTGATGAGGGGCTAAAAATATGCACAGTTACAGTAGATGATATCCCCCAACTCAGTATGCAAACATAGTAAAAATTCCATGCAAGATTGAGGATACATTAGGCTATAACATGAGGTACCCCAAACATTCATCAAACCAGAAAAGATCCTTAATGAAATATGTCAAGAAGATCAAAATATGGATATTTTCAGTACTGATGATGGCCGAAAACAGAAGCTAGATAAGCTTAAAAAAGCATGCAAAATGGGGGTCAAAGAGGGATATAAAGACAAGTATAACATGGAGACCCCAAACAAGATTGATCCCTTCTAAAATGTTGTAGAGGGACACAAAATAAGCTTACTCACAGTTCATGACATGTTCCAAAACAGACTACATGTAGGTCAAACAAATCATGCAAGTTTACGGTAAATTGAAGGAATTGTGAAGCAAGTGCATGATAGAGAGGCCAAACAGGGTTGAGCCCTTCTTCAATGTTTAAGAGAGGCTCAAAATAGGCCCACTCACAGTTTATATTGTGCTCGAAAACAGATCACTCATAGGCCAAATATTTCATGCAAAAACAAGGGTAAAACATGGATTCAAAGCAAGTAGCATATGGAGCATGAAAACAAGGTTGAGCCCTTATTCAATGTTTAATAGGGCCTCAAAATAAGCACAATATCAGTTCATGAGATGCTCCAATTCAGATCACACATAGGCCAAATATTCAATGCAAAATAATGGCATATAAGAGGATATTGAGACAAGTGCAAGATGGAGGGCTCAAACAGAGTTGAGACCTTAAAAAAACATCAAGAATAGCTCAAAAGAGGACCACTTTCAGTATTGGTCGGAGCTCAAAACAGTGAGCAAACAGGCTTAAGAAATGAGGCAAGAAAATGGTACAAAAGAGGGAGTTTGAGACTTACCCTTGAAGACTACACTTTTGCTACCTCTTGGCTTGATGAAAGTTGCTTCTAAGCCTCTGAAGAACCCCTCCTTGCTGCTGGAAATGGAGTGGTGATGGTGATGCTTGATGATGATCAAGAAATGGAAGCAAACTTGAGAGTTTTAGAGAGATGGAGATGGATGTGGGTAAGTATGCTTGAAAGCAATTTTTTCTAACCCTTGGGACCAGTTCTTGGCTGCCTTATATGGACAAAAGGAGGGGTGTAAAGGTGGAGGGAAATGCACCCAAGCTTTCCCTCCCAAAATATCCCCCGGATACAGATACTTTCTGGGGGAAACAGCTGTGCAGCTGTAAGGAACACATCCCAAGGAGCATGGCCGGCCATGTATTTTAGGGTCCTCCCATGTGTGCACAACACAAATATGTGGTTTTGGCTTGAAGAAAATGGCCCTAGGGTGTTCAACATTAGCCCGGAAGTGAGAAAAACGGGCGCCGGGGGGCGCCGGAAGAGCATAACAGGTTGCTTGGACAATTACTAGCCTCCCACCCTCCAGTGACCTTCCTTATGATGAAACAGAGGTACCTGCCAAAAATGAACGAAAACCGATGCAAAACGAAAGCTCGGGGACCAAAACACGCAGTTCGAGGTCCCGAAAATAGGCGGTAAGCACCGAAAGTGGCATTCGGCCACGAAGTGGGTATCTAAGACCCCAGTGTCCCTCGTTATGATAAAACAGAGGTACCTGCCAAAAATGAACGAAAATCGATGCAAAACGAAAGCTCGGGGACCAAAACACGCAGTTCGAGGTCCCGAAAATAGGCGGTAAGCACCGAAAGTGGCACTCGGCCACGAAGTGGGTATGTAAGACCCCAGTGTCCCTCGTTAGGGAGTAAATGAGGTGCATGCCAAAAACCGGAGGAATCAGAGATGGTTGGGTGGTCCCGAACCGAGGCACACGGCCTGACGGCTCCGAAAACCGGGAACCGGACTCCGAAATGGGCAAAATGGCCTACGGCCACTGAGAGATAGTCTACGGGACCTCTCCCTTCCCTCAGGAAAGAAAACAGAGAAAACCGAGTCTGGTTCGCAAACCGAGGCAAGGCACAGAAGAGGGTTCGGAAGTCCGGAGGCAGGGCGCACGGCCGCGACTCTGAGACTTCTGAACGAGCACAATATGCAACATCACCGAGCGCTCAATCGGTGACGTCTGAGTCTTAAGGTCGGTCAAAAATGGGGTGTCTACAGTCGCATCGCAACTTCCTTCCATACATTATGGTTAGTGATAAGATTGTTAAATTATTTTTTATAAAAAATCTTAAAAAACATAATTTATATATTAAAAAAATCTAAAACAAATATAAATATTTATAATTATCCCGTGCATAGCACGAGTCAAGATCCCCTCCTTGCACTTCCTCCTTACATTTCCTACTTGCAAGGCCATTGGGCCCACTTTTAGGCTCAATTTTGATAATCCGAACCGTTCATATTTTAAGATTTGTTCAGTATATCATACCTGTAAAAAATCAAGTTGATCGGATGTCAGAAAGCATGTGTTCAGAAAACTGTTTATTAAATTTTTAAAAAAAATAGTTTTTAGTTCGATTATTCCAAATACATGCTTTCTGATATCCAATCAACTTGATTTTTTACAGGTATGATATATTGAACAAATCTTAGAATATAAACAGTTCGGATTATCAAAATTGGGCCTAAAAGTAGGCCCAATGGCCTTGCAAGTAGGAAATGATGCAATGAGGGAATCCTTGCTCGCATAGCACGGGCGATAGGCTAGTTAATTATTATATCAATATTAATAATGATATTATTATTTATTTTACATTATCAATTGGTATATTAATTAATGCACTAATTGATGCATATAGTATTATTTAAATTTGAAATTCAAATTTTTATTTAAGAAAACATATTTAAGGGACCCATTTCCTGATAAGTCCTCTCTCTCTCTCGCTCTCTCTCACAACCATCCATAGCGACCTTCTCCGGAACACCACAACAACTACCATGCCATTACACTTGGAGGAGACGCAATCCATGTCCAACATAAATTCCTCGATTTAGTGACCTTTGAAGAACATTCTCTCTCTCATATGCAATAAATTTTTTTTTTTCCCCACCACAACCAACACAATTGTTGATCACTGTGTGAACACATTAGAGAACACAAACGTGCATTTAAAGGTAAGTCAGCTCTCAATAATTTCATTTTGGCCACCCCTTTTTTTTTTGGTGGTGGGAGTAACAAAGAAACAGATTCTTTAATTTGAAATCTGGTTTCACAATGTATTACAAATATTTGTAAAAATGTCTGATTGAATAAATATTATTTCATGTGATGAGTTTAACACCCTCAATTTCTCATAATTTCTTATAATCTCAATTTTTTGTGGTCATGTAATGCAATTTGATGTTGTACACCCCTGTGAGCTTAAAATCCCAATATTGTTTTTATAATGAATGATGCCTATGTTTAGCTTTTTTTGGTGGAAAAATCATAGATTTTTACTAATTATGATGTTTTGTATCCAATCTCATGAACTCTTTTATTTTTAACAGTTTGGTCCTGTATTGAGTTTTGAAGTAATTAAAATGTTTGTTATGTTTCCTTATAGGTGTGGAGGATTTCCATCAATAAAAGGGTTGCAGGCACTTATTCAGGTTACTTACTTGTTGAGAAGATAAGTTTCACCTCCATGTTTGTGTTGGGATTGTCAAGAAGGTGGGCAGCTAAAGTCAATTAAACATCTTCTAGCTGTTGAAGTGGCAATGGCCATCTGAGAAGATGAACAATGACATTTATGTTAATAATTTTTGCAAGTGATGAAGATAATAGGTTGATGGAAGAGATGCAATTTTGTTAGATGGTTTGAATTTTTGTATTTAAATGATTACCAGCAAGCATCTACTTGAAGATAATGGTTTGTGTATTTTAATTGGAAGTATTTTTTGTTAGTTTATACAAATATTGCTTCTGTGGAGGCATATATTTCGAATGACAGCACGTGGTCAAGGTGACGCCGAAATGTCAGCCGAGGTGCCACGTGGCCTGATCCTAATGCCGAGGTGATCTCGACTAGGCTGAGATTGTCTGTGGAGATGTCGAAATTCGAGATGAGCAGATAAGGGACAAGAGTCCTAGAACAGGAGAGGATCTCAGTCTGGATAAAGATAAAGCTCTTAGGGATCCCCTTTCTAGCTGAGAGTCCAAGATGAGCATTGAGCCTAAGTCTATTGAAGTTAGGCTTCTACGGGGATCAGGTCAGTGTTGGCTATAAAAACAGGGCACCCTCGTGGGTCTAAGATATGTCTTTTGTGTGTGATATATTGTAAACAGTGAGTTCATTATTGTGGGTGAAGCACAATTTGCTATCTTTGAGAGATATTTAATTACTAACTTGATCGTCGGAGTGCCCCCTGGTGGACGAACCACTGTCGGTTTCTTATCTTTTTATGCCAGGTTGTTCGGGCTTAATCTATTCTGCCGGTGCTCTCCAACTAATTTTCCCTGTTTGGTTGTGTGCTCAGAAATCAACACTCACAATTTGGCACCGTCTGTGGGAAAGTAAGGAGAATAGATGGCCAACAACGGACAAAAAGAGAAGATGGAGGGACGACATCACTAGTGGGAGTGGTAAACATGCCGATCCTAAGGTGGATAAGGAAAACCCTAATCAAGGACCACGGGATCAGAATCCTAGGGAGAAGAATGTTGGCCAAGAAGGAGACCCACTGAAAAAAGCAGGCCAAGACGAGTATTACAACGAAAGCGACCTCCAAAAAGGGGTAAGAGCCTTAGGGCTTACACCAAAAGGTATTATAAGGTGTTCAACCGAATACCAGGGTGCAACTAGGAGTTGGCGGTCGTGTCTTTTAAAAACGACATGGAGGATGACTGCATGCTTCGAAAGTCGCTGGCAAAAACTTTGCCAAAGAGTATGGAGGAGCTCATGGCAAGAATCGAGAAATATGCCAGAGCAGAAAAATATACGCCGGGAGCAAAGGCACCGAAGCAAGAAAAGAGAAACGAATTGCTAAAGCGAGGCCGAGGTAATACTAGATATAATAAGCAAGAAACAAGGCTGAGGGCTGCACAGGAAGTCACTACTATGTTCCGGATCCCGGTTTATAAAGTTCTAGAAAGAATCAGGAACCAGCCATATTACAGAGTGCCGAAGAGAATCCCTGGCGAATTTATGAAGAGAAGTCTAGGGAAGCATTGTGCTTACCACAATGAAGATGGACACCTGACTCAGGGTTGCAGAGCCCTAAAGGCACATTTAGAAGATCTAGTTAGACAAGGTCAGAATGAGGGAAAAACAGGCGAGACTGCCCCAAGCCCCGGCAGCACCACCTCCACCAAAACCACAACAAGCAAAACCTCGGGTGATCAATGTGATCCACTCAAAGGTTAATGAGAATGATATACGAGGAGAAACCTAGAAGGTAAAACACTTACAGCATGTGTGTCAGGTCCAACAAAAGAAGCCTAGGACAAATGAGTACCAGGGACCAATGGTGTCTTTTACTGCGGAAGACCTAGACATGGTGCAGCATCCACACAACGATGCTCTGGTAATATCCCTCAAGATTGGAGAATGCCAGGTAAGGCACATTCTGATCGACCAAGGCAGCTCTTGTGATATCAAGTATGTCCGATGTTATAAGGAGCTGGGCCTTCATCAAGATGATCTGGAGTAGTCCAATAGCCCAATGGTTAGGTTCAATGGAACGCCGACATGGCCTCTATGAGCAATAAATTTAGAGGTGCAGGCAGGCACCAGGAAGGTAAGCACAGAGTTTACAGTAATTGACAATCCCTCTCTCTATAATGTTATCTTGGGAAGGCCATGGTTGCACACGATGAGGGATGTTTCCTCAATGCTGCACCAACTATTACGATACCCAGCAGAGCATGGAATTGAGGAAGTTAAAGGGGATCAAGTGCAGGTAAAAAATAACTCCATGGTAGCAATGAAATTCACTTGCAACGTACGAGAGAAAAAAATAGTAAAAATTGAAGACGAAGACATGGAAGTTATAGATGATGTCGGCAAAGAAACGGCCGAGAAGAGTGAGGAAGCCTTGAGGAAAATTCTGGTCCAAAAAGGGGATGAAGAGCGTTTCTTCCTTTTCGGCTCAGGCTTGGTCAAGGATGAGGAAAGGCAGTTGGAAGCTTTCTTACGAGCCAACATAGAAGTATTGGCTTGGACACCATACGAGATGTCAGACATTGATCCCGAGGTCACGTGCCATATACTCAATGCAGACAGGTTGACTAAACCTGTCATCCAGCGAGCGAGGAGGCCGACGTTGATACATGTTGAGACAGTTGAGGAGGAAGTAGACAAACTACTGGGAGCTAAGGCCATTCGCGAGGTGAACTACCCTACTTGGTTGTCCAACACTGTGGTGATGAAAAAGAAGAACGGACAAGTGGAGGGTTTGTGTTGATTTCACCAGCCTGAATAAGGCTTACCCAAAAACAGTTTTCCACTTCCCAAGATTGACCAGTTAGTGAGTGCCACTTCAGGGCATGGAAGGATGAGCTTCTTTGATGCTTATAGGGGATACCACCAGACAACAATGTATCCTTCTGATGAAGAGAAGACTGCATTTATCACCTCAAAAAGGGTGTACTGCTATAGAGTGATGCCCTTTGGACTGAAAAATACAGGAGCAACCTACCAGAGGTTAGTAACCAAAATGTTTAGACGTCTTATTGGCAAGATAATAGAAGTGTACATTAATGACATAGTCGTAAAGACCAAAAAGTCTAAGAATCATCTGGCCGACTTAAAGGCAATTTTTGATATCCTAAGGACATATCAGCTCCAACTCAATACTTCGAAATGCGCGTTTGGAGTTGAATTTGGTAAGTTCCTTGGATACTTGATTACCAGAAGGGGCATCGAAGTAAGCCCAGATCAAATCAAGGTCATCATTGACTTGAAAAGCCCGATATCGGCAAAACAAGTGCAGATGTTGACTGGAAGGGCCGCAACCCTAAACAAGTTTATAAGCAGAAGTTCGGATAAGTGTAAACCATTTTTTAGTTTGTTAAAGAAGGCCACATATTTTTTGTGGACAGAAGAGTGTGAAGTTGCCTTGGCTGACTTGAAAAAGTATCTGACAACAGCTTCATTTCTTTTAAATCCAATACCTAGGGAGGAACTGTTCTTATACTTGCCAGTTTCAAAGCACGCAGTGAGTGCAGTGGTGATCAGAGAAGAGAAATGAGAACAAAGGGCAATATACTATGTGAGTAAAACCTTAGCAAGTGCAGAGACCAGGTCCTTACCCTTGGAAAAGTTAACACTAGCCCTGGAGATGGCTTCAAAAAAACTGAATCACTACTTCCAAACCCACAAGATTTTCGTGTTGACTGAGCATCCCTTGAAGTCCCTACTGCAACAAGGAGATCTGACAGACAGGGTAACCAGATGGGCAGTAGTGCTAGGGCAATATGACCTGGAATTTAGGCCTAGAATAGCAAATAAAGGCCAGGTTTTGGCCGACTTTATGGCCGAGTTCGCACCTGGTGGCATCTCACGTTGGACTTCAGCGAATCGCGGCTTAAGGTGCCCAAGAGAGCAAGAAGAAAGAAGAAAAACCAAAGCCTTGCAACATCTACATCGGCGACTCCTTCCGCTTGTTTGTTGATGGAAGTTCAAACCGTCAAGGAGCGGGGGCAGGGGTAGTGTTAGTATCACCAGACGGATGAATATTAGAACAGTCTATTTGTTTGGGGTTCAAGGCTTCAAACAATGAAGCAAAAACTGAGGCACTAATCATAAAGTTGAAGTTAGCAGCAGCAATGGAAGCCGATGAGGTGGTGGTCTTCTATGACTCCTAACTTATTGTGAATCAGGCAATAGGCGAGTACACAGCCCGAGATGAAAGAATGATAGCTTATGTCAAAGAAGTTGTTAGACTGCTAGCATTATTCTAGGAGTGCCGGCTACAATAGGTTAGCCGAGATGATAATAGTCATGCCGATGCATTGGCTAACCTGGCTAGTGCAATGAAATCAGGAAAGGCAAGGACAATAATGGTTGATTATTTGTCAAGCCCAATTGTGGAACCACTAATCACAGAGTATGAAGCAATGTGTATGGAGATGAGACCAAGTTAGATGAATGCAATAGTGATATTCCTAAGGGATGGTAAGCTGCCAGATGACCAAAAAGAGGCACATAAGACCAGGTTGAAATCGGCCAGGTTCAGCCTAACAGCAGATGCCCATCTCTACAGGAGATCCTTCACTGGTCCCCTTTTGAGATGTGTGCATCCTTCCCAAGTTGAGGACTTCTTGTATGAAATACATGAAGGAGTATGTGAAAGCCACGTGGGGGGCAGATCACTTGCTCATAGGGTCATTACTCAAGAGTACTGGTGGCCTTATATACAGAAGGATGCTGAAGCGTACGTTAGAAAGTGCGAGAAGTGTCAAAAGTTTGCACCTTTGATACATCAACCAGCAGCAGATTTGATCCCAGTATCCAGCCCTTGGCCATTTGCCTAGTGGGGCATGGACCTTGTTGGACAACTACCCTAAACAACTGGACAAACACAAAGTGGGTAGAAGTTGAACCCCTTGCGAAGATTTGAGATATTGATGTGAAGAACTTCATATGGAAGAACATCTTCACCAGGTTTGGGATTCCAAGGGCAATAATAGCAGACAATGGCACACAGTTTGACAGTAAGTTAATCAAAAACTTCTGTGCAAAATACAAAATCAAAAACTACTACTTTACTCCAAGTTTTCCTTAAAGTAATGGTCAAGCAGAAGCATCCAATAAAACTATCTTGGATGGGATCAAAAAGAGGCTGGAAGCAGAAAAGGGAAAATGGGTGGAAGAGTTGCCCAATGTACTCTGGACATATCAGACTACGTCGAGAAGATCGACAGGGAAGTCTCCATTTGCCATGACTTATGGCACTGAAGTAGTTATCCCACTAGAAGTCGGTATCCTTGGGATCAAAACTCAGGGAGTAAAAAATGGGACTAATGAGGCATTCCTCGCCCGAGATCTAGACCTACTGGAGGAGAAAAGAGAATGAGCGGCAATTCGGTTGGGGGCATACCAACAACAACTTGCTAGGGCTTATAACAAGAAGGTCAACCCAAGAGAATTCAAAGGTGGGGACCTTATGCTGAGGAAAGTAATCTGCAACAAGAAAGCTTGGCCCAAATTGGGACGGGCCTTATATAATCATCTCGGTCGCCAGCAATAGGGCATATCAGCTTGAGGACAGTGATCGCAAAGAATTGCCAAGACCCTGGAACACTTGCAATCTGAAGTTTTTCTATCATTAGATTTTTGTTTTTCGAAGTTTATATCTCAAAGAATTGCCAAGACCTGGAACACTTGCAATCTGAAGTTTTTCTATAATTAGATTTTTGTTTTTTAAAAGTTTATTTCATTAGCGAAGTAAATAAAAAATTTTAGTTTGATTTTTATGAATTTGAAATTTGTATGATAGGACTGACCAGTTCTATGGCGATGTTCTCTGAATGAAAACATGACGAATAACTTAGACTTATTATATGGCGGAGTTGAATTATACTTGCATATAAAAGAGTTGAACTATACTTGCAAGTAATAGAGTTGAACTAAGTTGCGATATTTCTGAATGAAACAGGATGAATAACTTAGACTTATTATATGGAAGAGCTGAATTATACTTGCATATAATAGAGTTGAACTAAGTTGGCGATGTTTCTGAATGAAACATGATGAATAACTTAGACTTATTATATGGTAGATTTAAATTGTACTTGCATATAATAGAGTTGAACTAAGTTAATAATGTTGTCGAATGAAACATGACGAATAACTTAGACTTATTACATGGCAGAGTTGAATTATACTTGCATATAACAGAGTTGAACTAAGTTGATGATATTTCCGAATGAAACATGATGAATAACTTAGACTTATTATATGGCAGAGTTGAATTATACTTGCATATAATAGAGTTAAACTAAGTGGACGATGTTTCCGAATGAAACATGATGAATAACTTAGACTTATTATATGGTAGAGTTGAATTATACTTGCATATAATAGAGTTGAACTAAGTTGAATTAATCTAGGTTTGCCATGTCGGCAGAGTTAAACTCAGAAAATGTAGCAAAGTGTGCTTTTGTCGGATTCACAAAGAAACCAAGGTTGAACACCTTGGCTAGTCTTTGTTTGAATCTGACTTCGGTGAAAGAATATAAACGCATAATGTGAACATAAGTGGAACTTAGGTTCACATTAGGGGGCAGAGAGCTGGAATGATTTGGGACTTGTCGATTTTTTAGAGGAATTTACAATCTAGAATTGGCTTAACACTTGTTGAAATTTTAGGAAAATTTACAAGTTGAAGTTAGTCGAGATAATATTGCAAGAAGTATCCAAGGTACATACTAATCGAGATGACGAACCAGGTTGCCAAGCTTAGAAAGGATGGAAGGATGAAGTCTTGATAGAAGACAACAAGTAGAAGTAAAGAAGCAGTACTTGACTGAATAAGTTTAGAGAAACAAGCACTTGTAAAAATATTTTGAAATGTTTTTAAGTGTTAGCCAAGGTATTCCAATTGTTACACTACAAGAATTTTCACTTTTGACGACTAAATTTTTAGCCGCCAAAAGTCACTATTTAGTCGCCGAAGGCTTTTAGCGACAAAAATATTTGGTCGCAGAATTAGTCGAGGAAGAATTGTCGGGAAAGATCATTGGGGACTAAAATTATTTTAGTCGCTAAATGTACTACATTGCTGACTAAGTTTTTAGTTGCCAAAAGGTTTGAAATAAAATTAAATATCATATTTTTGGCGACTAATTTTTTTGTTGCTAAAAGTTTAGTTATTTTTAACGACTAATCATTTAGTTGTGGAAAAGAGTTTTAGCTACTAAATATATTAGTGGCCTAAAGTAAATAACAATGTTTTAGCTACTAAGATTTTAGTCGCCTAAAGTCAAAAACAAATTTGCCTACTAAAGGTTTAGTCACCTAAAGTCTTATGTTTTTAGCTACTAAGATTTTAGTCAGCAAATATTTTGTGTTTTGACTTCTAAACATTTGGTCGCCTAAAGTCTCACATTTTTTTGCCACTAAAGTTTTAGTCGCCAAAAGTTTTTTATATTTCTTCAGCTTATTTTTTTTAGCTACGACATATTTTAGTCTCCATATGTTTGATTGTTTTTTGCTACAAAATATTTTAGTCGCAAAATGTTTGATTGTTTTTTTTGGCTACTAAACTTTTAGTAGCCAAAATTATTTTCCGAATTTTCTTTTAGCTACTAAAAATTTAATCGCCAAAAACATGCTCTTATGTTTCATCGCAAAATTATAATTTATTCACAACCTGTCTATATTCCATGCAACCTGTAATACGTATATAAACAAAACAATACATATACTATCCATCATTTCACAACGTATAATTATCAATCATGCCACAGTCCATATTACTTCCAACCATCCAAAAATGAATAACTTTAAATGTATATATTCCATACAAACCAACTATTGTCCAAACTAAAATTATATTTCTATACAAAAATCTAACCCGCCATATACAAAAAATATATTTACTACAATGCGATATGGCCATTTGGTGTGGTACAACTTACCATCGTAATCTGTACCACGACAAAAGGTGATCTATATGCCACGCCAGCAACTATCAGTTGGATTACAAAAGTTATATGTATTAGTAATACTAATCTACACAAAAGTAGAGGACGACATAGTGAGCAGGATTATACAAATGTGTCAAGTATCCTCCATAAACAAAAATATAGACTATCCACAAGTCCACGCCAAAAGCATCTACAAAAAATAAAATAAAATAAAAATTGCACCCATTACAAAATATCAATTGATTCAAACATAGGAAAAAAGTTGTAATAACATGCATTTAAGGTACAACAATCTATAAAAGCCTTTTTTCGAAATACAATCATATGTATGTATCATGAAAGATTTATTCCAAACTTGATTTCAATTTACAAATAATACAATTTTTAGGAGCATACCTCTTCATAAAATAAATTTTTATGAGTATAATGTTTTGGTGGTAAATTTATTTTAACTCTTCTTCATTCTCATTTTCCTAGTCAAAGTAAAATGATTAAGTAATCTACGGGGTTATCTCCATAACCATATCATGCTTTCTTAATACGTTGACCACCTAAATGACCACCGTGCATGATGAAATAATGGCATCATTTACAATGAAAATGTTGAACATTTATTGGATGTCAAACTCTCCCTTTTCGAATAAGTTTAAGTCATTATTTGCTCTAACTCCCAAACTACGTGTGCTAATGACATTCCGTCTATTGTCACAAGTCCTATATGTTACGAGAAAGCTGGCCGTGACACCCCTACTGTAACGACCCCAAAGTGCGTATAGAAAGTTATCGCTTATTTAATTAGGGGTTAATGCCTGTTTGCTATTGGAATTGAAGAATTATCCGTTGGGTTATGTCTTTGAAACTGGAATTGGTGACCTATAGCCAAACAATCTGAAATTTTTCACCTCCGCTCAGAGCGTACTTATTGGGGTTTCACAGTAATTAGGCGGACGTGACATTGTACGGTGGTTCAGGGGCTGATTCGCATTTTCACCCATTTAACGCCTTTTTTCGGTTAAGTTTAAGGTGTTTTCGGCTCTAACTCCTAGCCCAAACGTGCTAATTGTTGGGAAAAACTACTCACATTACATAATTTCACATTGCATATCGCAAAATTATGAGATGAACAAAACAAACCTTCAATCCCAGGAAAAATAACGTGCTGAATAAAATACAGATAAAATATAAAATGGTTAAAGGAAGCAAACCAAAGCCTGTGTGATACCACAGTCTCTTTAAAATAGATTTGCCGCCTCACCGTTGGGTGCTGGAGGTACGCCGGCGTCTACTTCCCAGGATACGACGGTTTTTACCAGCTACAACAGAAGCACCTTCTGATTAGCTTAGCGAACGGACAACGGCAGCACTCTCTCTCAGGAAGAAAATTATAGGAGAAGTAGACTGACAGTGTATGGATGTCAAGGAAAAATTCTATATCTCTTTTCAAGGAATAGGGCCTCCTTTTATACACCATGGGGGAGAGGGGAGGAGCCTCTAGCCATCAAGGCTGGCAACTAATGCTAGCAAAACTGCTCAATCAATTTTGTAAAACTGATAAGCCTTAAATGTGTGAGTTATATACACATTTATGAGGCAATTTCTCATTCAACCATTTTTCTCCAACAATCCCCCACATGAATAAAAATTGACCGAATACAGCAAAACGCTCAACGTTTATCAACAAAGACTCGGAAAAGAGAGAGCACACAGACTAACCCTGCATCAGAAAAGGTAGCTGTTGGCCTTGAACCTTTCGTAGTGAAAGCCTATCGGATTTACTGGCTGACCAGTGAACGTGATGTCTTGAACTGTTCTGCCGTTTATGTAAACCGAGACAATAGACCTCACACAGGAGTTAGTCCAACCATTGTTCTTGTTCTCACTGGTGTGTCCGGTATGGCCCTGGAACACTAGCCTGGTTCTGTGAGTGTTTTTAAAGAATTCGGCCTTGGCAATTCTTAAAGAAGCGGCCCCACTTCGCACTCACATAGGTGACCTAGATACGGTATTTCATTATACCACATCACTAAGGTCATTAAAAGCATTAGCTTAACCTTCCCCCCACAGGGCATCACTGTATAAAGGAATGGGCAAGAGGATTTACCTCTTCAGTGACTCACCCGTTACACGAAGTTAGGTTGTCCCTTTGAACCTAGATCTTGGGATCTCCAGTCAACTAGGTTGGGTTTGCCGTTCCGGTAATTTACTAAAGGCCTTAACCCCATTCCTCTTGACGACTTTTCTACTAACTCTCGATATTAACCCTTTGGTTAGCGGATCCGCAATGTTGTCCTTAGACTTGACATAGTCTAGAGAGACAACTCCATTTGAGAGTAGTTGTCGTATGGAATTATGTCTACGACGGATATGTCTAGACTTTTTCCATATACATATTACTCTGTGCTCGACCAATCGCTGATTGGCTATCGCAATGAATACTGATAGCTGGCACAGGTTTCGGCCAACGTGGAATATCCTCAACAAACTGGCGAAGCCATTCAGCTTCTTCAGTTGCTTTATCTAAAGCAATAAACTCAGATTCCATCGTTGATCTCGAGATACACGTTTGCTTGGCAGATTTCCAAGACACGGCTGCCCCTCCGAGGGTAAACACATAACCACTAGTGGATTTGGAATCTTTTATATCAGATATCCAATTTGCGTCACTATACCCTTCTAGTACCGCTGGGTATCTGGTATAATGCAGCCCATAATCCAGGGTGTAACGGATATACCCAACACCCGCATAATGCCCTTCCAATGAGTAGCATTAGGATTACTCGTGTATCTACTCAGCCTACTAACAGCGTAGGCGATATCCGGCCTTGTAAAACTCATCAGATACATCAAACTCCCAATGACCCGAGAATATTCTAGTTGAGAGACACTCTCACCATTATTCTTGGTCAAATATAGACTTAAGTCTACCGGTGTCCTAAACATACTTGTATCTGACTTTCCAAATTTCTCAAGTATCTTATTAACATAATGAGCTTGAGAAAGTACAAACCACCAGATGTTCTGGTGATCTTAACACCCAGAATGACATCTGCAAGGCCCATATCCTTCATGTCAAACTTAGAGTTTAACAATCTTTGGTAGCTTTAATCATTTCATCATTGCTACCAACAATGAGTATGTCATCAACGTATAGACACAAAATGACATAACCTTTGTCAGTGTCTTTAACATATACGCACTTATCACACTCATTGATTCGAAACCCATTTGACAACATAGCATTGTCAAACTTCTCATGCCATTGTTTGGGAGCTTACTTCAAACCATACAATGACTTGACAAGCTTATAGACTTTCTTACTTTTTCCTGGAGCTGAAAACCCCTCGGGTTGCTCCATGTAGATTTCTTCATTAAATCTCCATTTAAGAAAGCTGTCTTTACATCCATCTGATGTATTTCTAAACCACGTAAAGCTGCTATTGCAATCACCATGCGAATGGATGTAATCCTTGTCACAGGTGAATACGTATCAAAGTAATCCAGGCCTTCTCGCTGTCTGTATCCTTTGATAACTAGCCGAGCTTTATATTTGTCAATTGACCCATCCGCTTTCATCTTTCTTCGAAAGATCCACTTACTCCCAAGGCCTTACTGCCTGGGGGTAGATCAACCAACTCCCAAGTATGGTTCTGTAAGATGGAATCAATCTCACTTTTAATTGCTTCTTTCCATATAGGACTTTCAGGTGAAGTCACAGCTTCATGGAACGTTCGAGGTTCTCCCTCTAACATATAAGTCAAGAAGTCTGGACCAAAAGACTTTGTGGTTCTAGCCCTTTTACTCCTTCTTGGCTCATCTACTTCATCAGCTTGATCATCTACTTGATTAGTTATTTGATCAGCTGTTTGATCATCCATGTGATCATCTATGTGTTCATCTTCATGATCATCTATTTCTTTCATAGAACTCGGAACCCTGTCTTGGGGACGACACGGAAATACATCTTCAAAGAAAGATGCACTTCTAGATTCCATGATAGTATTCTTGTGTATATCTGAAATATCAGACTTGTGCACAAGAAATCTATATGCACTACTATTTTGTGCATAACCAATGAATATACAGTCCACGGTTTTCGGACCTATCCTAACCCGCTTGGGTGTAGGTACCGCCACTTTTGCAAGACACTCCCACATTTGTAGGTATTTATATGAAGGCTTGTGACCTTTCCACAACTCATATGGAGTCTTGTCCACTTTCTTCCGTGGTGTTCTATTAAGAATATAATTCGCGGAGAGAATTACTTCCCCCCATAAGTTCTGTGGCAACCCAGAACTTATCAACATTGCATTCATCATCTCTTTCAGCGTCCTATTCTTCCGCTTAGCAACACCATTTGACTAAGGCGAATAAGGCGCTGTGGTTTGGTGAATAATCCCAAATTGAGCACAAGTCTCGGCAAACAGGGATTCATACTCACCACCACGATCACTTCTCAATGCCTTGATTTTTTGGCTTAATTGATTCTCAACTTCATTCTTAAAAAGAATAAATTTATCAATAGCCTCGTCTTTGCTTTTAAGCAAATACATATAACAGTATTTAATGCAATCATCAACAAAAGTGATGAAGTACTTGTTGCCGCCACGTGATTGTACAACTTTCAAGTCACACACATCACTATGCAGTAAATCCAAAGGCTGGGTACTTCTTTCAATAGAATGAAAAGAAGACCTTGTCAATTTTGCTTCTACACAAGTTTCCCACTTATGTTGTGGATTAATCTTGAAAGATGGTATGTGATCTAACTTGATTAATCTACGTAAAGAGTCAAAATTTACATGACCCAATCTACCATGCCATAAATTAGGGGACTCAAGCATATAAGCAGAAGAAGAAGCTTTCTCATTAATCTTAGGGATAAGTGTTACATTCAATTTAAACATACCACCTGACATATATCCCTTCCCCACATAGACCCCGCCATTGGTCAACACTACCTTGTCTGATTCAAACACCATGCGGAAGCCATGCTTGCTTAGGAAAGACCCCGAGACAAGGTTCTTACGAATGTCCGGCACAAAAAGGACATCGTTCAAAGTCAGTTCTTTTCCTGAAGTCATCTTCAGGATCACCTTGCCTTTACCCTCAACAGCTGAGGTTGCAGAGTTTCCATAAACAACTTCTCCCCGTTTGAAACCGGTTCGAAAGTTGCGAACATTCTTTTCTCTACACAAATATGGTGAGTGGCCCCAGTGTCCACCCACCACTCCCTCGGGTTTGACCTCCACCATGTTCACTTCTGACACGACGGCTGACAGATGCATGTCGTCCACATCGTGTGACAATTCCTCCATTTCAGCCATATGTGCCCGGTTTTTGTGTTGTAGAGGGTTTTTCCTGTAGGGCTTTCTTTTCAGACAATCAACTGCTCGATACCCGTCACTTCCCATTGAAGCATTTGCCATTGAACCTAAAAGTAGGCTCCTTTGGCTTGTAGGCTGGCCTTTTGGAGATTCCTCCTCTAGCCCCCAAATTTGAGCTTTTGCCTGTCAGTGGTTTATTCCTTGCCCCCGAGGACTCGCCATGCTCAACCATGTTGGCTTTGACAGTGGAGGTACTCCCTCATTTCTTCCTGTTGTCCTCTTCAATCCGGAGCCTGACAACGAGCTCTTCGACTGTCATCTCCTTTCGTTTGTGCTTCAAGTAGTTCTTAAGTCTTTCCAGCCGTTAGGCAGCTTCTCAATCAAAGCAGCTGCCTGGAATGACTCACTTAGGACCATCCCTTCTGCATGTATCTCGTGCAGAATCACTTGGAACTCTTGGACTTGACTCAGGACAGTTTTAGAGTCCACCATCTTGAAGTCCAGGAATCGGCCGACGATAAATTTCTTTACCCCAGCATCCTCGGTCTTGTACTTTTTGTCCAAGGCATCCCACAACTCCTTAGCCGATTTCTTGGCATAGAACACGTTGAAAAGCGGGTCCGCCAAGCTGTTCAGAATGTAATTCCGGCATAAGAAGTCTGCTTGTTTCCAAGCATCCAGAGCCATGAGCTTTTGTTTATTTTGCTCATTCTCCTCTACGGCTGGTACATCTTCACTCAGAAACCTCGCAAGGCTTAGAGTAGTCAAATAAAACAGCATCTTCTGCTGCCATCTCTTGAAATTCGCTCCCGTGAACTTCTCCGGGCGCTCGTGATGATTGAGCGGTCCTCCCGGAACAGCCGGAGTAACAACAGGAGGATTGACCACAGAGGTCACAGCAGGGGTTAGCAAGCTAGTCGCCCCGGGGTTCGGATCCCTACCAACATTAGCAGTAGCATCAGAGACAGTTGCCATTTCTGAAAAATTACAGCAGAATTTTCACTATTCTGTATTTCCAGAAATCAAACTTAACACTAGAAAATCCCACAATTGGAAATTTAATTCAAAACTAGTCTCACCACGCAACCTAGAATCGAACATGGTCAGGAAAGTTTCCAGGAAGACTGGAGAGGTCACACCGGTCCCACTTAAAACCCAGTTAACCTTAGACAAAACTTTCAAGAGCATGTTGACTCCTAGTCCATGGGAAACAACTTTAAGAACTAAATTTCCTAAGGGATGAACTAGGTTAAACACGCCAAGTTCCAAACTGTACAAGCAATTACAACAAAATTGCTACAATAATTACAAGCAAATAAAACGTGCTTTACATATTGGTGAATAACCACAAATGAACACTCAAGCAAACAATTGCTTCAAATATTTAGTCCAAATTAATCTTTTTCCCATTCCCATAGGTATTCCTGCAATAAAGAGTTAGCAGCAAAATACAACAAAATCTCCCTCAGCTTTTCTTTGTTTTTGGCAAAGTAGTGATTGAAGGGGAGGGTACTAGCAAAAAAATAATAAATAACTGTAAGTAAAGATTAAAACCAACCCTTAAGTTACACATCTAGAATTTAAACTAAAAAAACTGTAAAAAATTAATTACATAATAAACATGTAATTAACTATACAAGTTACAAACCCAAAATTAAATATAATTAAACCATATTTTGAATTGGTAAAGGTTACATATGAACTTATGGTACACTAAACATGTAATTAATTGAGGCAAGTTACAAACATTTTATAACTCCTAAATACTTAAATCACATTACTAGGCAAGAATTGCAAATGACATGATTAACATGCAAATAATTCTAGAGAAATTAACATGAATTTAAATATAGGCAAGTTATACACTTTACAACTCCACACCTAAATGAAAAAATTAATAGGTACAAGTTACATGTAAATTTACTACTTAATAAACATGCTAGAAATGTAAATTACACTAAAAATTAAAACCGAATGAACATGTAATTTATATTGTAAACTAGAAGCATGTGAACTAGAAGCATGTAAATCTAGAAATACAAGGCATGAACCGGTACACCATAAATTAATAAATTAATTAGAAAATACAATGAATTAACGTTGCACCAATAGAACTCTTCTTCCCTATTGATAACAGTGGCCTATTCCATGCCATGGGAAGACCAAACAGTAGCATACACAAAATGGTAAAATCAAAAGCTTAACCCTGTGTACATGCATCTAATAAACCAATTAACTCGCTAGTACTACCAGTGGCCAATTACATACAAAATTATTACACACACCTATGAATCTATTAATCTAATTCTATGATAAACGTCGAATCTATTTTAAGCTTGTTGGGAAAAACTACTCACATTACATAATTTCACATTGCATATCGCAAAATTATGAGATGAACAAAACAAACCTTCAATCCCAGGAAAAATAACATGCTGAATAAAATACAGATAAAATATAAAATGGTTAAAGGAAGCAAACCGAAGCCTGTGTGATACCACAGACTCCTTAAAATAGATTCGCCGCCTCACCGTTGGGTGCTGGAGGTACGCCGGCGTCTACTTCCCAAGATACGACGGTTTTTACCAGCTACAACAGAAGCACCTTCTGATTAGCTTAGCAAACGGACAATGGCAGCACTCTCTCTCAGGAAGAAAATTATAGGAGAAGTAGACTGACAGTGTATGGATGTCAAGGAAAAATTCTATATCTCTTTTCAAGAAATAGGGCCTCCTTTTATACACCATAGGGGAGAGGGGAGGAGCCTCTAGCCATCAAGGCTGGCAACTAATGCTAGCAAAACTGCCCAATCAATTTTGTAAAACTGATGAGCCTTAAATTGTGAATTATATACACATTTATGACGCAATTTCTCATTCAACCATTTTTCTCCAACACTAATTACATTCCATCTATTGTCATAGGTCTTATTTTCCACAGGGAAGGTGGTCGTGACATCTATGCGCTGGTTCGAAAGTTGTTTCGCATTTTTGCCCCCTTAATGCCATTTTTCAGTTAAGTTTAAGGCGTTTTTTGCTATAACTCCCAACCTACACATGCTAATTATGTTCCGTCTATTGTCACAGGTCCTATTTCTCATGAGAAAGGTGGCCGTGACATCCATACGGTGGTTCAGGGGCTGATTGAATTTTCGCCCCCTTAATACCATTTTTCGGTTAAGTTTAATGCATTTTCGGCTCTAACTCCCAAACTACATGTGCTAATTACATTTATTCTATTGCCACAGGTCCTATTTGTGACGGGGAAGGTGGCCATGACATCCGTACGGTGGTTCGAGGGCTATTTCGCATTTTCGCCCCCTTAACGCCCTTGTTTAGTTAAGTTTAAGGGGATTAAGGCGTTTTCGGCTTTAACTCCCAACCAACACATGCTAATTACATTTCGTCTATTGTCACAGGTTCGATTCATCATAAGGAAGGTGGTCGTGACATCTGTACAGTGGTTTGGGGGCTGATTCGCATTTTCGCTCCCTTAACGCCCTTTTTCAATTAAGTTTAATACGTTTTCGGATCTAACTCCCAAACTACGTGTGCTAATTACATTCCGTCTATTTTCATAGGTCCTATTTGTGATAGGGAAGGTGGCTGTGACATCCGTACGGTGGTTCGGGGGTTGATTCGCATTTTCGCACCCTTAATGCCCTTTTTCAGTTAAGTTTAATGCGTTTTCGGCTCTAACTCCCAAATTACGTGTGCTAATTACATTCCGTCTATTGTCACAGGTCTTATTTGGGATGGGGAAGGTGGCCGTGACATCTTTACGGTGGTTTGAGGACTGTTTCGCATTTTTTCTCCCCTTAACACCCTTTTTCGGTTAAGTTTAAGGCGTTTCCGGCTCTAACTCCCAACCTAAACGTGCTAATTACATTTCGTCTATTGTCACAAGTCTTATTTTCCACAAGGAAGGTGGCTGTGACATTAGGACACTGGTTCGGAAGTTGTTTCGCATTTTCGTCCCCTTAACGCCCTTTTTCGATTAAGTTTAAGGCATTTTTGGCTCTAACTCCCAACCTACACGTGCTAATTACATTCTGTCTATTGTCACAGGTCCTATTTGTTATGGGGAAGGTGGCGGTGACATCCATACGATAGTTCAGAGGCTGTTTCGCATTTTCGCCCCCTTAACACCCTTTTTTGGTTAAGTTTAATGTGTTTTCGGCTCTAACTGCCAAACTACGTGTGCTAATTACATTTTTTCTATTATCAGAGGTCTTATTTGTCACAGGAAAGGTGGCCGTGACATCCGTACAGTGGTTCGGGGGCTGTTTCGCATTTTTGCCCCCTTAGTGCCCTTTTTTAGTTAAGTTTAATGTGTTTTCGGCTCTAACTGCCAAACTACTTGTGTTAATGACATTCCATCTGTTGTGATAGGTCCTATTTGTCATAGGGAAGATGGCCGTGACATCCGTATGGTGGTTCAGGGGCTGTTTCACATTTTTTCCCCCTTATCGCCCTTTTTCGATTAAGTTTAATGCGTTTTCTGCTCTAACTCCTAAATTACGTATGCTAATGACATTCCATCTATTGTGACAAGTC
Organism: Camellia japonica; assembly: GCA_030407325.1. Lineage (NCBI taxonomy): Eukaryota > Viridiplantae > Streptophyta > Magnoliopsida > Ericales > Theaceae > Camellia > Camellia japonica. Next base: position 29,502,065 of record JAPPVO010000017.1, read on the forward strand.
CTCTTTGTCACGGGGAAGGTGGCCGTGACATCCGTATAGTGGTTCATGGGTTGTTTCCCATTTTCACCCCCTTAGTGCCCTTTTTCAAGTAAGTTTAAAGCATGCTAATTAAGGTGTTTTGCCACAAGTCCTATGTGTTTTTTTTTTTTTTTTTGAGTTTAAGGCACGCTAACTACCCATCTCTTCACCAACCTCATCATTGACCTAAGACTATCACACTCCCATAAATTTACTTAATTTTACATCTGGAATCTGACTTAAGACTAGTTTGATCACTACATCTATAACAGTTGAAATGATCAATTAAGTAAACGTACATGACGTGAGGATCACATGCATATTTTTCCTGTACGTGCAATGCTGCACCATTGATAAAAGCATTGAACCAAAGTTCAAACAGAGTTTTATAAGCTAGAAAGTGTCATTTTATCAACTCTAACCACTAGAAATGCAAATAGACTCAAACCTTGACGGCCAAAGTAATTTGTCCACAAATTTTTTTAGTAATTTCCAAATAATGTTTGACAACCAAGAGTAGAGTCACAAATTCATATCATTAATTTGATATAAACATTCAAGTATTGAGAAAAATGAAGAAAATGAGGACATGTTTACCATGAGTACAAACTAAAGGCACTACAACTTGCCAAGGAAAAAATCAAGACAAATAGGAAAACAAGTCAAGGCTGTGAGAAAGCATAGGATACTTACCTGCTGAACAATATGAACATATAAGGATGAATGAATGAATCCAAACTTCAATATAGAATCCCAAAAATTTAATAGAAATCTAAATAACTAAAAACTAAATCTCTTTACAGGGAATAATGACAAGAAGCATACTAATATACAAATCTAAGCACAAACCTCCCGAGTGAGAGCAAATTGCCGAACGTAAAGGTTATTCCAAACTTGATTGGATTCAAGAAAACAAGCATAGACTACAAAATATTGAGGAAAAAATTAGATTAGTTTCCATCATAGGCATACAATAACATAACCATGTGAGACCTCTTCTATAATGAAATAGGACATGTTAAATACTACAAGCCCAGAAAATTGAAATCAAGAACTACAGTTTCAAGTAAATCACAAACCAAAAACAAATAAATATTCAAGTAAATCACAAAAGAAAAGAAGTTGCAAATGTAACGGACCCAACCTTTAAGTAAAATAAGGCACAAGAAATATATTAAAAAAAAAAAAGATTAATACCACATTTATAGTGGTTCGACACAACCCTTGTACCTATATCCACTCATGATTCCTCACTAGCACAGCTCCAATATTATTAAATTGGGTTTCACTAAGGTCACCCAAAATCTTTACAACCACTTACTTTGCAAAGGGTTTTCAGTAGGATCACCTACCAACCTTTTCCACAATTACTGCTCTCTCAAATATAATCACGTTTATCTTCTACTTCATCTTTCTTGGTTCTATACAACACCAAGGGAAGCCTTCTTTGAATACTTAGATGTTACAATGTGACAAGGTAGTTTGCATGTGAAAACATTTTAAGGGCTGTTTGGTTATCAATAAAACAAGGGGGCAAAAAGGGAAATAACAAAAATAACTTAACATTGGACTCCATTGCTCAATTAATGATATTGTGCATAATCTTAGGCAGATAATCACTAGGTTCTGTTTGTGTGGAAAAAATATATCTATACTACTTAATAAAGCAAACACCAAATTTAATTTGGTGTCCTAAAGCCTTACAAATTTTACACCAAACATAATTATCTTCTACTTTTGTCTAGGGATTGAGTTATTCTTCAGATGATTTTGGCAGAGTATCCACAGTAGTGTACATTCCTAGATACATGAAAATAGATCAAAAGATGCGAGAAAATATATCAACTTCCTCAAGCTACTGTTACAACACCTAGACAATCCCTCTAAAAGTCCACTTATGTCAGTACTATAGAGTTAGAAGATAAATGGAACTTGTAAAAAAAATTTAATTGACATTGAATAGAGTACTAATATTGAAAGGCCATAGAGGTAATGAAGAGTTAGACTCGTTAGAAGATAGATCGAGGACCAAGAGGAAAGTGAAATTTATATTTTGTATAGAATTTGGAAAGTTGGGCAATTGACAATTAAAGAAGTGTAACTCAAACAAAGAGGGCATGCTATTAACTGAATGCAACCAATCTGCTGCTTCACTCAGGTTCACACCACCAAGATTAAGATACTTCAAAGAGATACGCAGACAAACCAGTTTAAATCCGACGCCCAAATATTGTAGTAAAAAACAAATACAAAGAGGTCAAGATATTGCAAGTCTGACACATTTCCAAGATGAGGTGGAACCATTCCACTGATATATTTGATTGAGTAAGTCTGAGATAACTCAATTTCTCATGTGAAACGATGAAATTTGGGATTGTGATTCCATGGAAATCATTCATGCTTAGATCTAAGTAACTTAAATATTTGTAGTCGAGCAAAGAAGGACTTATCTCACCTCCCAAACATGATGATGAGTTATAATTGTTTACAAGTCCTTCAAACAAACTGCAATTATCTCCTCATTGGTTTCTCAAGTCAACGTTGAAAACATTGCCAGTGTGTTTTTTGCAACTCACACCCTTCCATCGATAACAATCTTTGCCAACCCAAGAAGAAAGCCGACCAGAAGGCAATGAAAGAAGAAGAAAAACAGTAACATTAAATGTGGTGTATATACTTTGACTAGTCATCTTTGCTTCAAGTTAAGCACCACCAAAACATAACATCAATACTTGGTAAATAATTAAAACCAAATACATTGGTTTAATTCCGCATCTTTAAATAAGTTTAATTATGATCAAGTTTAAACAAAACCAATATAAATTAAATTCAATAACACAACTAATAAAATAAATTTGAAGAACTGAACTCAACATCTTTAGGTTAGTTATGTTATTGTATTTAATTTATATTGGCGTGTATAAACTTGAGTTGGACTTCACTACACGATTCACAATTGTTGGCTTATATTAAACAATATTTTATTCTTTATTTGTGTTATATTTCAATGGTAAAGACTTGTTTATATTAATTATTTATTATTGATTGTTTCACTTATTTTTAGTATAATAGAATCAATCCAAGCAACAAACAAATAGAACAAGACAGCAACATCCCCAAACAAACAGGGCAACAAAGCAACAACAACAAATAAGCATTCAGTCAGGAACACTTGACACATAAAGTAACACATTTTCAGCAAATTTTAGATTAGTAGGAGTCAAAGGATTTGGTCAGTAAAAATACTTTTGGACCTTTTTAGGTTCTGAAAATTAATAGAAACTTAGAATAATAAGTTTACTTTCATTCCCAATTTCAGAATTTGCATAACCTAACCAGAATTTTTATCTATAGGCCATACACCATATTCTGTCCAGATTTGACACACTTTTAGGAAAATGAGCATTTCTCTCAGTCTACCCAATAACTTTTGTTCAAATAAATTTTGTTGGAAAGAGGATTAAAAATGATAAGTTTTGACATAAGAACCAACCTAAAATGATTTTTCTAGAATTGTTTTTTTAAAATACACGAAGTGGACTGTTTTCTCGAAACACGGGGCTAGATTGTTTAAGAAAACCGTTTAGACTATAAAAACGTCTAATTAGGGGCTACCAAAAATGTCACATGCTTAAACACCTCAAAGATCATCCCCTACATTCAGTTTTGAAAAAGAAGTAAGTTTGATATTTTTCCAAGAGTGATAAAGTTGCAGCAGTCATGAAATCAGTAGAAAATACAAGGTAGCATCACTTATTCATACTAACACCTAAACTTACACCCCATTCCAAGCATACCAACATTTCATACATACACAGGACATGCTAGAAGGTAGATAAAGAAGAGTAAGTAGGATTGGAGAAGAGAAGAGGGGTGTGTAATTTACCTGGAGGCTAGCTTTCAAGTTCTACTTCCTTACTCTCTCTATCTTTGTCTCTCTCTTTTTTTTTTTATTTTTTTTAAGTCTCAAACTCTCTACTCCTCTTGCGTCAGTAGCTCACAGACGAGAATGAGGGATTGAGAGAGGTGAAAATATATATACATAACTATTAGCAGTTTGGTTGGCATATATATCTATGAAAAAAGTGAACAGTAAATTAACACAACACTTGGGAAAATTTTATGAAGTTGAAATAAGAATATTAGTTCTCTTTTAGCCTACTGATCCCTGAATCTTGGAAACCCACACCTCCAAAACACTTATTCTCTTTTATTTAACTTTATACTTTTGTTTGATGAGAAGTTCTTCACAATAGACTTGTTTGTATGGTTATACACTTCTAGCCAATAGACTAACATCAAAAATAAGATCTTGCATGTGCTTATTAAAGCTGGAGTGATAATTGTAAATATATGTATATATACGATATCAATATCAATATCCATTTGTGTGATTCTATAACAGTATAGATGACTCAGGACTTGACTTTAGTGGTCCAGTCCACAAACCAAAAATCAAATTGGTGAACTACAATGCAAATTAGCAAAAGCCTAGGTAATAGATCAATTTTAGATTGACACTCATTTAAAACCAGTGAATCCAACTACTGTACATTCAACATTGGTATGAACTTGCATGTTTATTCCATCTCGACACACTCCTCAATAATTGCCAAGAACAGATCAAACAAAAAAATTCACAATCTTTATGTAGTTTCTAAGAATTAACATTTGACAAAATTCAAGTAATTAGAACAAAAATTATATACATTAAACAAAGAGAACTAAAAGTGGCCAACAGCTACAAAAATGACATAGAAAATTAAACATGCATATGGTATGAACATTTAACATATAAAATTTACCGAGGCATTAAAGAATCAACAAAAATCCATATTAACTCCCCTGCACAATCTCTTTCTCCCCTGCAATGAATTCTTAGTCAATACCTTTGCAGTTAGGGCATGTGAGGTGAAATTTTTTTATCAGTGATGTAAATAAATGAAAAAGGCAGTACATGGTCTTCCTAGTGCCCATGTTGAATGTAAAGCAATAGAAATTAATGAGGACTAATAATAACTAGATGTTGAGAGGCTTACCACTGGGAATATGATCTTTCTATTTTAAAGGGTAAGGTTGTGTGGTTACTTTATGACCCTATATGTTATTGTACCAAAATTCAAAGCAATGCTCCACTTCTCAAAATGAGTGGGAGGACTTCACAATTATTATAGCCCTTAGAACTTTCAGATGAGTTACACCTCTGTTGGGATATTCCAATAATAATCCATTACAAGAATTGGCTCAACAGGTAGCAAAAATATATTCAACAAGTATTGGTTGGCTTATGAGATTTAAATTTAATTAAACATATTACACATTCTTTGTTTTCTAAATCACTTAATTTTCACATGTGTTTTGGCCATTTGCTCACATTCACATGTATCTTATTGTTTGAAAAAATAAAAAAATAAATCATTAGGGCATTTCATCATACACTTGCAATGCAAAATGTTCATTATGTATGAATATCACAGAGACTGCTAATGTGTTTCAATAAGTCCATTATTCAATATTCACAAAACATTTTAGCAAGTCTATTATTCGTATCACACAGCTTTTCATCATGGGATCAAATGCAAGTTAAGTGGAGAGAATTTATTTTTAAAAAAAAGATTTTAAAAAAAAACTTACCTTTTCTTGGTTGTCAATGGAGGAGATTTGGGGATTTAGGGCTGCTAATGTGTTTGGGTAAACAAAGCTACTCAGTCGATGTAAAAAAGGGACGTTAGAAAGACGACGCCAGAAGCCCTCCACTGCCGTTGATGAGTCCATTAATGGAGAGAGGGAGGACAAATCTGATGCTGCAGGAATGTAGGTTTATATAGAGAGAGAGAGAGAGAGAGAGAGAGAGAGAGAGAGATTGAACGAAAACAAGATGAGGGAGAAGAATCTGAAGAGAGTGATAGTTCAAAAAAAATAGAATTTGAAGAAAAGGTGAGGGACGTCGAGGAGACAGAGAGAGAGAGGCGCTGGTTTTGTTTAGGGTTGGAAGAAAAGAGTGACAGCATGAGATATTCATTATATAGATGGTTATTGGCGACTAAAATCTTTTAGTCGCTAAAAGTATTTTATAAATTTCTCCAAAATATTTGAAATGTTTCCCTCAAAAAATTTTAACTCTTTGGTGACTAACATTCTTTTTTGTCACTGAATCTTCTTTTGGCGACTAAAATTTTGGTCGCCAAAGGTAAAAAATAATTTTTTTAATTTTCCATTTGGCGACTAAATGGTTTTAGTAGCCAAAACCCAATATACAGCGACTAAAAAAAAATTTTGTTACCGAAAATAAACTTTTGGAGACCAAAATTTTGGCCGCCAAAGGTAAAAAATAATTTTTTATTATTTTTTATTCAGTGACTAAATGGTTTTAGTAGCCAAAACTCAGTATACGGCGACTAAAATTCTTTTTTGTCACCAATTCAAGCATTTTTAGCGACTAAATTTTTTTTTAGTCGCCAATAACCAATATACCCCGACTAAAAAAAATTAGCAGCTAAATATTTTACTTTTGCCGACTAAAAAAATTTTTGGTAACCAAATCCACAACTTTTAACAACTAAATTTTTTTTAGTTGCCAATTTTGGTCGCCGAATTGCATTTGGTTGTAGTGTTAGCCGAAACAAACAGTCAAGGTTCATATTCGAGGTGATTATACAGTTAAGTTGTGCTTTGAAGACATGCAAAAAATACTCTAAGTATAGCAAACATACATAGAGAGAAGCATTCAACACTTAGAAGGAATATAAGACTTGCATTCAGAAGACGAAACTTGTCCACAGGCAAAAAGGCACTTCGGCCTGGCAAAAAGACAGCTTGTTCGGGTACAAAGGAAGGCACATTGGCCAAATTGAAATTTAAAATTGTTCAGACAAAATGAAGGCACAACTAAAGGAAGAAAAAGAAAAGAAAATTCTAAGTGTTGAAGGCGTGGTCATCGGTCTTAGATTGCTCAACCTTGGTTGTTGGCGTTGTGTCGGCCTCAGTTGGCAATGTGGCTTCCTTCTCATCCGCTATCTCGGCATCAATTTCCAACAAGGTCTGGTTCAATCTCTTCTCGGCTACCTTGACCTCAGCCTCAAAAGTTGTTTGTTTGGGAGAGGGTGCCTTGGAAGCCAAGTCTTCCTCCTCATCATGAGTCAAGTCTAGGACTTGATCATTCAGTGTTGGCGACTTTGCCCCGACAGCAACCCCCTTCTCTTCAGCATCCTCTGCGTCGGTTTCTTCCTCGTCAGCTTCTCCGTCTGACTCTTTAGAAGTCGGAGGAAAAGGCACTTGGAGTTTGCTGATATCTCGAAGGTCGGAGTCCATAGGGATAGATAATTTGTTAAGGGCTGCAGTCCAGCTGAGATAAAAGCCTCGGTTACAGGCTTGGTTGACTTGATCTTTGTATGCGTCATGGATTGTAGCTTACCCCCTTTGAGAATGCCTTCTCGTCGGTCGCCTTGATCTTGGCTTTCTTCGCGACTAGCACTTCTTGGAGCTCTGCCTTGACCTCGGCAATTTTTGCCTCAGCATCCTTGATCTCAGATCTTAACACTTCAACTACAGCCTCGGCCGCCTCGGCTTTTTCCTCGGCCTAGTCCTGGGCTCGTTTGGCTGCCTTGGCCTGATCAAGCAGAACCTTGATTTTGGCCTCGGCATTGTTCAGAGAAGAGAGAAAGCCAACAGCTTCCTTGATTTTTTGTACCAACTCTTTTTTGAAGGCCTCGGCTTTCGTGGCCAAAGAATGGACGTGTTGGATAGCCTACAAAGAAATAAACGAATAAGTTAGTATGAAGAACTTAGAATAAAAGAAAAAAAGTACCAAGTGTTAGGTACTTACCAAGATGGAATGCTGCATTATCAGAGCAAAATTTTCATATTCATTGCTCTCAGCCATACGATTGAGATCGGTTGGAATGAACACGGTTGTGGAGAGAGCGGCGCCGACCTCGATACTGTCGATGGCGTTGTCACTAGCCTTCATTGGCCGATCCCCAATCATGATGGATGGGGCCCAGGGTTCATCGAATTTAAATGCACCCAAGGTTGCCACAACTTCAGACCTTGGCTTCTTTGACTGAGCGGTATTGATTGGATCGGCCTCAGCAGGCCTCTTCTTGACAACGGGGACTGTTTTCTCAACTTCGACGAGCTTTGAGATTAGTATTGTATCTTCTAATTCGACTTGGGTGGCAGAGGTTTTTGCTATAGCCCTCTTTACCCTTTTATGTTTTGGTTTTTGTTGAGATTGAGATGGTGAAGAAGAGGCGACAGTGACCACTCTTGGCAAATCAGCCAAAAGGTCCTCAACAATTACTTTTCAGCCCATGTCATCGGCAGTAGCAGCGAGGGTGACTTTGGTGCCGAAATGAATTGTTGGTAAGGCTGTTGGTGGGTTCGCAGGATCGTAAGCCGACTTCTCCGAGTTTTGACGTTTACAGCTACGAGTCCTTCCTACTGGTACGTTTGCTGGGGCACGACATCCACATTGGCATTGGGATGTTAGGATAAGTTGAGGGGCAGAGGTAGACGGCAGGTCAACTGGATCTGAGGAGGAGGCTGGGTCTAGCCTAGGTGATGAAGAGGTCAGATGAGTTGTGGCAGAATGAGAAGTCTTGCTTCGGCGTGGAACGTCGGGCAAGGCCTACTTATAGGTCGGAATGTAATCAAGCAGTAGTGGGGCCTTGCGTTTTTCGACTGGCAAATCTAGTAACTTTTTCAGATCCTTGCTGGGGAAGAAAGTTTGTCGGAAATCCTTTGCCGACTGGAGAAAAGCTGCAAAAGAGAACAAGAAGAAAAAACATTCAGAAAGAGATATATGAGTTGACAAGTCCAAAACAAAAAAAACAAAAGAAAAAAAGGATGATTCAATTCTTACCATCACCCTCTTTAAACACTGATAGGCGCAGAGAGAAGAGACGAATATCATCATCAATAGCAAACTCCCAGTTACTCGAGACGATAAGGTAATCATCTCCAGTACCCTTGTTGGAGTCTGGGAGGTCGGCTATGATTTTTTATACTATGGATCTAGGTTTTAGGTAGTAAATGTAGCATTTTTCAAACTTTAAGCCACACATAGTATAACAATATTAAATGTTGGCTAAAGGGATCCTGGCCTTTTCTCGGCGTGTCAATTCAATTATACCATTGATAACCTTATATGAGTTAATGGCAAGTTGCATGGGCTTAAGTTTGTAATAGTGAAGGACCTCACGGAAAAGAGTGTCTAAGGGGAACCGAAGTTCACACTCTATAAAGGCAACTACGGGGAAGGGCATGGAGTCTCCGTTGGGTATGATGGAATCCTCCTCGCCAGCTAACCTAAGCTGGACGTCGACTGGGACAAAAAATTCTCTCCTAAAGTGCTCAAGTTTTTCTGGGGTATCTACCCTCCACCTAAACATACCCATTATCTCGGCTTAGAGTGTTTGGGGATGAATATCAGGGAGAAGAAAATGGTCGGGATTGAGAACCTCGGCTAAAACCTAAACTAGAACTGGGGCGAGGGTTTTTGAAGATCAAGGGGGAATTTGTTTCAATTTTCCTAAAGAATGTGATTTCTATCGAAACCCAAACCTAAATCTATACAGAAACAAGAATCAAAGGCTAGAATTTAGAAACAAGTCAAAGAAAAACATAAAAGAATATGATTCAGAATCAAGAAAGCAACATTTTTCAAGAAACACTGAGTAGGTGTGTGAGGATGTACAAAAGCCAAGAACAATGGAAATTGTGAACTTACCAAATGAAATGAAAGCTGATATGGGGATCGCCGGAGTCAGACGGCGCGAATGGCCAAAAACAGATGATCAAAAGGTCGCCGGAGAAGGTAATCAGAGCAAGTGCAGAGCTTTAAAGGTATAAAAATGGCTTAATCTAGAGAGCGAAAATTTGAGGACAAGAGAAGGAAATGAAATTTTGCGAAAGTGAAGAGGCAAAGAGAGAGAGAAAGAGTTTTGTTAAAACTCGAAAGGGCGGCAAACCATAATGAAATGCCTTGGATGACGTGCTTGTCAGGCGACGTGCGCAAAAGTGACGTGACCTGATGGCGCGTGTCAGGTACAAACCAATGAGAAAGGGACGCATGGAGGAAACGGTTTAGAAAATCATGCGTGACAGCTCATGCGCAAAAAAAAAAAAAAAAAACCATAGGATTCTTGATTTGATGAGGTAACAACCTTGGCTAGAAGGACGATCTCGGTTAAAGAACTTGGTTTTTAGTTCTTGGTCATTGATTATAATAGACAGTTGAGTCCTGGATAGTTAAAACCGACAAGTCATGATCTCGGTCAAAGGAAAGAGTGAATTTTAGCCGACATCATCTAGGAATGGGTGATGTAGGTTCCATCACCTCAGGATGCCGAGGTAATAGAACCCAGGAGGCAGTTGTGGGGGCATCTATTTCGAATGACAGCACGTGGCCAAGATGACGCCGAAGTGTCAACCGAGGTGCCACGTGGCCTGGTCCTGACGCCGAGGTGATCTCAGCTAGGCCGAGGTTATCTGCGGAGATGCCGGAATCTGAGATGAGTGTATAAGGGACAAGAGTCCTAGAACAAGGGAGGATCTCACTCTGGATAAAAATAAAACTCTTAGGGAGTTTTATCCCTATCTAGCTTAGAGTCCAAGATGAGCATTGAGCCTATGTCCATTAAAGTTAGACTTCTACGGGGATCAGGTCAATGTTAGCTATAAAAACAGGACACCCTCGTGGGTCTAAGGTATGTTTTTTGTGTGTGATATATTGTGAACAGCGAGTTCATTATTGTGGGTGAAGCACAATTTGCTATCATTGAGAGATATTTAATTACTGACTTGATCGTCGGAGTGCTCCCGGATGGACAAACCACCGCTGGTTTCTTATCTTTTTGTGTCAGGTTGTTCGGACTTAATCTATTCTACCGGTACTCTCCAGCTGAGTTTCCCCGTTTAGTTGTGTGGTCGGAAATCAACACCCACAGCTTCCATTCTATATTCTAAAATATTTTTTGTAGTAAGTTGTTTTGAAAAGTAAGTTAAAAGTTAATTTTTTTTTTTTTTTATAGTTTTTTTTATAAAAACAGAACGTATAAAAAAATAAAAAAAAATGATGTAATTAAAAAAAAAATTGAAAGCTTTTGCCAAAAACAAGCCAAAATTACTAGAAATATATATTTGAAAGGACTTTTGTATCAACTATCTTTTATCTTTGTTCTCTCTCATCTTCATTATAACGTTGAAATGGAAATGAAAAAGGGGAATCAACTAATTTCATTTTGGAAAATGATTTGGAGCTCTAATTTTCCTCCCCCTAATCTCCATAATTTTTAATTTGAGAAACTGTTTTTTTTTTTTTTCTTTTACTTGATATGAAAATTAGGGGGATTAGGGGGAGGGAAATTAAGGGATGTAGCAAGACCCTTTCATTTTATACCGTACACTTTTGCTCTTTTCTTTTCCTAAATCTTACGCTCACTTGAACCATGAGCTACCAAGGTTTGGGGTTGAATGCCAAATTGCACTAGTTTTTTGGGCTATGGCGACAGACCAATTTGTTGCTGGGTTGCGGGTGAACCAGCTACTAAAATGGCGATTCCTTTAAGAAATCGTTGTCAATCTTTGAATTTAGAACTATCACCACCTGTTCGCCTCTTCTTTCCGCCGGATCTGCTGCCCCTCCCTCAGATCTACCGCGATCATCCTGCTCCATCACCTTCCATAGGTGGATTCGTTGCCGCCACTGTCTGGAGTTATGGGTTTTGAGAGTTTGTGTTTTGTTTTTTGTTTTGGTGTGTGCTTATCTTATCCACACAATTTACATATAGTTTTATATATTTATTTTGGGCAAATTACATAAATAGTCCCTATAGTTTGGGGTTAGTGTCACTTTGGTCTCTGACTTTTCAATTGTGACACATTTGACCCTGAATTTTGAATCTTGTTCCAAATAAGGACAATTGAATATATAATTAGATTTTTCAAGGGTAAAATTGTCAATTTGATAAAATATAAACTAATTTGATAAAAATAAATGTCAAACAAATATTTTTAAATTTTTAAAAATTATTTCTACCTACTAAAAATAAAATTATGTAAAATTAATAAATCTTTTAGACACTTTTTTTTTTTTTACCAAATTAATTTTTATTATGTGTTTGGATGATGATCATGTAAAATTAATTTTAAAAAATTAATCATGTAATTTTTATTAATTTTACATAATTTTATCATTGGTGGATAAAAATAATTTTAAAAAAATTAAATTTTTTTTTTTTACATTTATTTTTGTCAAATTAGTTTATATTTTATCAAATTGACGATTTTATCTTTGAAAAATCTAATAATATTTTCAATTGTCCTTATTTGGAACAATATTCAAAATTCATGGTCAAATGTGTCACAATTGAAAAGTCAGGGACCAAAGTGACACGAGTCCCAAACTATAGGACTATTAATGTAATTAATCCTATTTATTTTAGACTTATTCTAGTGTCGAGTTTTTGCAATCGACATCTGCTTTACAGTATGAATGTTATGTTTAGATCTATCCATAACTTATCTTTGGTGCTTTATTTGGAAATTTTCTTTTGTTTACACAAGATTTTTCCTTAGTTTGGTATAAATTTGTTGATGATTTCCTTAGAAGTGTTGTTTGGCAATCTTTATTTTAATGGGAATTTCTATTGATAAAAAGAAAAATTTAAAATTTTTTGAATTTATGATTCACACATTTGATTTTACATCATTGACACACGTGTTAAAAAAATTTAAGAAATTGATTAGATTGGTACAAACCAAACCAAATAAGTGTGCCATCTAAAATTTGCATTTCCCAGACGTCACCTGCAATGGGTTGTTTTGGGAAGATAATAAAAAGTGATTTTTTGATTTTTAATCAAATTTTTAGTTTTTCTAGACAAATAATTTGAAAAGTTGATAAAAAGTTACTTTTGACTTTTTTTATTAATATTTATTTATGATGTCAAATCATAATAAAATGACCAAACTATCCCTATTCAATTGAAAAATTATACATTTTCACCATGTCATTTTCCACCAATAGAGGATAATTTCGTAATTTTTCTTTTGACTTATAACCAAAATTCCAAATCAATTTATGGCCAAAAAAAAAACTACTTTTAGTATTTTGACTTGCCTTTTTGACTTTTAGTATTTTGGTTCTGCACAAGACAGCAAGTTAATTCACAATCCACACTATCCAAAACCCTTAAACCATCCAAACTTAAAGCTCAGTGGCCAGCTCAGGGTGCTACTTGGGATTGTTTTGGGATGATGGTAAAAGGTAATTTTTTGGCTTTTAATTAAGGGTTGGTTTGGGATATTTTAAAAAAGTATACTTTTTGACTTATTGACTTATATGGGTTGGGTTTGTGTTGGGTTTGATGTGATGTGTTAGAGAGATGATGTGATTTAAATAAGATGATGTGACTTAAATAGGATAGTGACTTTTTGACTTTTTGTATTATTTAGGTTATGCCAAACTTGACCTAAGTTTTTGACTTTTTTAGACAAATGATTTGGGAAGTTGGTAAAAAGTGACTTTTGACTTTTTTGATTAATATTTGTTTATAATGTCAAATCATAATGAAATGACCAAAGTATCCCTAGCCAATTGAAAAATTACACATTTTCACCCTTTCATTTTTCACCTATGGAGGGTAATTTCGTAATTTTTCTTTTGGCTTATAACCAACCTCCAAAATTAATTTATGGCCAAAAAAAGTCACTTTTTACGTTTTGGCAAAAAGTCAAAACGCCACTTATAACTTTCTTCCCAAATTGAGCCTTGATTATTGCTACATTGAACAATGAAAGTTGCACATTAATACACGTCAAATGCATAATGGATTTCAATCCCTGTATATTCTCAAACCCCATTCTTTGAAGTTCAAATCATTACAAACATGATGGTATAAAAATAGTCCTCTCCATGGCAGGATTTGAGGGGTCGATTCTGGTGGCGGTGATCATGGACGGTGGTGGAACTGGAGGAGGTGCTTCTTCTATAGGGAATATAAAAATGTTCTCAGAAGAGGGAGGAGATGAATTGCTTCTTCTATATGTTTTGTTGAGAATTCAAATTTTTTGATTTTAAAATTAAGCGCCCAAGATTTTGACATGAATCTGTTTCATTATTTCGTTTACACCGTCTGTCTGTGTTAATTGCCCGTTTGCAACGTGATGAGACTTCTAACATAATATTGAGATGACTTTTTATAATTGGTATGAGATGTTACCTATCACATTAGACATGATATTCCTGAGACGACGAATAATTTTTTAAAAAATTTGCTTTTGATCTATTTTTTAAAATAAACTCACAAGTAAAATCGGTTACTTGAAATTTTTTTACCAATTTATTTTATTTTCTTGAATGTTATTGTTGGTTTCCTATTGGTCCTTTAAGAAAATTTCAGCTTTAGTTAGTCCCATGTAGGCCTATTTTGAGAAGGTGAAGTTGGGAACAGGCTAATTTAGTAATTAAGTTTTTGATTTTTTTAGACAAATAATTTGGGAAGTTGATAAAAAGTTACTTTTGATTTTTTTTATTAATATTTGTTTATGATGTCAAATTATAATAAAATGACCAAACTACCCCCATTTAGTTTATAATATTTATAACTTTACCCATGTAATACATTTTAACTCATAAGAAGTTGAATTGTAATTTCACTATTGGTTAAAAACCAACTTCCTAAATGAAAAAAAATTTAAAAAAGCCAACTTTTGGCTTTCGCTACAAACTAAAAAAAGTAGCTAAAAGTCAATTTCCCAAAACAAGCCGTAATATGAGCCCTAGTATTATAGTCATAGGTTTCAACTTAGGGAGATTAAGGCCTTGTTTAGTTTAACTCTCAAAACATAATTTTTTTTTTAAATTCAAAATTTTATTTAGTTGGAAATTTTTTGAAAAAAAATTTCAAAATCACTATCTTTCTCCTATACATCAATCAATTATTTTTTCTCTCTCCTCTCTCTTTCTCAATCATTTTTTCTTTCACACACATTTACTCAACTATAACAAAATATTAAATTATTACTCTAAAACTATTTCTAAAATATACAATTAAAAAAATTTCTAAACTCTTTCTTAAAAAAAATTTAAAAAATTTATATCCCTCTAATTGTTGACTTTTTTCTTTATTGGTGTGGCAAAAGACATCATTGTTCCCCATGGGCCTCTCAGGCACTGTTTTTGTCATCCTCCCTTTGTTTAGAAATGACAGCCATATTGTTCTTTGATTTTAATAGACCTTTGTTTTGGTGATTGATGTTACCAGTGCTTTAAAATTTAGATTTGAAATCTTAAAATCTGATACTGGAATCAAGATTTGTCAACCGCAACAGTGGCTAATTATTGCACATTTTTGCCAATTTGATGGAACAAAGGTTTCGTTTGGCAAGGAACTTTGAGTTATTTTAATCACAACAAATAAAATATCACATTTAATTTATAATCATTACATTCTTCTCTCATAAAAAAAATCAAAAAATCAAAAATCTAAAAAACTCTTCCCAAACCAAGCTTTTCCAAACCAAACTTTTTAGCCCAGGCTAAAATAGTTAAAAAAGTCAAAAAAACAAAAAAATCAACCCACTTCCCAAATTGAAAACGTCTTAAAATTTTCACCAAATTAAAAATCTGAGCCAAAAATTTCAACAGTTTAATATGCGTGTACGTTAGAAGTAGAACCCACCGGACATCCAGCCGATTATTCTCCAGTAATCCTGAGTCGTGAGAAAATTGTTGGTGCTATTTGCTAATTTTGGTTGAACCACATAAACTATGACTTGTTTGGGTTCAAATTTTTAGCTCATAATCTGCTAGTGGGAGAGAAATTTAGAAAGAGATTTTCTTGCAGTTATGAGAGAGCCACTTGGACTGCATGTAAGTAGCTTTCCTCCATGGAGGGATGTGAAGACCTCTCACTCTCAGAGATTGCTTAGCAGCTGAGCAAACCAAACATATTATTTCTATTAGCTTCTCTTCACTTCCAACAAATATGGAAGGCATAGAAGTTGTAAGCTCTGAGTATGTTGATGTAGTCCTTGCTAGCTCAAACTGAGACCTGAAATCCATGTCCACTATCAACCTCACTGCTTCACCACTGCTGTCCTTCTTCATAACATCTATATATTCATAGGCCCCGTTTGGTAGAGCTGTGGGAAAGTGTTTATAGTTTATGCCTAAACAGCTTATAGCTTATAACTATGAACATAAGCTGATTTCTGACTTATAAATTAAGCATCTCCTGCCCCACTCAAAAAATAAGCTGATTTCTGACTTCCAAAAAGCTATAAGCTATAAAGTATAAGCTAAACCAAACACATCAAAATAACTTGAATTAAGCTGAAAGCTGAAATAAGTAACTTTTAAACTGTACCAAACAGGACTATAATCACCTTTAAATTCAAACACTTAAAGTACACAACACAACAAACGCACGCATATCAGAAATTACCAAAATCAAGAGAGAGAGATAGAGAAAGGGACCTGAAGAAATGAAAAAGATTTAATGGAGGAAAAAAAGAAATAGCAAAGGAATTGAGGAGAATAGAAATTGAAGGAAAAAAAATTATTTTGCTCTTTCCGGTTAACCGGCCGATCCCCGGACATTTTGTGTTTTGGGAAAAGCTACAGTAGTTCACAGTTCACTGTTGGAGTGACTGGTGTTAAATAGAGGAATTGATCATTTTTTTACTTAGACTTGATAAAATTTTGGTGAATCGTTAGAGATGCCCTTACTGATTTAAAAAGGTGTTTGAAATGATTTAAATAAATATATTTTTTAATTTTTTATAAAAAAATAAAGAGGTGATATGATCTAAAAAAAATAAAAAGACAAAAAGTGTATTTTTGTAGATTATGCCAAATAGTGCCTACGTAATGTAAGCTTATTTTAGCAAGTTAGTTAAAAGTCAATTTTTTAATTTTTTTGATTTTTTTGAGTTATATTACCTCTTTATTTTTTTTGTACATTTTTTAAAAAGAAAAGTAAAAATAAAATAAAATTAAAACACTGACTTTTAACTTATTTTTCAAAATAGGCCGTAGTATTTGCCACTTAATTATTGCCAAACTGACAATATTCTCGATGTTTTATTTTGCAAGTAGAAAGATAATCGTGTAGTATAAGATTAAGATTATTAATTTATTAGACTCATATTTCATTGTTTGATTGCAATTTTGTTATCCGAATTATATTTCAATAGACATTTGATCTTAATAAAATTGATGAATATTTTAATCTTACAACTAATAATGTAAAACAAACATATATTAGTGATTATATATTTCTATATTTATTACAAAACACTGCAAGAAAAAGGGGTTTAAAAGACGGAACTTTTTGCGACGACACAACTTGCCGTCGCAAAAAATGTGACTTTTTGAGGCGACACAACTTGCTGTCGCCAAAAAATGTGACTTTTTGAGACGACACAACTTACCATCGCAAAAAATAGAGTATTTGCGACGACATAAAATGCGGTCGCGAAAAATGAGAGTATTTGCGACGGCAAAAATTGCTGTCGCAAAAAAAAAAAAATAGAGTATTTGCGACGGTAGAGATTGTTGTTGCAAAAAAATAGAGTTTTTGCGACGACACCAGCTGTAGTCGCAAAAAAAATAAAATAAAATAAAAATAAAATAAAAAAATAAAAAGAGTTTTTTACGACTGTAATAAGTATCGTTACAAAAAAAAAAAAAAAAGTTATGGCTTTGAGACCGCTTCATATATATATAGTCACAAAATGGTTTAAATAAATGCAATGATATTTTTCTGTTACAAAAAAAAATTTTAAAAAAAACGACGCCGTCTTACTCTTTTGAACATTTCTCTTTTCACCCATTTTTTCATCTTCCTATCTCTCTGTCTCTGTCTCTGTCTCTGTCTCTGTCTCTCTTCTCTTTCTCTCTCTCACTCATCACTCTTCTCTATCTATTTGTCTCTCTCTCTCTCTCTTTCTCTATGTGTCTCTGTCTCTCTTCTCTTTCTCTCTCTCACTCATCACTTTTCTCTGTCTGTCTGTCTTTTTCTTTCTCTCTCTCTCATCACTCTTCTCTGTCTGTCAATCTGTCTCTTTCTCTCTCCTTTCTCTCTGTGTCTCTCGTTCATCTCTCATCTCTCATCTCTCTTATCTCTATCTCTCTCATCTATCTTCTCTCTCTTCTCTTTATCTCTCTCTGTCTCTCTTTCGTTTATCTCTTTTCGCTCTTTCTCTCTCTCTCTTTGTCTATCTCTTTTCACCTATTTTTTCATCTTCCTCTCTCTCTTCTCTTTCTCTCTCTCTCACTCATCACTTTTCTCTCTTTCTCTCTGTCTGTCTGTCTATATGTCTCTCTCTCTCTCTGTGTCTCTCACTCATCTATCTCTTCTCTATTCTCTTTTCTCTCTCTGTCTCTGTCTCTTTCGCTCATCTTTTTTCTCTCTATCTCTCTCGCACATCTCTCTTCTCTCTCATCTCTCTCATCTCCTCTTTCTCTATGTCCTTCTCGCTCATCTCTCTTCTTCTATCTCTCTCTCTGTCTTTTTCCCTCTATTTTTCCCCCATTTTTTTTCCTCTCTCTCACTCATCACTCTTCTCTCCGGCTATCTCATCTCTCTCCGCTCTCTATCTCTCTTGTTCATCTCTCTCTCTCTCTCTCTCTCTCTCTCTCTCTCTCTCTTTCTTTCTATGTTTCTCTCTCTATCTCTTGTTCATTTCTTTTTGTTGTCTTTTTTTCTCTCTCTCTCTCTTTCTATGTCTCTCTCTCTATCTCTTGTTCATTTCTTTTTGTTGTCTCTCTCTCTCTCTCTCTCTCTGTCTATCTATCGCTCATCTTGTTTATCTCTCTTTTTTTTCCTCTCTCTCTATCACTCATCACTCTTCTCTCTGGCTCTCTCTATCTTTCTTGCTTGTCTTTCTTCTCCTCTCACTCTCTCTATATCTCTTGTTCATCTCTTTTTGTTGTCTTTCTCTCTCTCTCTCTCTCTCTCTCTCTCTCTTTCTCTCGCTCGCTCATCTTGTTTATCTCTCTCTTTTTTTCTTTCTCTCTGTCTCTTTCTCTCTCACGCATCTCTCTTCTCTCTCAATCGTTCATTTCTCTCAATCACACTCATTTCTTTCTCTGAGCCCATTGTTGTTGAAAGAGGAAAAGTCAAAAAATGAAATGGGTCTCTCTTTCTCTCTGTCTCTTTTTCTCTCTGTCTCTCGCTCATTTCTCTTCTCTCTCTCTTCTTTCACTCATCTCTCTTCTCTATCTCTCTCACTCATCTCTCTTCTTTATCTCTCTCATCGCTTCTCAATATTTTTTTTAAATATTTTTTTTTCAATTATAATGTGTATGATCCTATCGTCATAAATAAAAAATAATAAATATAAATATTTTAGGCCTAGACAAACATGTTTTTTAGTTATGTTTTTAAATTTTTTAAAACATTTTGTTCAAACCAACGCGTTTGTAATTTATGTTTTTCTAAAAATAAACAAAAATCATTTATAAAATATTTGTAAACATAAACAAAAAACGTAAATGTTACCAAATGCTACCTTAAATTTTCATTGTGACGGTTATACTTGATTTCGCCAAAAAAAAAAAAAAAACTCAAAATCTGATTGGCGCTCATTTTTCTCCCTCAACCGAACCAAATCTCAAATCCCTAATTTTTGAACCACAAAAATCCCCATCTCTCTCTCTCTCTCTCTTTCTCTTTCTCTTTCTCTCTCTCTCTCTCTCTCTCTCTCTCTCGCGACTGTAAGCAAGGCAGACGACGGCGTCGAGTGATATCATCGATCAATCCTTCATGTATCTCTCTCTCTCTCTCTCTTCCTCCTTGTATCTCTCTTGACGATATCATTGATAATATTTTGCGGTAAGTGCTCATTATCGATTCACCTCTGTTTGATTCATTTTATTATATTCTAGATCCTTCGCAGTAAGGGTTCATTGATCGATTCACCCTACGAATGTCAATCTCTACATGCAGGCCATTAATCCTAATAACTAAAAAAAATATACCCTACTTCTACCAAAGTAAAAAAATAAGAATAATTTTTTATTCATTAAAGTAAAAATGAAACAAATAAATTTCAACCTTTATAACTAAAAAAAATAAAGAATCAAAAAAAAAATTCATTAACTATAAAAAAAAATTATTTTAACAAAAAATAATTTTTTTTTTAAAAAAAAGAGCCATTTTTTGTTTAAATATTCATTTGTGACGGAACCAAAAAACAAAAAAATATTCCCGTTCGATTTTCCACCTCCCTTTTTTCCATTCTCGCTTGGCTTCCCCCCCTCCCCATGTCTTGAACCAAATCCCCAATCTCAAAAACCAAAAATCCCTAATTCTTACAGCTCCACCGAATACGAGAAGATCTGACTAAGAGGGTATCCAGGCTCCAATCTGTGGAGATCGAAGCCATGGTCATTTGCCACTCATTTTCCACAATTGTACTAACGGTTGTAGCCACGACTACTGCCGGCGAGTGAGGAAGAGAAGAGATGAGAGGCGAGCGTTTAGAGATGGAGGTGCAAGAAGAAAGTGAAGAAAATGTGTGTAGCTTTGCAAAGTTGTTTTTTTTTTTGGAATTGGAGAGGCGAAATAGAGAGGAATGGTGGTTATCGCCATTGTTGCAATTGCAAAGTTGTATGTGTGTGTGCGCTCGCTGCCGCGATCTATCTAGGGTTAGGGTTTCACACCACCCGCTTCTCTCAGATCTGCCCCTTCCATCATCTCCATCCATGTCTCTGTCTCTGTCTCTCTCTCTCTACATATATTTTGTGTTTTCTGTTTGATAGTTGAATCAGACCTTGGTTTTTGATCTGTTTGTTCATTGATATCTATTTGAATCCCTCTGAATCTATATCTATATATATATCTTGGTTTTTACTCTGTTTGGTCATTGATATGTGTTACTTTTCTGTGTAGTCTATTTCATATGCTTTCTTAGATAATGATGATAGTGGTGGTTAGGTTGATGATGATAGATCATAGATGCACCATAAGTGCTTATAGTGTCCTTTACGTTTGTTGTGTGTGTTTGTGAAGACCATGTAAAGCTTGTTGAGAATGAAAACAACTTCAAAGCTTACTATCATTCTATGTTGAATCATTTATCTATGATGATGTATGTGCACATGTGCTTATAAGTTATGACCTGTACATTTTTACTCGAATCGCCTCCTATAGCTTTGATGTGCTTCTCTCATCCAGGAGTGAAGCTACTACATTGTCAATTTCTATTGAAATATAGAATGGTGTCCTATGCATTTGCCGTGCAACATCTCCTTTTTAATGAGAACAATTGTAGACTTTAAAATGTTGGAAACACTGACAGTGTCCATGACTTCACGCTTTATTGTACTTTGATTAGGTTCCTATAGTAGATATTATATGTTCCTTGTGGGTTGTTTGGTGCCATTTGAGAAATTTACAACTGGACTTGTAATTTATGCCATGACTTCACTCTTTCTTTTCTTTTGTGATAATCTTCTCTTTGAGAAATAGAAATCCAACCATTTATCTAACAGTGTGCTTTAGTGGCAATAGAGTTGTTGATGGTGGAGGAGAGGTGAGCTGAAAATAACAGGTTATGGAAAAATCAATTAGTTTCCTTATGTTCCAAAAAGGAAGAGTTTGTTGTAAACATTTTGTTAATCACTGTATTGTTGCTATTGACAATATTCTCACTTTTGAATTACAAATTTAAGTTTTTGTCTCTATTTTTTTTTTTATTTAAAGTTTTTAAGTTGACAAATTTCCTCTTAAATATTTGTAGCTTCCAGAAAAAACAATTCAGGTTAGGTCTTCAATGATAAAGGTTGAAGCAGATTCAAGACTCTCAAATGTGCAAACTTTTAACTCACTGGAGATAGTTGGAATTAGGTGTATTTTTTTTTTAAAATTGACTTTGTACTGGGTCATATATAATCACTATGTCATGTACTAGTGGCACTTGATATAATTAGTTGTATTTCCTTATCTTACATTGATAAATGATCTATAGCTTCAAATTGTCATTGTACTTGAGTTAGACCAGGAAATCTATCTAATTTTTACTTCAAGATTGGGGTTCCAAATTCCATAATTGGTATCGTAATAATACTTTAGGATGACAATAATTTATCATGATAGAGATAAGACATCCAAGTAAATTATCTTAGGTTTGGATTCTATTGTTAAAATTGACACTCCTAAGTTTCATTTTTTCATCTTCCAGCACTAAACCTAAGAAAAATTATCTGCCAAGGAACTTGATTGCACTTCTTAGCTATGGAGGGTCCCTAAAGAATACTTTTTGGATATACTGACAAATACTTTGGAAGATGCTCAGTGTGTTTGCTCCAATAAGCGTGCCACATTAATTTTTCTTTTCCTTATTTCATGACTCCCTTCTACATCTCCAGAATGTGATCCACCCCAATCCATTTTGCATAATTTGGCTCCTTTTGTTCTTGTGTTTTGGTTTCCCTCTTTCCCATAATGGTTGATTCTTTCACTCTTTTCCATAATGGTTGATTCATTTGAGGTGTTAATGCTCCAAAATCACCAAATGGCGCCGGAGTAACACAAAACTTGGCACACACGACCATCTAGGCATGAGAGATTTATGGGAGAAGACGGGACTTAAATCAGGTTCCCGATTTGGGAGTTAGAGCCGGATGTCACTCTAGGCAAACTAGTTCCTTAAGAAACTTGAATTCGAGGTGTTGACGCCCCAAAATCACCAAACGGCGTCGGTTTAGCACGAAACTTGCACACACGGCCGCCTAGGTACGAGAGACTTGTGCGAGAAGACGGGACACCAATTGGGTTTTCGGTTTGGGAGTTAGAGCTGGATTTCACTCTAGGTAAACTAGTTCCTTAAGAAACTTGAATTGGAGGTGTTGACACCCCAATATCAAAATGGTGTCGGTTTAGCACGAAACTTAGCACACACGACCGCCTAGGCACGAGAGACTTGTGGGAGAAGACGAGACTCTAATCAGGTTCCCGGTTTGGGAGTTACAATCGGATTTCATTCTAGGCAAACTAGTTCCTTAAGAAACTTGAATTGGAGGTGTTGACGCCCCGAAATCACCAAACGGCGTCGGTTTAGCACGAAACTTGGCATACACGACCGCCTAGGCACAAGAGACTTGTGGGAGAAGATAGGACTCCAATCGGGTTCCCGGTTTGGGAGTTAGAGCCGAATTTCACTCTAGGCAAACTAGTTTCTTAAGAAACTTGAATTGGAGGTGTTAACGCCCCAAAATACCAAACGGCGTCGATTTAGCACAAAACTTGGCACACACAACCGCCTAGGCACGAGAGACTTGTGAGAGAAGACGGGACTCCAATCAGGTTCCCGGTTTGGGAGTTAGAGCCGGATGTCATTCTAGGCAAACCAGTTCCTTAAGAAACTTGAATTGGAGGTGTTGACGCCCCAAAATCACCAAACGGCGTCGATTTAGCACAAAACTTGGCACACACGACTGCCTAGGCACAAGAGACTTGTGGGAGAAGACGGGATTCCAATCGAGTTCCCGGTTTGAGAGTTAGAGCCGGATTTTCGTCTAGCCAAAATTATTTACTTAATTATCTTTGTAATTATATAGTAGTTAATTTTTTATGTTTTTTTGTAATTAAAATATTAACACATAATTATAATGTTTTTTTTTTTTTTTTTCCAGATATTTCCCGAGTAGCAGTTTGCGGAATGCAGGCGTGTGAAGATTGAGATTAACTTTTGTTTTTGTTACCCACGGAAGAATCATGAGGGAAACTTTTGTTTTTGATTTACGTTATTTTGAATTGTGAACATCATTATGTATTTAAACATTGTACATGTATTATGTAGTGGGATAATTTTGCTAATGTGTTGTAATAAATGCAAGAATATTTTTATTTTGGATGAATTGTTATTTTTATACTAGAATTTTTATATTATTATGTAATTATTGTTTTGGTTTTCAGTTATTTTTCATTTAATACAGGTAATTTTTATATTTTTAATAATTTTATTGTAGGATTTTTTTTTTTTTAACACCTTTAGCGACGGTAACACAGTGTCATCTCAAAAAATCTGAGATTTTTTCGTATTAATGGCGAAGGCATAATTCCGTCGCAAAAAGACAACTTTGCCGTCGCAAAAAAAAGACGACGGCATTGTGCCATCGCTAAAACCTTTTAGCAACGCCCTTTGTTGCGACCCCCCACTTGCCGTCGCTAAAAGCCATCTGCCGTCACAAAAAAGCTTTTGAAATGACATTTCGAGTATTTGCGAAAAGTCAAATTTTTTGTAGTGAAACAAAGGTGGACTAAAAGTAATTATTTGTTCCACTAACTCAATTGAATAATTAATCTTACACTAATCTTATAAATCAATAATTTTTTTCATTATTAATACTACTACTAATTGAACAGGACCGTAGTGAGGGGGTTTTTTTTTTTTTTTGGGTTATGCTTGTTGGTCTTGTAACATTACACCATTCATCTTTGGACATTTATTATGTTATCTTCTAAAAAAACAATGTTAAAATTATAGATTTTACTGTTTAAATTAATAAAACTTAAATTGAGACACATGTAATTGTTTCAAAAGTGCTATGTAATTTTTTAATCTTATTTCATTTAAGTCTACAGCGAGATATTTGTTCATGGTTGATCAATTATTTCGGATCCTTTGATTCACTCTACTTCACAAGCATGTCCATACAATATTTTAGAGTTTTTTTTTTTTCCATTAATTTATTTTAGCAATTTGATTGCAACTAGGAGGGGTTTAATAATGTCACAAAATAAATGTTTGGAGCTCTCATGATGTGACATGACCTGATGGCCTGCTGAGTCCACCGGAGTCTCCTCATGATTTTATATTTTTAAGGTTTGTGATTATGATTGAGACTCTCAATGGTAGGGTTGGACAAATTTTTAAGCTCAACTATCATATGGGCGGAACTTGAAAAAAGTGTTTTTCAAAACCAACTAAGGTTTGTGATTTGACCTGCCTACATATTATGGACTTATTTGGGAAGTCAATCATTTTAGTTAATTTTTTTAATTATTTTATTTTGATTAAAAAATTATATTTAAAAAGATAATTGAATTTTTTTTATAATTGATTTGATGGTTATAAAAAAAAATAATTATGAATTTTTTTTTTAAAACTAAAATAAATGATTATAGGTTAGATATGACATTATTTTATTAACTATTTAATCTATTTTGTCTTTATTAATTATTATAAGTCAAAATTACTCTTCCCAAGCAGGGCCTATATAACTTTATTTTTTTACTATCATAAATTATGTATTAGCAAATAATTTGAACTAGTAAGGTTTAAAGGACGAATTTAAATTATTAAATTAATTATATTTTTTATTTAAATTATGAAAAAAAATATTATATTAACTAATATCGAAGTCATGTGAACAGATTTGAAATTTTTTATTTTATTTTTAAATGAATTTAGAAGTATAAAACCGATTGGGGGTTGAGCTTAGGAAATTATTTCAAATGTTATTATGGGGGTAAGAACCCAACCTCACCGGCACCATGTCTATCCCTGTTATGGCCTGTTTAGTGTAACTATTAAAACAAATTATAAGTTATAATTTAATAAATTATAAATTATGATTTTAATCAGAAGTTGTTAATCTATTTGGTGTAACTGTTGGATTATAGGTTTAAGTTGTTAGAAAAATTATAGTACTAAACTATCTGAAAAATATAATTTAAAATTATGCAAACGATTTTTGGGCAAAACCAAAAACTGAAAAAAAAAAATTGACATAATTTCGTAATAAAACTTACAGTACGTAAACACATAAAATCTGATCGAGTCGAGTGTGTGTGACACTCTTTCCTTAAGACAGATTCGTCCTCCTACTGGTGCTTAGGATTCAATGGACGTCTATCTCCCAAGATACAATGATCAATGTCTTACACTAGTAGCACTACTATTGCAAGCCTAGCGAACTTCGCTGTGCATATACTCTCTTAATAGGAAAATTAGACTCAAGAAATATAAAGAATAATGCAAAGTGAAGAAGAAAATGACAATTCACCATCCAAAATGAAGTGAAGGAGATGAATATATAGACTTCTATGTGACTCTTCAGAAAGGTTGTGATCATTCAAAAGGACACACCCTTCCATCTCAAGAGAGATAACCATTGGAGTAAATTTAAATTCAAATTTTCCAACAACCCCCCACATAAATGAAATTTACGGAAATGACATGCAACAACATGCAGACAAAGAGAGAGTACATTAAGGAAATACCCTGCATCGGGATAGGTAGCTTTCGGCTTTGAACCTTCCCTAGTGAAAGTCTATCGGACTTACTAGCTAATTAGTGGACGTGATACCTTGAACTGTTCAGCCGTTTGTGTAAGCCAAGACAATAGAATTCACACAGAATATCTCTAGACACAGTTGAGTTCTCACGGTTGTGCCCGTTTTGGCCTTGGGCAAGTCCTGGTGTTTCATGAGTGCTTTTAGAAAATTTAGCCTTATCAATTCTCATAGAAGCGGCCTCTTCACACTCATATAGGTGATCCTTATTTCAAGTCTCTTAAATACTCCTCTTCAAAGATACCCCTCTAGGGTTTTCAAGATATAAGTGATCATTAAAAGCATAGCTTACCCTAAGTCCTCTACATACAACACATGTTGCAGATATCACTCTCATCATAAGAATGGATAGGAGATAGACTCCTTTAGTGATTTCTGGCGAGCCACACATAACTTAGTTGTCCCTTTGAACTTAATTCTTGGGATCTCCAATCATCTAAGTAGGGTTACCATTATGATGACTCTGATGTAATAGGCTTTAATCACATTCCCCTCGATGAACTTTCCCTTATTTGCTCTCTGGTCAAACTTTTTGTTTAGCGGCCGATATTTTTCCGTTTGACCTTCTTAGTTATATATCATTGAGTAGTTCGTGGATCCACTATATTATCCTTAGACAATATGCATAACTAAAAGCAAATGTCATACGGTATTTAAGTCTTTGATTACATCGAGACTTACCATTACTCTATGTCACTTCCATTTTTTTAAATAATAGACATAGAGTTGTTCCTTAGGAGTTAATGAAACCATTTTTGCTTCTACTCCAACTTTGTCCCATATAAAGAATTGAGATTCTTTGTGGACCTATTATCGGAACCATTACTTTGGTAAAATCCTCCAAGTACCCCCACATTTTAAACATTCCAAGAAAACTTGATATCTCTTGCTGGTGTATAATTACACAAAAATATTAATACACCCCCAAAATTCTGAGATAAATCAGAATATATCATTAATTGGCGTGCATGAACTAAATAACAAGATGTAAATTGCTTTGTGAATATAATCACAATACTAATTTGTCTAAAATACAATTAGACTTCATAACTTGCTTTTGCAATACAAAGAAGAAATGACTAATACCGGTTGAGGCTACAACACTTTGTTAAATAACATTTCTTTAGCCATGATTAATTTCTTTTTGTTTACTGCAACCCTTAATTCCAATCTCAACGTGGCATATAAATATCACTGTATAAATACATTTACATCTTATTTGTCTTATCTAGTATTAGTGACTACATCGACAATTACCGGAGCGTCTTTTACCCATGAAATATTTTAACTCATGTAATATTTTATTACGGAGTTATCGGTCACCACACCAATTTCAGTCATTATTCTAAAGAACAGTTAGAATTCTTCTTATGTCAAAACACATAAGTTCACATTTTTATTAACACTTTGATAAAAAATTGACATCCATATATAATACACCACATACCAAATCGATATATCAAATATATCAATTAATGACATTATATAAAATAAAAAAAAAATGATGCTATTAATTGTCAACTCCGTAATAAAATATTACATGAGTTAAATAGACAACGTGATTAATAATAGACATAGAGTTGTTCCTTAGGAGGTTAATGGGAAAATTATGCAGTATTATTAACATATGTAGACATGGACAAGATTAACAAGTCAATGATACTGCATAATTTTTTCATTAACCTTTCTCCCCTACATTTGTGATAATACATAAATTAGCACAAACAATATGATTCATTTCCAGACAAGTAACACAGTCACAAATAATAACTCATAAATATATATATATATATATATGGACAAAAATAGAATTGTCTCTTTTAATTTAAAAGATAAATTCTCACATTAAGAACATAATTCAATAAAATTGAATTATTGAATAATTCATTTTCTCTCTTAAAACCTCCTTCCCCGGCCTCTCTTTGGGTTGGCCGGCCGTCGCCTTTGGCTATGGCAGTCGGCTGGCCTAGCTCCGTTCAGCGGTAGTCTTGTTAGTTTTCTTTCTTTCAATAAAATTGAGTCCCCCATTCTTCCCACCTAGGTGTGTTGCTGCGGGAGATTTGCTGCGGGAGAGTTGTTGGTGAGTCCAGGTTTTCTTGCGGGGCTGCACAGGTTTGCCATCAGTTGTCCTCATGTGTTTCAACCTTGCCGTAATAGCCGAATCTTCAGGGGAAGCTAGGGTTTTCACTCGAGCGCTTTTGGCGAGTAGGAGCTTGAAGGGTGCGCTTTTTGGGCGGAAACAACGATGTTGTAGGCGTTATAGTTCTGTCCGGGGGTCACTCGTGCGCTCCTCCTCGAGTGAGAGTTTGAGGGGTGAATTTCTACCATATGTTTAGAGGTGTTTGGTGGGTGTGTAGACCCGCAGTGTTGATCGGTAGGTGTTTTCGGCAGTAGGTGTTGTTCTGTGGAGTTTGGCAGCAGAGGCGTAGGTGTGGGAGTTGGGTGTGAGCAAGAAAAAGTCCTGGTAGGAGATGCAGCAGGGGTGTTTTTTCTGTCGGCCATGGGTGTTCTCGGCAGTGGGTGATGTTCCCGGCAGTGGGTGTTGAAGCAGGGGTGTTTTCTGTCGGCAGTGGGGGTCTTCGGCAGTGGGTGTTGTTCCGACGGTGGCTATGGTGTCTTGTTGGTGGCGTGGCAGCAGCTTAGGAGTTGCAGCAGCTCTGAGGTGGCGTGGGCAGCAGAGGCGTGATGGCATGGGCAGCAGTGGCGTGTCTTGTTCTTGCAGTAGTGGCGTGCTGGGTTGGTCATGCAGCAGAGGCGTGATGAGAGTGTAGCTGCAGAGGAGTAGGGTGTTGTTCCCGGTGTTGGTTTAGTTTGTTTGAGTTTATGTTGAGTGATGGGTTAGTTCAGTTAGTTTGTTTTGGATGTTTTGGTGGGTTGATTGTGTGGGGGTTCATGTGTTTTTTTTATTGTTCTAGTTAAGTTCTGCTTAACTTTTTTGTTTAAAAAAATCTGAAAGGCTTAGGGTTGGTTGTTTGGATGCGAGTAGCAGTAGTAGGAGTATTTTTATACTTCCGAATCTCTCTCAATGCATGTCATCTTCCTGTACCTTTAATTTCATGCTGTTAGATGAAATTTTTCTTTGCTGATTAAAAAAAAAAAAGAACATAATTCATGGTTAACCAAGTCTACCATACAAGTGAAATAAAGATTGAAAACATCCTATCTCACAAAATTTAGGGTTGGTATGGGGTATCCTAAAAAAGTGCACTTTTTGTCTTTTTACGAAAAGATGTGCAGAAAAGTAGAGAGGTGATGTGATGGAAAAAAGATAAAAAGATGAATTATATAGTGTATGTCAAACCAACCCTAACACTTGTGGGTCTTTTCTTAAATCCAAAACAAGGATTTTAAATTAAATAAACATAACAGTGGGCCAACCCATTAAACTACAATCTGGGGAGAAAATAAATTAAACCAAAAATCTAGGTTTAAAAAAAAAAAAAAAAACCAAAAAGTCAAAATTGGACCCAAAAAATAAAATAAACTACACCAACTTAACCATAAGTTGGCCCCCAAATATAACTAGGCATATATTTGGGTTCATTTGCAGTTAAGGGGTGTTTTTTTTTTTTTAAACAAAATCTAGTTGTTTGCCAGGTTAACCTTATTGCCAAACAACACGTCGTCCAAACGAGACCATACACACACATTCATTCTCTCACTTTCTCTTTCTACAAAGGCACGCAACTTTTTCTCCCTCTTTCTTACTCACCAAACACACACCACATCTTTACTCTCTCTCTCTATTTTCCCCACACAAATCCCAAAAGGACTCAGTGAGGGCATTCTTGGATGAGTACATACCAGAAAAGAGTGTTTTATTTAGAATGATTGATCTAGAAATAGAAGTGGACAAAGCAAGGAGGATCATGGCCTATTGGATGTACTTACAGTCATTAAGGTGCAAAGATTTTCTCAAGAATCTATCATCGCATGATGATGATTTCATCTTGCTACTCTATGGAGAGGCTGAGTCGGCCTTGGTAACCCTTGAACCCGGTTCAGTAACACCCATTTCGTCCACCCCCGAGGACTGACCAACTTGCAAACCTTAGTTCCTCTATCTATGAGATTATAGAGGATAGAGAGAGAGTCTCTAGAGGGGTATCTAACTTCTATGAACATGATAGATATAACAAATGACATATATATATATATATATACGCACAGAAACATTTTGACAAGATTAGAGGAAGTACAACATTTTGACAATGGCTTAGGGGTTGGTTGTATGATTGCGAGTAGCAGTAGTAGGGGTATTTTTATACTTCCGAATCTCTCTCGATGCTTTTATCTTCCTGTACTTTTAATTTCTTGCTGTTAAATGAAATTTTTCTTTGCCGATCAAAAAATAAAAAAAAAAAATTAATAATAATCGAATTAATCAGAAGCATAGCGTACCAATCATGAACATATATATACAAGAGACAATCCATCCATTGTTGAGCAGAGAGAGAGAAACGAAATGCTCCCTTTTGATCTCTTCTCTTCCCCTATCATCATATTCCTCTTGACTCAATTCTCTGTAATTAATGGCAAGTTTATTGCCTCTCAATTCTCTCTTTTGATGGCCGAATCAAATACGCCAACGCTCGCTTCACTAGATCGCCTTCAACTATTCCGATCCGAAATGAGTTCGCCAACGCCGATCTGATCGAGTGTTTAATCGATTAGGCAAGTATGAAAAAGAATGGCCAGTGTTGCAATTCTTGTGAAGACTATACCGAAATGACCTGGCGAAAGCACAGAAACAAATTCTATCTATATCAAATGTGGTTTGGACTGAAACAATAATTTATGTAAACCAAACCAAATAAATAGAAATTTGTAATTGTAATTATTCAAATGAAGGCAAGATGTTGCTTTTACAAAGACAAACAAGAAGATTCAAATGCTTAAGGCATACCAAAAAAAAAACACAAAATTTGAAAAACACATTCAGTTTCTCAAAATCTGAATAACTCCAAATTTGTTTTGTAGTGTCTAATCAATTATGTATGGTATACATACCTTTCAATAATAATCAAATCTTGTTTAAACAGTTCTAATTCTGTTTAATCAAATCTATATAATATAATTGCACAGTATAAGTACCCAAACACATACAAAAACAACTAATTTTTTCAGTTTTTGGTTTTGCCCAAAAATCGTTTGCATAATTTTAAATTATATTTTTCAGATAGTTTAGTACTATAATTTTTCTAACAATCTTAAGACAGATTCGTCCTCCCACTGGTGCTTACGATTCAATGGACGTCTATTTCCCAGGATACAACGATCAATGTCTTACACTAACAGCACTACTATTGCAAGCCTAGCGAACTTCGCTGTGCATATACTCTCTTAATAGGAAAATTAGACTCAGGAAATATGAAGAATAATGCAAAGTGAAGAAGAAAATGACAATTCACCATCCAAAATGAAGTGAGGGAGATGAAATATATAGACTTCTATGTGACTCTTCAGAAAGGTTGTGATCCTTCAAAAAGACACACCCTTCCATCTCAAGAGAGACAACCATTGGAGTAAATTTAAATTCAAATTTTCCAACATAAGTTGCCGAGTAGTATTTGTTAAACAAGTTGTAAAGTAATTTTTTCAATTAACTTTTATTTTTTGTTATTAATTACTTGTCTACATTTCTCATAAAAATAATAATAATAATAATATTTTATAGTCCATTTGGGTCTTTTTCTATTTATTTATTTTTTTTTTTTTAAAAATCTAAGAATATAATCGTAAATTAACATGTTCACAGCAGAAGCTGATAATCAAAAGTAAGAGATGAGCAGAGCAACTATTTAAAATAAGTTTAACTAAACAGTCCAAAATAATTTTTCAAAAGTCAAGTCATAAATTAACTCAAAAAAACCCAATCAAACACCCTCACTAGTTTGTGCCGGCATAAATGGGCCTGGCTGAGGTTTTACAATGTAGAGGCTCGAGCCTCTAACCACCAACCAGCCTTAATATTTTATGTATGTTGGGATTACAATCACTTTATTTAGTTCAATTTTTTAAATTTATTTTTTTTAATTAAATTTTTTTATTTTTTGTATTTTTATTAATTTTTTTTAATATTTTAAACAATTTTTTTATTTTTTAGATACACCTATTATAAATACAATTAAAAAGTACAATATTTATATTAAAAAATATTTAAAATTTTTCATTAAATATATAAAATAATAAAAAAAAATAGTACATTTTCATTCTTATGTATTTATTGATTTTTTAAAATATTTTTTTACAAATATTTTACTTTTTAGGTACATCTAGGTTAGATGCATCTAAAAGGTAAAAAATTTGTTTAAAATATTAAAAAATTTCACTAAAAATAAAAAATATATATACATATAAATGAAAAACGAAAAAGTGAGGATAAAGTAATGGCAATTTATCCTATTTAAATAAAGATATATCTATAAACAAATAAGTAAAGTAATGGCAACTTTTTTTTTTTTTTTTTTTTGTCAAAGATAGCATTAGTATATTAGTATAATTATTATTTATTACTTATTTATTTCTTTCTTAACGGTTGAGACTAACAACCCACATACTTCGGGGGCAAAAAAAAACGAGAGAGAGGATTCTTTCAAGTGGATTGGCGAGTGTTGTTGGTTGGAGTCACGAGCTCACTGCAATTTCTACTTAGGTGATTTGAATTATTTATTTTGTAAAATTTTGTATGCAGTTCATAGTAATATGATATTTTTGAAAAATTTAACGATAAATATAATTTTAAAAATAAATTATTCATTTTTTTTTGATGTGATAAAATCATGTGATTGTGATTATAATATCAATTTTTTTTTTTTTTTTAAAGAATGATCTGTACATTCAATTTAACAAAATAAATAATTTAGATAGCTAAAGTAAAATTTGTGGTGGGTCTCACCAATCCCAACAATAACAACCTCACAAGAGAGAAACTTCTCCCAAATAAAATAAAATGTACTCATATTTAGACTTTATTATACAAATATTATAGAAAATTATATTCCAACAAATTACCGTAAAATTATATTGAACTTGGTCATTCCTTGTGGTGAGCAATTTGTAGCTGTGATTCAGTATCAAGCATAACTATTTAAAAATCTCCCAAATGTATCCCCACCCTTACATTGAACTCAAATTTCACAAATCTCTATGAATCATTTCTATTTATTTTATAATTTCTTGAATCATTGGCAATTAGTTGTAATTAGTTAGTGTTGGACCAGGCTGAAACATTTGTTAAGTTTGTTGTAACTTGATATTGATGGGCACCCAAGAGAGCCCAGCTCGTGGCACAGGGCCCAGCTCACGGCCAGTGTATTAAAGCCCAACAACCTTGAGAAGCCAATGCTGGACCAGGACCAACAGCATTCAAACACAGGCATAAAATTAGCCACGTAAACATATAAAGATTCTGTAAAGTTATTGCACCCGCACATCAGTCATTTAATGAAAATTTGCAGCATTAAATGCGGCAAGCCCTTTACACCAAAAGAAGCAAACTCACTATGAACAATGCGAGCTAAACTATAAACTTTCGGCCAACAAGACAGTCTGGAATGGATAAAGAAATTATGAGCAAAAAATATAAAGAAACCTTCGAAATATGTTAAAGGTTAAGTTCTTCATCCCTCTCTTCTCTCTCTCTCTCTCTCTCTATGATCAATCTCCTCTAACCTAACTTGATCGTCGGAGTGTCCGTCTTGGGATTCCTCCCTCCTTCAGACTTTTTTGTAGGCTCGTTTGGAGAACTCCGAGGTGAGCATACTCGTTAGAAGTGTGGATCAGTCCAACCCATCCTCCATTGAAAGCAACCGTATCATTATAACTATAATTAGATCTATAATTGTGATTGTTTGGGACACTCAAAAAAAAACCTGCATTTAGTCAGAGGTGAAAAGTCAAAAACTCATCAAGCACTTTTTCATATGTTAAAAAAGTCAAATATTACAACGATTTTTTCATTCCCAAAAAATTAAATCTTTTAACAACTTTCCAAACACATTAGCCAAAAAAATCTCGCAAAAATGCACCCAAAAAAAAAATCCCAAACGCCCACTTAGTTGGATTATTTGTTTATCTTCTTGTTTATCTTCTCTTCTTCCCTAGCTAGAATTCTATAACGAGGACTCAAATTTTTAATGTTATCTTTTACACATTTTCAATCAAATTTTTCATTAACAAAAAATCCAAAATCCATTGAGATATGACTGGGTGGTGAGGTGGCTCTTTTCTTAAAAAAAAAATGACGCGTGTCTATATGCTTGATATTTAAATTATGTGATTAAATTAATCGATCAAATAATATCAAAGCAAATCTACTTCATTGAATTAATATTTTTTCATTGTCAATCCGCATTGTGTTAGGTTTCTTAAAAATCCAAAATTTTACTCAGAATTTAAATATGTGAACACAATTCATTCTACATATTTCTTAATAAAATAACTTTAAATTTACACCATATACTTCACTTTCATGATAAAATTATATGTAACTTTTTATGTTATCTAAAATTATTAGGATACTTACAAACAAATCTTGTGAATCGAGCATATTTATCAAAAGGACATATTTAACTTTTAGTGATAAATTTATCACTATAAAAATATTTTTTTAAAAAATATAATTAAATTTTTTATACTTTTTACATCATACTTCAATACAAACTAAAACAAATAAACGAAAAATAAATCGAAACTCACAAACAAAAGCTAATTTAAATGTTTCAATAATTTATTACTTTGATAAATTTATTAGTATCATTACTAGTACCAAATGATTATTCCACAAATATAAAACATATTTAAAAAATCTCAAAATTTTCTAATTATCAAAATGATGGGAAAATAAATAAATAAATAAATAAAATAAGAATAAAATTTACTCAAATCTTATGAATAAATATGTGGGATTTTTTTTGGGGTCCTTGGTATTAAGATTTTATAGCATAAAGGACTTTCAATATTTTCATAATATCTAAGGTCCCTTAACATCGATCCAAAGAAATTCTTCCTAGAGAAATTCGGAACTTCCCAAAGAATTTTTCTGAATTCAAACTAAAGAAAATTAAAATTTCTCTGAGTTAAACTAGAGAAATTCAGAGAAAATTGAACATCATAAAGAAAATTTAAATAAGGCAAAAAAAATTAACCAAACCAGAAAAATTTTAGTACAAAATTCTCACACAAAGTATTGAAATTTCTCTAGCAAAAACAACCCAAAGGCTAAAAAATATCATTTTTCATATTTCTGAAAATTTCAACATAATCTCAGTAACCAAACAGTCAAAAAACCATACCTGATACCCTTTCCAAGTATAGTAAGTAGGTACAGATTCCAAATCCGTCGAATCCATCTTCACCCAACTCCATCTGATATTTCGGAGCTTCTCCATTGGCTCCTTCCACTATGCATCCTTATCATCTTTTACCCAAGCGGCACTGCTAAAAGAGAACCACCAGAGATGGAAGTTTCTGGCAAGAAGAGCAGAGATCAAAGATGAGCATGGACATGGCAGTGGTGGTGGGAATGAGGACGGAGATGGCGTCGTCTTGGAAAAGGAACGGAGGGTGTAGAGGAGACGCGTCGTAAAGGATCTGGAAGATTGAGACTGCTGCTTTAGAGAGAGAAAGAAACGCAAATATAAGAGAGAGAGAGAGAGAGAGAGAAATGAGGTTTGATTTGAGAGAGTCAAATTTCTCTATGATATATAGGTGTGGGGGTTAAGAGACTTTAAACATCATAAAATAATATTGTAGATCTCTTCCATTACTAAAAATGGAAGAGAGACCTTAGACTAATTTTTTCAATTAAAAATGCTGGTAATTATTCTAAATTATTTGTGTCAACTACTGTCGAATCTCAAATTGTTTTTAGTACCGAATAATTTAAAAATCTCAAATTTGTCGACATTTATGGGCCTAAAATGGTCAAATTCCTCGAGTGATTCTATTTATAATCAAATAATAATTCGTTACGTCTAAATAAAATTTTAAAATTTTAATTCATATTATATTTTAATATAAATTTATTAATAAGGATAATATACATTAAATCCTATCCTAAAGCAAAATATTATTTTCTTCTAATGATACACTCAAACCATTTATACATGTTCTTCATATTCAACTCTCTTTATCTTCTTCATGATTCCAAAATTCCAATCAACCTCACCAAAATTCACCATTATCATCAACATCATTATTTCTTATTGTGTTGTTACTTTCAAATAGAAAAATGTTTGAACAAAATCAAACAGTGACAAAAAATAATAATCAAAAATATTTTTTGAAACAATCTATCAAAAAAGATGTAAGTATTTGTATAAATATTAAAATACAATTCTTAATTTCTGTATTTTTCATTATAAACTATCCTAATCAAGAAAAGACACAAAACTGTGACATAATTATCAAAAAAAATCTTCTTTTTATCTCATCTAAACATTATCGAATGGTTTCACACAGTGAAAATAATTAACATCAAAAAAACCAGATCAATTTAGATATACTTTTTATCGATTACTCAACTCTGAGACTGTCCTCGATTACTCAACTCTCAGACTATCCTCAAAACAGTAATGAGCACATCATCGAATTTTATATAGGAAAATGATTTGTTTCCTTAAAAATTGCCTCTTTAATCCCTATGATGTTTAAAACGATGTCGTTTTGGACATATTTCTTTTCTTTTTTTTTTTGCCTTGTTCTGAATTTTCGGGGGATTAGGGCTCCCCATTTTCGGGGGATGTAGCAAAGCCCTTTTATATATACAACACTTTTTTTCTTTTTTTGTTCAAATCTTTTTTTCAGTTTGTCACCGCAAATAATAAACTTTTTTTTTTTTTAATAGTGTCTTAGGCCTCGTTTGGGAATATATTTTTTTAGTAACTTTTTGACTTTTTAGTTAAAATATGATGTAAAAAAAACTAATATATTTGGGATAAATTTTTATTTTTTTACGAAAAAATATACAAAAAGTAAAGAGAAAATGAAAATTTTGACTTTTTTGAATAGATTGTTGGAGAAAAAGAAATCTTTGTCACGGCAAAAATTTCTCAAATTATTGACTTTTTAATTTTTTATTAACTTTTTAATTTTTAAATTAAAAAATAATATTATCAAACGAGACTTTAATCCTGCTGGAAAATACAATCTTCGTCTTGGAATTATAAAGGAGCTGCACCCAGATATGGTCACAACTTATGCATGAAGGTTGTATCTGTAATGAAATTTGGCTGGATCTAACATTTAGATGGGCTTGTCGGTGGATTCTAGGGGGAAATCCCAATTGAAATGGCAGAGAGTTTTCCACGTCGTCCTCTTTTATTGTTCTCTTTTGCCGGTATCGTTGTTTTCGTGTGTGAACAAAATGAGAAGTCATAATGAAGAAATGAATAAATTACTAATAGATGTTAATAGTTAATATAATTTTTTATTAAATTTTATTGAAAATAAATTATAATAAAATTATTGTTAAAAATAATTTTTTTTATAATGATTTTTTACATATTATTTAAAAATTGATAATTAATGACTTTTTTATCACAATTTTTATAAATTGTCGTTAAAATTTACAATAGTGATATTTTTTTATGTCAAATTTTTCAAATTGTCACTGAAAATTAAAAATTATTGACTTTTTTTGTAACAATTTTTTAAACCGTCAGTAAAACTTATAATTAGTGACATTTTTTTAATAATGTTTTATGAAAAAAGTTATTAATTATCATATAATCTATTAGACAATAAGCCTACCTACTATGATCTATACGTAAGTTTCCCATGAAAAACATGTTTAAAGATTTTTTAAAGGGTTTAAAGTGGTCTATTTTGGGTTTCTGATTTGTTTATTATTTGGATATATCTTAAAAGATAATTTGAAGAAAAAAAATGTAGGATGTATTAAAAATAAATTGTAACCTTAAATAATTTAATAAAATTTATTAAGAAAGTGAGAATATTAATGATTTGTTCCAGTTTGGCCCGTTTATTTGATATAATCCAGCCCAACATGAACTTGTAGTGGACAGGAACAAATTGAGGCTTACATCAAGGACCTCACAGTCAGTAAATCAAATACATTCGGCCCAACAAAAAAATGAGAAAAAAATACATTGTATAAAAAAAAAATAGAAACAGCCCACCAATATGAGAGAAAATAAAAACCCAGTACACTAAAAAAAAATTAAAAAATTCATAACTAGGGAAACATGATTTTTCGAATAAAGTGTACAAGAATAACTAGCTGAACTAATCCAGCCTTCAAAGTAGTTACCACATACAAATAATTAACATAGTGATCAACAGGAATTCAGTGAAGTTCAAACCTTAAATAAGGCTTCCAACACTTTTTTTTCCCTTAACAACTGGTAGAATGGAAAGCTTGCATAGTGCACAAATCCAAACTCGAACATTACGTCTGATGAGAGAGTACTTCATTCATCAGGATATATTTAACGTCGGTTTTTCAACTAAACTTGGTTAGAATAATCAAACTCTACCAAAGTCTAGCAATAGTCATGTCTACAATAAGATCTTAATTATTAACATATATATATAGATAGATAGATAGATAGATAAAAATAGACATGATTCCTTTTTGCCCTCACTAAAATTAGAGCCCAGTGCTGCAAATTTTTGTACGTCTCAAGTTGTCATCACTTGGTCACTCCTACTTCCTCATTTCCATCGGCAGCATTCAATGCCTTAGATGGTGTCTTATGATCATCTCTAGCTAATTCCACATCACCCCCTTCACCATTTCTCTCATCACCCACCTCTTCCAATGGCTTCTGTTTATAAAACCAAGCACATATCACATAATACATGAGATTCAATACTTGTATGCCACTCACAAGCCAATAATAGTTTTCTAATCTCCCCCTATTGAGATTCCTATCAGGCAACCAATTCCTCTCCTTCCCACTATACTTATGAACCATTGACACCATGAAAGAACCAATAAAGTTCCCCAATGATATTGATATCCAATACAATGCTGCGGCTGTGCTTCTCATGCTCTCTGGCGACTGATCATACAAAAACTCCAAATGCCCAACTGACATAAAAACCTCCGCCAATCCATGGAAGCAAAATTGCGGTAGCAACCAAAACACACTTATGGGTATGACCGCGGTAGGCTTGTCGAGTAAGTTGTGATGTGCTGCAACGTTTTTTCTTTTTATTTCCACTATGGCAGACACCATAGTTGCAAGAATGTTGACTGTAAACCCTATCCCCATCCTCTGTAGGCACGTGATGCCTGCAGGGTTTTTAGTGAAACGACGAGCAAAGGGCACGAAAGCCCGCTCGTAGAGGACAAGGCCGATGAGGATGGTGAGGATGGAGAAAACAGAGAGGCTAGCAGGAGGGATTTGGAAGGAGGGGGACAGGTGGCGATCCATGGAGCGAGCTTGGATGATGATGAAGCTGTGCTGGTGGGATTGGGCGGTTACCAGGAGGATTCCAGCAGCCCAGACGGGGAGCATCCGGATGATGGATTTGAGTTCCTCGACGCGGTGGACGGTGGCGATTCTCCACAGGTTTGGGGAGTTGGATCTTTTGTGTCTTCTTCGGTTACAATGGCTGCTCGATCTAGCCACCTTCAAATAACAACATGTATAAGAAGCAGTTTTAATCATATCAGACAAACAGAGCTTGTTTAGTCCTTTTATGTTTCCAATTTTAGTTTCTAAGCTATGAAATGTGAGTTTGAATTATCCTAATTCTCATGTCATCTTAGTTGATTAACTGGAGTTGAGATATTTTTTCAACTTCAATATATACACACACAATAAAATTAAAAAAAATTGGGGGACCATAATGCAACAAAGTGCATAATTTATGCTAACCTCACACATCGGGAAAAATTAAGAAATTAAAACTCAAACTTAAAATCTCCTTAATAGAATCTGAACAACTTAACATTTGAGTTTGACCCTCACAAGTTTATTCTTTTAATTTTGTTGAGACTCGATATAAAATTTTAAAAATATCACAACTTCCATTAATCAATTAGACTCAAATGAAATTCGTAGAATTTATTAATTCATTTTACACTTTGCAAAAATATTTCTACTTAGATTACTTTGAAAACATCTGTAAGTTTACAAACATAGAATATGTAAACACAAAAACGAGATACAGAAAACAAATAGATGATGAGATAATCAAATCTCGTAAAATCTTGTTCATCCATATGCTTTTTGTATCCAATTCTTCTTAGTTTTTGTATCCCTACCATTGTTATATAAATAAAAATGAGGATCTTACTTGAGTTGGTCAGTATGTAGAAGCCTTCCATTGCAAGAAATCCCAGCATCAAGCTCTCTATTCTCATACAAATCCCCAACATCACGTGGCACAACTTCTTTCCTCTTCTTCACAGCAGCAACAACAACTTGAGCCAACCTAACCAAAGGACTCCCACCTGGTTTCATTTTCCTATACAGAGGAGACCCCAAAACAAACACAATCACAGACACAGCCATAGCAATGGTGGGTATTCCAAGTCCCAAACCCCAACCCACATTGTCTTGGATATAAACAACTACCGTTAGGGCACTCAGTGAGGCCATTCCCATGCAGAAATAGTACCAGTTGAAGAAGTTCCAGCTTCTGGACTCTACTTTTGATTTCGACATGTCAAATTGGTCGGCGGCGAAGGTGACGACGCAAGGTCGGATGCCACCCGAGCCGAGGGAGGAGAGGAGGAGGGAGATGTAGAGGATGAATAGTTGGAAAGTTGAAGCTTCTTTGCAGTTTACTTGAGTTGGGCATGGCGGTGGGCGGAGATGCGGGAGGGTGGCTGATATGGTTATGCTCACTAAGCCCTGTTTGGCCAATTGTGTTATTTCAATTTATCATAGCAAAACAATAAATAGTAGTAATAATTTCCTTACATTGTTTTTGTCATGTATATTATTATTTGGATGATTAAAAGTGTCACAAAATTTTGGGGAAAAAAATGTTAATCATTTTTATACCTTAAATTATTGTCATTTTATTTAATATCTTTAAACTATCAATTTTATTTATTTAATTTTTACGATTTTTAATTTTAGTTTACATATTAGAGACCATCCATCCAAATCACAATGGTAAACATCTAAGTTAATGGGCAAAAGGATAATTTTAAAATTTGAATAATTTAAATCATATAATCAAGTACTCATCTTCTTCTCTCTCTCTCATTTCAAAATAGTAACAAAAATGAGTGTTCAATAGTATGACTTAAATTATTTAAATGTCAAAATTATTTTTTTACCCATCAAATTAGGTTCTTTTATTCTTTTTGGATAACCCACGACACAATCCTTCTAGTTAGATTAGACGATCCCCATCTAATTAAATTAGACACTCAAATTTCTTAACATAAGACTAAAAGCAAGAATCTTGGCTTCGTCAAGAGTTCAAACCAGGTAACTGAAAGTTATAACTCTCAAGTCTTACCAAGTCAATTACGCTCTTGGATGCCCATCAAATTAGACTTAAGTTTACTGATTTGGACATTCCTCTAGACTACCTCAGTTGAAATTAAAAATTCTAGCGACTAAATTGATTGTTTAAGAATTAAATTTTTAAAAATTTCAATAATTTAGGAGATAAAAATAAAATTAAAGAAACATTAAGAAAATAGTTCATATGTTCTTGGAGAGAGAGAGAGACCAGTTCATAAATGAGGGAACCAGCGATGATGGTCCAAAAACGGCCGGCGAAGGAGTCAGCAATCAAAGCACCAATCATAGGTGTTAAACTGGCTGTCCCTGCAAAGTTACTTAGTGTGTTTGCAGCTGCTACCATTGGCATGTTCAACTCTTTGGTCAAGTATGTTATCATGTTCGCATGTGATCCAGTTGATGCAAATCTATCACATATTTCATTTGCTGCCAAAAATCACACAACAACAATCACATTTTATTAGTTTATCACTCAAAAGTCCTTTTACATAACCCATCAATATTGTTGAAAAAAATTATAGAAGAATGATATGATACCAAATATTCTTATAAATAGTGGGCTTTGGGTTGACCCGCAAAGGGAATAATTTGATAACTTCTTTGTTTAAACTCCATTTGTTTGTGGGCCAACCATTGCACCCAGTGGCCCGGCCCATTAAGGTCAAGTTCAAAAAAAAATTAATAATAAATACTTGTTGGAGTAGCTGTTATTTAACCTAAGCTTCTTATCTAGTCGTGTAGTACTATTTCGTGGTGTGAGATTATAAATTCAGTTTATGAAGGAAGGCGTTTAATATTTTTTATCGTATTTACTATTATCATTTTTTTCTAATATGGGGGTTGTATATATAGTTGTTTATTCATTCTCTAATTAGAGCTAGTGATGATTGTTAGGGTGAGTGATTGTTAGGCATTCTACCTTTCATTGGAGTTATCCAATTTGGTGTAATGTTGTTTTATATTTGTAATTGTTCTTCTATTCCAAATTTAAAAATAAATAAATAAATAATTAAAAGTGTGTAGAATACTTGATTGATTATGTTGATTTCTCATCAATATCAAACATACAAACAAAAACAGAGGATTTTTGCTTAAACAATTGCGATTATCAAATGAGTGCCAAACTGATAATGAAAAACAAACAAACAAACAAAAAAAACAGAAAAATGTATAAAGGCTGTTCATTGATAGACAAAAGTCATTTTCAAAACAAATGGACCACTCATCAAACACTACCATGTGATAAAAATAGTACATCAACTTCACGTTCTAACACTATTCTCTCCTAAAGTGCATTGAAATAATCTCAACTCTTTGTTTGATCAAAAGTTAAAATCTGAAATTCAATTTCAATAATAAAATAAAATAAAAGGTGTACCTACTACTTTTGATACACTTTGCTCCAAGGGAAAATTATAAAATTTATAAATAAATAAATAAAATTTATTAGAAAAAAAAAAAAAAAGAAGTCTTAACACAAAAGTAAAGAATTACAACGAGTTAATAAAGATTTAAAAAAAAAAAAAAAAAAATTTCTTGAAATTGCCATATGTGAACTAGGTTGGGATACATTCAAAACATTTTTTTTTGTATATAAAAAAAATATAACGCAGTTATATTAGTTTTGGATGTGATAAAAACTAACCTCAAACAAGTCCTTAACCCAAAACAAAATATAAAAAGAACAACAACAACAATGGGTCTCACAATTTATGTCCAATACATTGACACATAAGTTAATAAACAAAAGTGTAATAGAAGACAAACAAAAAAGTTTTGAGTAATATTACACAAATTAACAAATCTTATAAATTTTACTTACCTATTGTTGCATTATGCAATAAAAAAAATTTAAAAATTTGAAAGAGGACTCATATCAATAATGTGGCAAGTGTTCTGAGTTAGTACTTAATTTTTTTTGTAAAATTCTTAATTCATATAGCATTTTTTAACGAGAAATGTTAGGGATCATGAAAATTTTTTTATAAAAATGATCATGAAAAAGTTGTGACCCTTAGATTACCTTGATTAGTGTGCGGTGCTTTATTCTAAGTGTAATCCAAAAATCACAAACCTCATGATTATTTTCATGTTTTTTAACATTTTTTTTTACAAACTTACTATGTGGCAATGAATTGTTCCTATCATTCAAATTCAGTGGATTCAAGTTCCAGAGTTTTACTATTACATGAGTATTAGATTGGAAAAAATTAATAAAAAATTTATTTAAATTATATTTTTCTAACCAAAATATGATAATCAAATATAATTATTATAATTTTATTAAAACAATTTTTTTTTTTAATCGAATATCGAACTAAGCAAAGTTGTTTTTTATTATTATTAAAAAACGGAGTTGATAATAGGGAACAAAAAATCACAACTATCACCTCCCTAAAACCAATCCAACCACTTACTACAACGCACGCAACA
This sequence comes from Camellia japonica, assembly GCA_030407325.1. Taxonomy (NCBI): domain Eukaryota; kingdom Viridiplantae; phylum Streptophyta; class Magnoliopsida; order Ericales; family Theaceae; genus Camellia; species Camellia japonica. The sequence continues at coordinate 29,546,286 of JAPPVO010000017.1, forward strand.
CCCAAAAATATCCAAGCCAACCCAAAAAGTTGATAGGGATCAGGTTCGCACTTTTTCGAGGTTCAAAATAAACTTTTAATGAGACTTTTTATATATATTTTTTTTTTTTGTGGCGTTATATATATCAATTAATATACTAATTAATATATTAACACTAATTATGATATTATTATTGACCATATTCATTAATCACATTATAAATAATAAAAATCTCTTAAATTATATCACATCATTAATTAGTACATTAGTTAATAGTATACTAATTGATACATATCGTATTATTCCTTTTTAAAAAAATAATTACAGGTCTAATTTTTATTTTTATTTTATATTTGACAATATTCATAAAAAGGTTACTTTCAGTATATTTATGTAAATATATATTAAAGTTTACAATAAGGAAAAGATTAAAATAATCTAAATTAAAGTATCAAACAAAAAAGTAAATAAATTATAATAAAAATTACTTAAACATCATTCTTTTAGCATTTTTCACTATAAAATTACTAATATAATTCGCATAATCTAACTTATAAGCTAAATCGTTTTCGATGAATAAAATTGCTGATTCATTTAATCTTTCATCAAACATAATTGAGTAAAAATAAGATTTAATCAACTTTAATTTAAAAAGAGTAACTGTAAGTAATATAATCAATCATATTTTATATATAATTCATACATTTAGAATATAACCATTCAATAATTTCAAATAATTCACCACATCGAATAAGTTTTTTGGTTTCTTCCGATAAAAAGCAACTATATATTAGTTTTAAATAATTTTGCATATCAACCATTTATTAATTTTAAATCATAACTGCATTTTGTTGATACCCTTTAAATTTCAATGAGATTTTTTTATAGACTAATATAATAATTAATAAAAATTTGAGATCTTTTTTTTAATTAATATTCTGAAAGCCAAAGCGACTGCCCTACCAGCTTGTGCCAAAGCCGCGCCGCAGGACCACTCCAGTGATTAGCAACGCAAACCATCTGATTGCTAGAAATTTAAATTTTTTTTTTTCTTAAATATTTGTCAATTGATAGGAATTATATACATATTAAGAAAATTTATTAAATTATATAATCAATTATATAAGCAAGCACATCAACACATACACATAACGCCAACCCCACAACATCATCAATAAATATATATATATATATATAATAAATAAAATAAAGAGTTTTATAATAAGAATGAAAGAATTCTTAATAATAAAAAAATTACAAAAATTATTTTTGATAAGAATTGATTTCAAATAATATAATTTACGAGAATGATCAACTGAATTAACCTGAATTGATTGAAAAATGTATAAAGTTCACAGAATCAAAACTTTAGACCAAGCACATGAAGTGGAAATAAGCATCTTATACTATAAAAAGAAAACAACACCAATTTGCAAGCTAATAATTCATTCACAAGAACCAAAAAAGTGTAATAATTGGAAGGTATGAAATATTTTCACATCTCACGACTCTAAAAGTTGAATGCCAAACTAGCCATGCTTAGCAAAGGTTTATGCGAGGCTCTTATTTGGAAATCTTGATTTTTATTAAAAAATTAAAAAGACATTACAAATTGTTAAGTCATCTTTCTATTTTTTTACACACATTTTTATTAAAAAAATTTAAAAAATCATTTCTCATACACTCCGGTATGTGGTTTAAACAAGGTAAAGCAATGAACAAAAACTTGAGCTAGAACAAGAAAATGCAAACTGACCGATGATAAAACCAGGGGACTGCTAGCCAAACCTAATGTCCAACTTCGAATTTTATCATTGCAAAACAACTACTCTTGTTCTATTTCTCTTTTATCGATTATAAATAAGAGGGAGAGAGAGAAAAAAAGAGAGAGAGAACTGACCAAGGATAAATGGCATTGTTCTCATCCCTCCAAGCTTCTTCTTCTTCTTGTTGTTTTGAAGATCTTTCTTCTCTTGGTCCTCTCCATTTTCAGTCATGTTCTTCTCAGGCTCCATCTTGATATCCATATTACAGGTTGAGAGAGAGATAGTATCCAAAAGAGTGTAGACTTGGTGATCAGAGAGAGAGAGAGAGACCTGTAATAACTAGAGAGAAGTAGGCACTCTTGTGATGCGGTGGCTTATGTCATGTTCAATTTATAGAGTTGTCTTTACTCATTAATTTGTGTATGGGTTGCTGTGTTTTGTGCCTCCTAGGCATTGCAGAGATCTTCATATTGAGCTTCTTGTTTTTTTCGGGGGGAAGGTGGATTTTTTGATTTTTTTTAGTTATTTTAACTGTTTAGAAAAATTGTGTTTAAAAAATTTGTTGGCATTTTTTTTTTTTTAATAGTTGATTTGATAGTCAAGAGAAAAAAATGAAATGATTATAATTTAAATATTATATTTTATTTTATTAATTATTTTAATTTATTTTGTTTTTATTAATTATTTTAACTCAAAAATCCATTGCCAAACATGGCCATTAAAAAACAATTTACTGAAACATAGTGCGGGTTTAGATATTTTTTGAGGATAAATTATAAATATATCATCTAAAATTTATTTAAAATATAAAATATTTTTTGTAATTTGAAAAATTATAAATACTCCTTTGTATAATTTTTTTTGAAGAAAATTAGTGAAACATCTGATAATAAGAGAGGTCCAATATGTTTTTTTTTAGGGTAAATTACAAACACACCCTCTGAGATTTACTTAAAATATGAATTATCCCTGTAATTTTGAAAATTATATCTCACCTCCTATTGTTTCTAATTTCATAAAAAATGACCTATTTTATTAATAAATCATCAAGTTAATTAATAATTTTTAATTATGTTATAAATTTATTTGAATTGATAATTTAGGTAATTTTATTATATAAGAGAGCAGTTATAAATTTTTTTTTTTCAGTTAATTCTATTAAATAAAAAAATTCTTGTAATTTTTCAAACCGTATAGGGCAATCTGTATTTTAAACAAATCTCAAGGGATGCATTTGTAATTTATCGTTTTTCTTATTAGTTAAGTTCTCTCAATTGTGAAAATGTTGAGAGGCTGCAACTACTACGAAAATATTGCATGTCCTTTATGTTATAAAATTTTAATATCAAAGATCTTAAACTAAAAACCTCACTTTTTTGTTAATAGAATTGACTGAAAAAATAAAATTCCTAATTGTTCTCTTTTACAATAATAAAATTACTTGAATTATTAATTGAAATAAATTTATGATATCACTAAAAACTATTAATTGACTTGATAATTTATTTATAATGAAATTAAAAATTTCAGGGGGCGGGATGTAATTTCAAGAACTACATGAGGCAATTCGTATTTTAAATAAATTTCAATAGGTGTATTTATAATTTATCCTTTTTTTAAAGTGATTTTTTTGTTTTTTAATTTTTTTATGAGGTGAAAAAATTAATGTGTTTAAAAATAATTTTTTTAATTTAATAGATAATTGTGGGGAAGAAAAAATAATTGATTGATGTGTATGGTGTAACTCTTTTCTAGTGGAATTGAATTTGTTGACTTTTTTAAGTTTTTTTTTTTTGTTTTTTGACTTTTTTAGTCAAAAAAATCTCCTACGAAGGGTGGAGCTCATTTAGAAATTGATTATTTTAGTTAATTTTTTACTTTTTTACAAAAAAAAAAATTTACTAAAAAAATAAGTAATATGACAACTTATTATAGTGACTTTTTTTACTATTTTAACATATTTTAGGCTATTTTTGTCTGATAATAACTTTTTAGTTAGTATTCCCTCGTCGTATTTTGTTAGTCTATTATTCCATTTTGGGATGTCCCATTTTTCAAAACTTTTCCTTTTGAGTAATTATAAATATATGGAAATTACACTCACCTCCCTTGAGATTTCTGACAAATATAGAAACCTCCCATATGGTTTGAATAATTATACAAACCTCCCCTATTTTACCTGACATTGTCAAGATTCTCCCATTCCATCAAATTGGCACAAACGACGTTACTTACATATACTAAATGACCTTATTACCCTTACTTTAGAACACGAAAAGACGATAATAACCTCTATACCTTAAATCTCTAATTCACTATTTATTCTGATTTCGATCGAATTTGTGGGAGAAAGAAGAGGGAGAGAGAGAGACGAAATCTTTGAAAAAGACCGATCGGTGTGAATAAACGACGAAGAAGCTTAAGATTTTGATGAGATTTTGGTTCGATCATCGTTGCCAGTGCAAAATGTGAAAGAGATTGATCGGTGAGAAGTTGGCTTCTAGGTAAGGTTTCAAATCTTTTATACTTCATCTCCGTTTGTTTTCTAGAATAGCAGTCCAGTTCTTTCATACTTCATCCTTGTTTGTTTTCTGGAGTAGCAGTCCATCTAGCTCATGTTTGTTTTGATTTTGAAACTCTGGATTTGTAGTCCCTTTCGGATTCGTAGTCCATTTCGCATTTGTACGCCTCTACGAACGAATGAGCAGTCTGGCTACGAGATGTTAGGTGACCGGTCGTCCATGAGGATGTCTTGCCGGACATCCGGCCAAGGCCTTTTTTCTTTTCTTTTTTTCCACATGTTCAGCATTTTATTTTATTTTTATTTTTTTGGTCTTCTTTTTGTTATGATTTTTTATTTTATGCAATTATGATTGTATTATATGAACTTTTATTTATGTTTGTTATGATAGTGGAGATTTGGTTTTGTTAATTTGCTGTAAAAGCAGTTTTCTTCTTAATTTTTTTAAAATAATGATTTAGGGATTTTTTTTATTTATTTATTCTTTTTGTTATGCAATTATGAATATATTGAGCTTTTATTTTTATTTTTTTTATGTCTTCTGTTTATGAATTTTGTTACATTTGGGTAATTGTTACTCATTCTGATCACAAATACGGCTGCATTCCCTTATTTTGATCTTTTGGGATGTAACTGTCAACTAACTATAAAGCATCAAATGTAACTATGAAACATTGATATTTGAACTTGTTTATATATGTCTGAAGCACTCATAATTGAGACACATATTTTGGGATTTGCCATGCTTTCATTCCAAGGGAAAACTAGTACAAGCTTGTTGTCTTACAATTAAATAGAATAGGGTTTACATATTTCATTACACAAAAACTAGCACAAGTTTATCATACTAGGATATCCTTGCATTACAGAACCCATAGAACAAGCTTTACATAAGATAAGTTGGTTACTTCGTAATGGCAACAAGCAGGACAAACAAATTTATGACTAAACTTGTGATTATCAGTAACTTCATATATCATTGGTTGTCTTCAAGTACTTGCACTCTTGTATGCACATCCATGAAACTGCCTTGAGGTAGTGATCTTTGAACAGTATCAATACTTTCATCAATTGAGTTAACGGGTTTGCACCAATTCCAGAACTTGCGTTTTCTTTCTGCACAAGCATAGCACAATTTTCCTTTGTTTTTGTTTCTTTCAATTTGTGTCACCTTGATAGCTACCTTTTGACCACAAAGACATGTTTTGCTTCTATGTTTTAGTATGTTGCTTCCATTGTTTGATGATGTCATATCACTGTACCTGTGCATGCATACAAATATATATATATATATATATAAATACATATAGTTCACTCAAAAAAAAAAAATACGTAGAACTAAGAGAGAAAGCTCACATGAAATCTTCATCCATGTCAAGCAAGGTTAGAGAGAGAGAGAGAGAGTTTGGAGGGAAAATTAACAAGTGCTGGAAATTGAAGGCAAATAGTTTTTTTTTTTTTTTGATAATTAAAACCAGACTTTATTAAAACCGCATCAAGATGATGCAAACCAATACAGAAATGTCACGATCCAAACCCGTCCCTATGGGTTTAGCACCGTAACCGGCCAGTAATCCGAGATTACCGAAGGCCTGCTTAACAGTAATATAGTAAAACAGAGTACAAGGGCATAGCAGAAGCCAATACAGTAGATAAACAATGTCCAATGAGCTGTGACAGTCTGTATGCAAAAAGATTTTTCATACATATATACAGTCAGTGACAAAACAGTATGTACATTATATACAATCATTCAGAACAGGGACCTAATCCCTATTAAACAGTACAGTACAGTGTTATCAGTCTATACATAACAGATACAAAAACAGACAGGGGGACTAAAAACACCCCTAAGCCATAGCTTGGCAGGCTCGGAACCTCGCAGTGAGGCACAGTAGTTGGCTTGACAAAAGTGGGAGTCTACCCCACGCTCCTAGCTCCGGTCTGGTACCTGTACACCTACATATATATATAAGCAGTGAGTTAAAGCCCAATGAATAATATAAAGCGTAAAGGGGTTTAGAATGAATGTCTTTCAGTATTGAAAACAGTTGTTTCAATCAGTATATCAATTGTTCAGTACAGTAAACAATCATATGTAGTACATCCATTAGCATAGTAGTACAGTAAACAGTAGGTCTAAAAAGACCGGACAGTCATTGATGGCCATCAAACAATGGTGGTTCTAACAAGGGAACCGACAAAGATCTCTGTAACAGTAACAGTCAGTAACAGTAGTTGCTAAGGATGCCACAATACAGTTCAGAATATAGGACATACATTCATTCGATTAACAGTATCAGTTCAGAAAGCAGTACAGTTCAATTGTTCAGAAGATAATTATTTTTTAACATATCTTTACACAATTGTTACTCACAGAGTTATGGGCTACAGTAAGCTAGAACGTCTCCTCGGAAGCCAACCCTACACAGTAACAGATTGAACACACACTAAGCTACACAGTTGGGAAAGATAATAACTTAATCCCTAATTGCCTCGGCGTGTTCTACATCTATATCCTCATTAAGATGTCTTAAACTAGGCCTAAGAATGCCTAGGATAGGATGAGGATGCAAAGATGCACTCATAAAACATTTTTAAAATTTTCAGTGAAACAGAGTCCCGCTCGAGCGCAGGTTACCCCGCTCGAGCATAAAGGCAACAAAATACTCCGCTCGAGCGCAAGTTACTCCGCTCGAGCGGACTGTAAAACATGCCAAAAAGTACTGGATGTGTGAAAATCACGCTCAATGGGCGCTAGATAGCTGCTCGAGCGTAAGACACAAGATCCCGCTCGAGCGTTAATCCTTCCGCTCGAGCGGACTTCAAAACAGTTCAAAGTACTGGGAGCACGAATTTCCCGCTCGAGCGCCACTTTCCCCGCTCGAGCGGGAGTCCAAAATCTGGAATTTCCAGATTTGAACTTCCAAGCTCAAATCAAGTTCCAATATATCAAAATCAATCCTCTTGGGCTAATTTTCTGGAAAACATTTGTAAACACATAGAATAACATGTTTTAAAACTCAATTTGAGAAATCAAAGCCCAATGGTGTTTAATTCAAACTCAATTTCAAACCAATTTTTATGAACAATATTCAAATGTGACATGCAAGACTCTAAATCAATTCAAAGCTTCAATACATGCTCTAGTGAGCTCATTCTTTTCAAAATAAGATGAAATCATGGACTTAAACATAAATATGAGCATGCATGCAACCTTTTGCCATGAAAAACAACTCAAAACTCTTCAATATACACATGCATGCATGGAATGAGCTTCAATTCAACATGCTAGAACTAAATCATGCCTTAGCTCTACAATTTGACATGAATCATGCAAGAATCAACTTAAAGACAACAATGAGGGGTTGAATTCCTTACCTAGATCCTCAAATACAAGTCTAGAGGCTCAAGAAGGCAAATCTCCTACAATTTCTTCCAATTTCCAAGCAAATCAACAAGTTGAACTCAATCTCTCACTTTCTCTCTCTTTTGGTAGGTTGAGCTCTCAAATATGGCTGAGGAAATGTTTTGTGTAATGCAAGATTGAGTCTCTCAATGTTTGGTATAGTGGTCCACTGAGGGGTAGTTTGGTAAATAAGTCTAAATCTTGTGTTTCATCACTATTAATCTAATTTAATCATGCCAAATCAGTTTTCAGATACTTACACCAAAAAATTCACATAAAATCTAATTAGCACAGAACATCAATCTATTTCAGATTCGGCCGCCGCTAAGGCCTTCAATTTGCAATTTAAACATAAAAATATGAACAGATAGTCAAACAGTCAAACAGATAGAAATGCATTTAAACAGATACAGTCAATCAGTCAGTTTCAGATTCCAGTCAGTTAGTTCAGTATTTCGATCAATTCAATTATCAGTCATAATCAGTCTCAGTTTAACGGTAATCAGTAATCAATCGGTAAACAGTGGTGAGGGTTATTACAAGAAAAGTCTTCCCCAATTTGGGGAAAACTACCCATAAACAAAGCTAACCAATCACATCTTCTAGAAAATCCAAAAAAACAAATAAGTCTGGATCAACCTTCCTCTCCAACCAACTAGACATAACTACTAAAAGACGATTTTGTAACCAAACAACCCCCATGAGCATTGTCTAAGAAAGTACGCCAATTCCGCTCCAACCAAACAAGCCACATCAAACAAAACGGCTCCAACGCCCAAACTCGCCGCAGACGGCGCCCAAACCTAACACCTCGCCACGCCCAAAGCATATCCACCACCCCTTTAGGTTGAACCCAAACAATCCCAAAAAGAGAACAAATAAAACCCCACAACTGAAAAGCCACCAAACAATGAATAAACAAATGATCCACCGACTCTGCAGCGCAACAACACATGTAACACCGATTCACTAAAACATGACCACGCCGCATTAAGTTGTCCAAAGTAAGATTCCGGCCTAAAGCAGCCGTCCACATAAAGAAAACCACCTTAGACGGAACACCCGGTAGCCAAACACTATTCCAAGGAAAAGCAAAACCATCATCCCCCACCAAACCTTTTATAGAAAAATGCAACTGAAAACCGCCTCTTAGCCCCCACCCCAATCCACTCCATAACGTCTTGGCCCCTCACATTTATTCCCAAACCATATAACACAGACCACAACTCTGTTAACTGAGAAACCTCCCAATCATGCACCGCACGCCGCAACTGAATATCTCACACCACCACATTGCCACCCCCTAAATAAGATGCCACCATCGCCTCCCGATCAACCACAATATGAAAAATCAACGGAAAACAGACCGCCAAAGACTCCCCCCCACACCACCTATCCTTCCAAAACCGCACCCGCAACCCATTACCCACCCTAAAAATTACCCATCTCTAAAACTCCTCCCGACCTATCCAAATCCCTTTCCAAAGCCCACAGCCATGCGAGGTAGGCACATCCCCCAAAATCCAATTCCCTCTCCCCACCCCATACTTAGAAGTCACCACCCTCCGCCAGATCCTGTCCGCCTCCAAAGCAAACCGCCACAACCATTTCCCTAACAAAACCCGATTAAAAGTCACCAACTTCCTCACCCCCAACCCCCCTGCAGGCTTAGGCTGACAAATCCTCCCCCAGTCAACCAAATGATACCGAAATTCATCAGCACTACTACCCCACAAAAAATCCCGCTGAAGCCTCTCCAACCGATGCGCGATTGATACCGGAATAACATGGACCGACATAAAATAGGTCGGAATACTGCTCAACACACTCTTAATCAATGTCAACCGACCACCCTTCGACAAATACTACCTCTTCCAACCCGCCAGACGGCGTTGTACACGCTCCACCACCCCATCCCACACCCCTTTTGCCTTGAAAGAGGCACCTAATGACAATCCAAATAACTAATTGGCAAAACTGACATCCTACATCCCAAGACCGCAGCTAAAACCGGTAACCGCGCAACCTCCCCAACTGGAATAAGCTCCGACTTCCGCAAATTAACCCGAAGGCTCGAAACCGCCTCAAAACATAACAACACACACCGCAAATGCCCCACCTGCTCGACATTAGCCCCGCAAAAGATCAGAGCGTCATCTGCATATAATAAATAAGATACAACAAGAGATACCACAGACAATGAACCCACAACAAAACCCCCCAAGAGACCCCCACGCACAGCTCTATCCAACAATCTACTCAACGCCTCCATCACTAAAATAAATAACAGAGGTGATAACAGATCCCCCTGCCGAAGACCCCGATATGTCGGGAAAAAACCTGCTGGAGATCCATTAATCAAGACAGACATCCGCACAGTCGAAGGCAAATAGTTAAAAGAGTGTGTATTATTTTATAAAGGATGACAAGGGTATTTTGGGCATTTGCATGTTTATTGTGGCCGATGTCACTGTTTTTGTTACTTTATTAATGTCCTTCTAACAATAGGGGGAAGCTGTGTGTTATTTTCAAAAGTAAGGGAGGTCACTATTATTTTTGAAACTATAGGGGAGATCCCTGTAATTAAGGTAAACCTCAGGGGAGGTCAGTGTAATTTACCCTAAATATATTAAAATTTTGAAAAGAGATCGGCATTAATGAAAAAATATTTTGAAATTTAAATTTAGGTATAATGATTGTATGTCCCTTAAAAAGTTAAAATTCTCATAAAGGACCAACAAATTGAGACAAAAGGAGTAGTTTTTTGGAAAAATATCACATTAGTAATATTTGTAAAAAATAATTACTAATCAGAGATAAATTTTATAAATATTAATAATTACAATCATAAGCTTTTTCATCAATTCATAATTATTTTCCGAAACTAGGATTGAATTGTAATTTCTTCTAGTTTTTTTTTTTTCCCTTTAATAATTTTTTTAAAAATTTTCTAAAAAGTTTTGTACTTTTAGGTACTAGGCAGATCAAAAAAGTAAATAAATAAATAAATAATAAATAAAATTGGAAAATAGTCTTTTAAAAAAATTTAAAAAACATTTTTTTTTTTTTTTTTTTTTTGCTTTAGTAATTTTTTCCCCCACTTTTTAGATCATTCTATACTAGATAGGCTAACAAAAAAATTGACCCAAATTTAAAAATAAAAAAAATTAAAAAATTAAAAAATTAAAACTAAAACTAAAGACAAACAAGGCTCAAAAGAAATGTGACTTTTTTAGGTTGATCCCCAACTCACCCTAAATGTATAGGTCTTATTTTATGTGAAATGATTGTATCAGATTCTAGGATTAATTTTCACCATCTATTTAAGCACAAATTAATTTCAATCATGTATTTGCGCCATACAAATAGATGGCTCAAATTTGAATTGTGACATTTCCATGTGAAATATGGAATTTGGTTCATATCACATCTGATGTCTGGTACATAATCATCAACTTTATTAACAGCCAATTTGAATGATGTAGAGATGTTCATATCATATTTGATCACTAGTGCATACCACTTTTCTTTATTTTACATCCAATTTGAATGGTTTTTTCATTTTTATATATATATTTTTTTTATGAGAAATTCTAGGGTTTGCATATATGTGGCCTCTATTTGTAGGAATCTAGAGAAAGATGACAACTAGAATATCACCCACATTTTTCATGTTATGTCAAATGGCCCACCTTGTTGTCCATTAACTCATGGTAAATGTTATAGATAAGCAAATAAATCGTTTAAATTAGTTTTATTCGTAGATATGACATGCGGTAGGGTTTTTTTTATATTTAAAATAAGATCTATTAAAATAAAATAAAAAAATGTAAATGCACAAAATTCAATTATAGAACTAGAAAAAAAAATTCACTTGATATGAATTCCAAAATTATATGATCAAATTTTGTACATATAAAAAAAACTAATTAAAATAATTTGACAAGAACAACTCAACGACTCCTATAAATAAGAATAGCTTGTGAGATTTTATGTCCCTACAATACTAACCCTAAGAGATTCGATGGTCAGAATTATAATGGTGCTACATGTATTGATTAATGTACATATTAGTGTATCAACTAGTGTTATGCCATTATTATTGATTTCACCTATTATACAAATTATAAATATTTAAAACTTCTGAAATTATGTCATATCATCTGTTAATATACTAATTAATATATTAATTGATACATATAGCATTTATGATTTCAGTTGCTTTTTCTAGGACTGCCAAATTTAGACAATAATTAGCGCACTAATAATTAACGCACTAAGACAACAATTAAAGAACGTAAATATCTGCATTTGACTTTGGACACTAATAATGCATCTTCCAATACAATTAACATCATAGGTATTGTCCGGAGGTAAGTGGCCGAATGGTAAAGCCTGGAGGATAAAATTCACAGGTTTTGAGTTCGAGTCACCCCTTGAGACCACTGGAGACTTCCCTTAAAATCAGCAGGTTAGGGATACCTGAGTTATCCAAAAAAAAAAAAACATCATAGGTATTGTCCATGTGATGCTCTTGGTTAATAAAAAATAACAAAATATATTAAATAAGTTATTATTTATCCCTTAATTACTTAATAAAAATAAGTTAATTTTGCCTTATTATTAGTTTAGAATAGTGATAATTATCCAAAATTATTATTTTTTGTGCATCTTATCAAATGATAATTAACCAAGGTATTTGACCTAATGGTTGTGTAACACTTTTTCTGGTTGTCATAGGTTGAACTCCTATGAAGAGGAGTTTGATACCTTCTGTGGTGATTCTATTTCTTCCCCCATTATGAGAGTTGTATATAATTAGTTGTGATTATTGGGTTTATTAGTTGTGTTAGTTTTTGTTGAATTTCTAACTATTGTAGACTAGAAATCTATTCGATGATATAAATATTTATCGTACTTGTAATTATTCTTCGGTCGATTGACATAAAAAAAATGACAATTAATTCAACATTTAAGGAGTGTTTAGATTTTCCAATCCTCTGTGGAAATAAATTCTTATTTCTCGATTTTCTTTTTAAGAATTGTTTAGCTCTTCATAGCTTTTAGTTTTTTTTTTTTTTTTGAACGGTCATAGCTTTTAGTTAGATCACTCATAAATGTTTAGATAATTGGTCTTTGATATTGTAGTTTAATTGTTCTCCCTTTCCATTTAGATTTACTCAATGAATCAAACATTTAGATAGATTGACATAGATATTTTCATTTAAACAAATCATAAATGTGAAGATAATTTAACTTTCACATGTAGATTGATTCTTCTCATTACATTTAATAACTCATAAATATTTAGATAATGAGTAGTGGGAGGAGGCCAATCGGTACGCACTACATTTCTTGCTCGTATGAGCTGTTGGTAAGTTTGAATTAAGAACAACACTTATGACGTTCGACGCGAAGGGATTAACTAGGAGTCACACACACCACTAAGAGTCCCGCTTTATTCAGACTTAAAAGTTAAACTTATTTAAATTTAGTAATATGGTAATTTATTAGAATATTTAAGTCAATTCTCTCATTTATATATATTTTTTAATCATTAGTCAATCATATATTTTATGCATTATTGGATCTAAAAAGTGAAAATGACTCCCCTCGATACTCTTATCTCCCATACTTATCCATATTTCATTTTTGGGACTCCATTTTAGGTCCACAATAATAATCTAAACCGTTCATCTTATAAATCTCATAATGAAAACTGTCCATGCAAAATTAGTTTTATCGGATGTTGATGAATACATAAACAAATCACTTTTTATTTTATAGAATGAAAGGTTTAAATTTAACTCACAATTACTGTCCATTTTAAAAAACAAAATGCAATTTATTCATGAATCTAATAATATCCAATGAAACTAATTTTTTTCATAACTAATCTAAATTGTTGGGATTACGAGATGAACTGTTTAGATTATCATTGTGGGCCTAAAATGAAGCCCAAAAAATAAAATATAAAATAGTATAGAGAATAAAAAATATGGAGGGAAACCATCCCCTAAAACGTTGTGTATATCATTTTCCTTGGATAATGTCTTCATAGTTTAGTTCTTCTCACTCTTCTTCTTTTTTTTTTTCTTTTTTTTTTCTTTTTTTTTTAAGATTACTCATAAATGTATAGTTTGGCATTGATATTTTATTTTAGAAAAAATAAAAATTGAAGTACTGAAAAAATAAAAATTGAGAGAAGACATCGAAATTTTAGGCGTAGTTCATTATCTCTCATTAGAGAGTAGCAAATCAATCTTTATTTAACCTTATCTCCTCAGTTTCACTGAGAATATGGATGTTAAAAACAATTGTTGGTATCAAATTAAAAAACAAAAAAACAATTATTGGTATGATTTTAGAGGTATTTTCCTCCTAATATTTTCGATTAATTTCATTATTTTAGAACAAAATGATTATTTACCCTTTATAAATAGTTTTCAAACCATGCTCGACTATGGATAAATTTCACAGATATCTCTGAAACTAAGGAATAACTCTCCACCATATCACTATTTTCCTCATCTTTTCAGAATCTATTTTCAAGACCTTATCCCAATTCCATAACGATGATTTGATCCATTCATCTCATATGCCCATCAATAAAAATGAATTGTGTAAAAAATTAGTTTCATCGAATATCGCTACTTACATAAACAAATTTTATGTTATTTTTTAAAATAAATGGCAACTATGAGTTTAAACTTAAACTGACAAATTTATAAAACAAAATATTATTTATTCAATTATTCATCGATATCTAATAAAAAAAAATTTTTTGCACAAATGATTTTCATTATAAAATTTACTAGATGAGCGGTTCAAATTATCATTGTTAGCCGAGAGTGTGGCTCACAAAATAAAATATACAAGAGTACATAAAGATGATGGTGTAGAGAGGAACTATTTCCGTGAACACAACCCTCCCTTGGCTTAAATGTGAATAATAGGGACTTCAAAAAAAATTGTTGCAACGATGAATGATATTTTTCTCATAATTTATTCGATTCATTATTGTTTTAATTAGGCATGTAATCCAAGTAGATTTCAAGATTTTTGATATCTCCTAAATAAGTGTATTTATTTGGGTTATATTACTTTTTTATTTTTTTACACAATTTTTTATAAAAAATTTAAAAGTACATTTATTTAGATTATCTCAAACAACTACTCATCAAGTCCTATTCCACATTGAAAGATAAAGGCACAAAAATAAATAAATAAATGTTAATGACACTGACTTCTCTAGAAATTTTTTAAAAAAATATATGTCCCACACTTTTAACATAAATACAAGAAGTTATCTTTCATCAATAATATAAATGAAAAAATAATGATGTCATATTTTTTAGATTTATATTTATATTTTCCGTTGTTTATCCATCTATTTTCATACTATTTACATTAGTTTCGGTTTATTTAGTCTTACTAAAAGAAATATCAATTAATTATGTCAAAATTATAGGACTAATTGTATTTTTTTCAAACCTCAATGGAGGCTAGTATAATTTATCCCAAAAAATATTCAAATTTTCAATTTTATACTTTTAAATGTTTATTATTAAAATTTTAAATTTGCACAATAATTTTTAACAATAACTTTTTGTACAAGATGACTTTTTAACTTTTTTGACTTTTGTGAAATGTGAGAAAAAAAATAAAATGATTATGGTTTGAATGGGACATTTTGTCTTATTGACTTTCTAACCTATTTTGTTTTTTTTTTTTGTAACTAATTTAGCCAAAAAATCAAAATAGTCCACTTACCAAATGAGGGCTTAAAGTGACTTTTTGACTTTTTAACTAAAATGTTAGTCCCCAAACCAGGCCATAATATAATATGGATAAACTATCAATAACTCTTAATAGTTGAATTTAATTCCCAAAATAGTCCACTTACCAAACGAGGGCTTTAGAGTGACTTTTTTTAACTTTTTAGCTAAAATGTCAGTTCCCAAATGAGTCCTTACTATAATATGGATAAATTATCAATAGGTCCTAATAGTTGGACTTAATTCCCTTGAAATCTTATTGAAATTAAGTCCTAATACAATCGTTGCTAAAAGTAATTTTTTGTAACAATTTTTTTACATATATCGCTAAAAAATTGACAATTAGTAACTTTTTTTATCACGATTTTTATAAATTGCCGCTAAAACTTACAATTAGTGACTTTTTCTGTGATAAAATTTTCAAACGGTGACTGAAAGTTAAAAATTAGCCTTCGTTTGGGATGTGGGTTGGCATTTTAACTTTTTGGCTTTTAGTCTGGAGCTAAAAAGTCTCGTTTAGAATAAACTTTTTGACTTTTTTTATTTTTGTGAAAGAAAAAATGAAATAATTATAGTTTGGATGTGACATTTTGTCTTACTGATTTTTTAGCTTATTTTGTCTTTTTGTGGCTATTTTAACCCAAAACCAAACATGCCAAACATATCCTAATAACTTTTTTGTGATGATTTTTTTAAATTATCGCTAAAACTTATAATTAGTGATATTTTTTATAATAATTTTTAAACTATTACTAAAAATTAACAATTAATAATATTTTTTAATAAAAAATAACATTAATTATCATAAAATTTATTAGACAATAAACCCATTTAGTAAGGCCGACACGTAAACCCTAATAATATTTGATTTTTTTGGCATCAAAACCACGACTTTTATTTCATTGTTTTCTCACTCAAATATCTTATTGCTCAGGGTTTAGCCATTTTCTACTTAGGAGAGAGGACTGCACCATTCGGTCTTATGAGCTCGCTTTGAATATTTGATTTGTTTACGGAGAAAATTGATAAAAAATTCACTCTACGAATTGTTTAAGGTAATAAATTTAGTGAATATTTTTTATTAATGAGAGGTTCAATTTTTGTGAAATAGTTTAGTGAGAAGTCTTGAAGAACATTTTGTTTTTAATTTTACCCCTTAACTTTTTTTTATCTATTGACTTTTATTGACTATCTGTTCAAATTATTTTATATCTATTGAAATTATTGTTATCTGTTAAAAATTTTTATCTGTTGAAATTCCTATTTGTTCAAATTTTTTAATCTACTCAATTTTTTTATCTGTTGAATTTTTTATATATATTTTTTTCTATCTGTTGAAATATAAAACTAAACAAAATGCTATCTGTTGCAATACTAAGCCAAAGCAAACCCTATTTTGCCTATGGCAATCTGTTTCATCATCGTCGTCGTCATCATCATGAACAGAAACAAAACCAAAAACAAATTTTATATATTTTTATCTGTTGCAATACCAAACCAAAGCAAACCTTATATTGTCTATAGCAATTTGTTTCATCATCATCGTCATCATCATCATATTCAACAACAAAAATTGAATATAAAGTACCAAGTGATATAGCACTTTCCAGATCAAAATGAACAAAATCAATTCGACTGATTTCCAATCTCAGATCTGGAATCTCCCTACGCTCTTAACTTGAGGAATATCGCGGGAATCATGAAGAATAACTCCGATCTAAAACGGAGTCATACCAAATAAAAAAATAATAATACAAAAAATCATCACAAAAAATCATCTCCTGCAACGCTCTGCAAATGTTCTCTTCAACCTATACAAAATCATCAGATGAGTACAAAACCATATATGTATGGCTAGAGAGAAAGAGATTAGGGTTTTTACAGAGACATCCATAGGGGAGATCTTGAGTTAGAAGGAGCATAAGAGTGACAATCATCGGATCCTCCACCGTGAACTCGCTGATTGAGTCGCTGCGAACTCGTCTTGAGACGCCGTCAAACACTACTGCCGAGGCGCTACTGGAGACGAGGAGAAGAAGGAGGATGATGACTAGTTCGATAACAAACGACCTCAAATGATGTTGATAACTATAATAATCAAAGAAGACATCGATGAAGGAGATGAGTCACCTCCGCCATCGTAGCTGTGGTAAGGTAAAGTCACAGTAATGGTGGTTGTGCCGCTGACTACGGTGAGGAATAGCAAAGAAGGAGGCGACAACGTAGCAATGAGGGAGAGAGATAAGAGAGAAAAGAGAAATGGGGTAACTTGCTAGGAAAGCAGCGTTTGTATACCTCATATATACACAGGGCTATTTTGGTCTTTTGGCCTCCGCGTGTCCTTCTAAACAAAGTATTTTAGCACTTGGATGGATGACTATACAATTTTAAAAAATGGACTTTTGAACCAAATGCCCATGTTTATATTTTAAATTTATATTATTTATAAATAAAAAAATTAATTAATCAGATACCATAGTCACATAATTTTATTATATTTTAAAAATTAACGATTTATTTTTTCAATTATATTTATCATTCATTTATTTAAAAACAAATGTTATAAATCGTAAGTGAGGCATGTGATGAGTCTACTAGATTTAGTGCTAGTTTGACATCCATGAAAAAAGATAAAAAGCTAAAAAGTTATTAAAAAAGTAAAACAGTTATCACTATTCACAAAAAAAATATTAAAAAAATAAATTTACAAAAAAAAAAAAATACAAGTCAAAAAGTGTATTGAAGTGATGTGTTGTCTGCAATGCTGGTACACATTAGACAACCGGATGCACTTCTTATGATACACAGGACAATGTTGTTCGGCCCGTTGGGGCCCATCACGGGTCCCGTTTTGATAATATGAACCGTTCAATGTGTAAAACTCGTCGAATAGTATATGCCTATAAAAAAATCACGTTAATCGGATATCGATAACTATATGATCAAATCGGTTTTGTAAAAACAAATTGGACGGTAAAGAAATCAACGGTTGACCAAAACTAATCTAATCAGATAGCTATCGATATCCGATCAACATGATGTTTTACAAGCATATAATACTGACAAGTTTTACACATTTAACGGTTCCGATTATCAAAAAGAGACCCGTGGTGGGCCCCCACGGGCCGAACAGCACCATTTAGTCCGATCTCAGACTGTAGGCAATCTGCTCCTATACATGTTTGCTGCCCACCATCTGGCTTCCTGGACAATCCAAGTCAGTAGGCATTTAGATATAGTAGGGGTAAAATGGTAATTTTGCTATTTTATATAATATTTTAATACACATTTTTTCATAAAAAATCAAAAAATTATCTCAAACAACCATCTTTTTTCCTCTACTTTTTTAGTCTAAAAAGTCAAAAAGTGCATTTATTTAGGACATCCCAAACAACCCCAAACTAGACTATTCAATCTTCTCTCCTGACTGAAAAGAAACTAACCTTTTAAGCTCTGTTTGTTTAGAAAGAAAACCATAATAGAAAATAAAAATGGTAGAAAGTGAAGTGAAAAAAAGGAAAAAGCAATGAAAATTTATTTTCTTACATGTATTTGAAAAGAGGAAAAAATTTGCAAGAAAATGATGGGGAAAAAATATAATCATTGTGGAGATAAACATGAGCAAAAGGAAAGAATTGTGGGAGAAAATAAATTTCCCTCTATATTTTGCGAAATTATTAGCTTAACTAACAAGTTAATTTGAGTTGTAAAGGAAATTTTAGTTTTCATTACTTTCTAGGACTTCTATCTAAACAAACACATAATTTTTTTTCTTTTCTTTCACTTTTTTGTATTATCTATTTAACCAAATTGAGCCTTAGAATACAACCAAGTTTCAGAAAATAATATAACGTCTTTATCAATTTCAATTCGAGCAAAAGTTAGAAACATTATTAGAAAAGATATTTATATTTCTAGAATTTGGACCATATATAGGCCCTATTTGGTATAACTGTTAAAACATATTATAGATTATAGATTATAGTTTAACAAATTATAGATTATGACTTTAAACAAAAACTGTTAATCTGTTTGGTATAACTGTTGGATTATAGATTTAATTAGCAAAGTAGTGTTTGGCTGAATAAGTTGTAAAATAGTTTTTTGTTGTGTAATGTCCTTTTTGCCCTTATAAGATATAAAAATTATTATTTTTTCATTTTCTTCAGTTTTAATTTTTTTAAAAATAGTTCTTTAATAGAAGTTAATATAATTAGTATCAATTAATATAAAAATTGATACATTTCATTACAACAATTGTTATTTCATTTTTTTATTTCATTTAATAGAAGTTATTTCATTTTTTATTATTTCATTTTTTTTCATTAATATCAATTAGCAACAATTGTTTTCTTTTTATTACAATACCAAAGAATTTTATATTATAAAATTCTTTTAATAGAAGTTATTTAATTGAAATAAATTTATTTCAATATTAATTGAAATAAAATTGTGCAATTTATTTCTTTATTTAAATTGTGTAATTTATATCAATAATTGTGAAATAAATTGTGCAATTTATTTAATATGAATCGCACAATTTATTTCAATATTAATTGAAATATTTTTTTTAAAAAATAAATGGAAGTTAATTGAAATAAATTAATTTTTTTTTCGCATTTTTTTCATTATAATTTTGCAAAACCCTAGCCACTACCGGTGGTCTGCAAGAAGCCCTCGCTGTCGCCGGTGGTCTACAAGAAGCCATCTCTCAGCTCATCCATCTCGTGCACCACCATCAAAAACCCTAGATCTGAGGAGCTTGTTGTTGCGATCTGGTCTTGAGGGTTGCATTGATGGCGGATTGCGACGGTTACAGAAAGCGTGGGAGAGAAAGAGAGATATCGCAATAGTGGTTGAGTGCGATAGTGGCGATGCGATGAGGAGAAGACGTGAAGCGGAGGAAGGCACTATGGTGGTGTCGCTGAAGCCACGAAGAAGGAGATCGACAATCGTTGCAAAGGCGGATGAGGCGACGGCATAGGTATGCTGTGGGAGACGAAGAGAGAGAGAGAGGAATAGCACAGCAACAAACAGAGAGAGCTTTACTGGAAATCGCTTCCCACCGTTGGAAATCACCTATCTTTCTCTCTCTCAGAGTGAACAATGATATCTTTGTGGTTTATATAATGGCAATTTGGTAATACTTCAAATTGGAGAAGGGCATTTAAGTAATTTTGACCATCTTCCGCTTAAGCTGAGAATCAAAAGCACCCTTGGAGCAGATTCTCAAAATCAAATTATTTACCTTCAAAAAAAGTTATTATAAGTTTAAATTGGTATGATTAAGCTAGAACAAACAGTTGGTTTTAACTTTTTTAAGCTAAAAGCTATAAGTTATGTAAAAAAAAAAACACCCTCATAATATATGGCTTTTAAAAAAATTGAAAGTATGATAATGTGGTTAGGCTACCAGACAGAAAAGTTGGACTCAACCCATGTGCCATTTAACAATTCATTTGTCTTTTGTTTTTAATTTTTTTTTAACTTTTTAGATTCGTCTACATAAAATAAAAGTAATAATTTAATTTAATTTTAAAAAATCAGTAAACCAAAAAAAAAAAAATGTGCCTTCTTAGATTGTCCCTTTCGGAACTGTTTTTTCAAAATTTTCAACTTTTTTCTTTTACTTTTTATCTAGCCAAGTATAAAGGCCTAATTATTTTTTCTAAAAAATTTATTAAAGACCAAAAAAAAACTCCAAACACCCAATATGTATTTATGTTATAGCTCTTGTATTTTTATATAACCTCGTCATCATTTTATTATCAACAATGCTACATCCCCCTAAAAATATCTCCCCTAATCCCCCTAATTTCCATTTTAAGTAAACTGTTTTTTTTTTTTTTTTTTTTACTTTGCCTTACATTTTTTTTTTTTACCAAAAAAGACAATTTCGGGGGATTCGGGGGCACCCCCCTCGAGCTCCCCCGCTTTTCCCTTTTATTATTGTTAGTAGAATTTTTTTTTCAAATAAAAAAAATAGAAAACCAAAACAAAAAATTGATAAAACAATATGAACTGTTTTTTTTAACAGAAGAAAGGATAAAGATTGGGAGCGCGAATTCGC
Source organism: Camellia japonica (assembly GCA_030407325.1). Taxonomy (NCBI): domain Eukaryota; kingdom Viridiplantae; phylum Streptophyta; class Magnoliopsida; order Ericales; family Theaceae; genus Camellia; species Camellia japonica. Next base: position 29,567,809 of record JAPPVO010000017.1, read on the forward strand.
CCCCCCTGAATCCCCCGAAATTTGCAATAGAGAAAGAGAGAGAGAAAGAGAAGAGAGGGGAGGAGCTCGTCGCTCGTCGCAGAGGAGCTCGGAGCCGTTGCCGATCGCCGCGCCTCCGCCCCGATCGTCGCAGCTCGGCCTCCGCCTCCGTCGCCGATCGCCGCGCCTCCGCCCCTGGTTCTCTAATTCTTCTTCTTCCTTCTCTTCTTCTTCTTCTTCCTTCTTCTTCCTTCTCCATTGGTTTATGCCCCATCCGGTTCATCTTCTTTCCTCCCTTCTTCTCCTTCCTCTTCTTCTTCTTCCTTCCTTCTTCTTCTTCGTCTGCTTCGTTTCTAATTCAACCAAAAAAAAAAAAAAAAGGCAAAAACGACGTCGTTTTGCCTTTAGGGGGATTCGGGGGGGACTGGTTTCGAGCTACCAATCACTACTCCAGAAGAAAATAGCAGTGGTAAAATTTCAATCATATTCCACTTGAAAACTTTTTAGCTTAACACTTGATGGAAAGCATATTCAAGGGTATTGGATGCCGAAAAAGAAAACACTCTTAACACTGTATTTGGATTATGAATTTAAATAGAAAAGATTGAAACACAACTTAAAAGAGACAAAAGTAAGAATTTTAATGTAAGCTTACATATATATTTATAATAAATTAAGCGAACCACTATTCCTACTCCACTTTGCTCCAAATACATTTCATTCTTTGTCATTCACTATACATAGTTACATTAATATCTTTTCATATAAAATAAACTCTCTGAAAAATCGAAATTTCAAAAGTATTAATGTAATTATGCATAATAAGGACAAAGAATTAAGTATATTTGAAGCACAGTAAAATAAGAATAGCGGTTCCCTAAATTAAACCTAATTTTTGGTAGAATAAGGAGCCAATAAAAGAGGGGAAAAAACAACTAAATCAAATACAAATTAAGAAAGTATACGTTTATCCAAAGGGAAGCAACAAAAAAAAAATTTCAAAAATTTTTTTTTCTTAAATTATCAAGTAAAATCTAAAAATGTTGAAAGTGTCTAGAACCTATGGTCATAGTGAATTTGTACATATTAGAGAATTCAAGTGGCATACGCAAACTCAATTGGTAATAAAACAAAATAGTACCGGAAATCATTTTTTATCACTCTACATGAATTGCCACATGATGAAAAAAAAAAAAAAAAGTAAATAAATATAATTCGGATGGGATAGAATAGGACGGAAAGGAAAATTCGTTTTGGTCTCGTTTCTTTATTGAAAACTCGTTCTGGGAAATTTTTTTACCTAAATTCTACGACAAAAATAATCTATAAGTTTTTATGTGGATTTTTATAATTTTTTAATTAGATTGCTTATAAAGCTTTATGAACCTAAACATATTGAATAATATTCAAACAGAAATAATACAGATTCCTGTTTTTTTAACCCCTATAATCTCCACAAACACATGTCAACCAAAGATAGGAGGAAGAAAGAAAAAAAAAATACAAAACAAAACAAAAAAAATTGACCAATCACAATGCATTGGAGATGGTGTCCCACCCTTTTTCCTTATTCAAATACTAATTATATAGAGAGTTGTTTGATTCAATTTCTTACGAGTTAAAAGTTGATACTAATAAAAAAAACACATAAGTTAGATACATCAATCCTTCTCTCACCTTAATGACAATCAATTTATTTAAATTATTTTTATCTAATAAGCAAAAACTACACGTAATATAACACAAATTCTCAAGATAAGTATAAAATAAAAAATAAAAGGCTACATACAGGCTCAATAAATTGCACCAAACAAAAGCCAAGCCTAAACTAATCTTTTATACTTGTGGATGATTGGTATAGTTGCCCTATAGAAAATTATTAAATACTCCCAAATATCATGTGACTTGTTTCCGTGATAGTCAATGAAAAATCTCAATACACAATAAAATGAGTTATTATTTATTTTCCAATTGCTTGACAAAGATGAGTAGCATGTGTTATCCTTAAAAAATTTTGATATGTAATTAATTTAAAATATCACGTAAATAATATCACACAATGTTCCAAAATAATTACCTTCGTTCTATAAGGAGTGATGATTTAACAATTATTTAATTCCTTCCACATAGCTGGCGGAAATTTGTCTCGTGCCTTTCATCCAACCCCAATGATCTAATGATATACAAACACAATATTTGTATAGAAATAATATACAAAATGAGTTGGAATTGTGATTATTTCATTTTCAATCAAAATATTTATTTATTATCTTCATGATTTCATAAATATCTTTAACACGTCATTCTATTTATATTTTGAATAATGCTTGGGACTCCCTTTTGAGGGTCACCCCCTCACCCCCCTTTGCCACGTGGCGGGTGGTGATTGGAGGAGCAGGAAAAAAAAGAAAAAGAAAAAGAAAAGGAGACCAATAAGAGAGAGAGGGGGTCAAAGGGGGTGGGGGAAAAAGGGGGATGAATCATTGTTGTTATATTTTTTTGTTGAAAATTTATATTTACTTTGAAATTGTAATCCCTATTAATTCACAGCATAATTGTGAGGCTCGAATGCGCTTCGAATTCTCTTTTCTTTTTCTTTTTCTTTTTTTTTCTATTTGTTGGGCTGTTGGTTTGGTTTTTTTTTTTTTTTGAAAGGGTGATTATGTGTAGGGATGTGCCAGAAAACTAGACATTTCGTACCAACTCATTAGCCTAATTGATTATATGGAATTAATAAATTTTAACTAACAGTCTAACTGATCAGTCAATTTTATCACTCAACTAGTCCAACCAAACTCACTCACCTTATCAAACCATACCTGCTGAGTTGGTACAAAATATCTAATTTTTTGACATATTTCTACACATAATCACCTTTCAAAAAAAAATAAAAAAACAACCAAACCAATACAATTAAAAAAAAGAAAATGTCTCGTAACTCAAATTTTGTGGCTCAAAAGTGGCTCAAATGGCCAAAACAACGTCGTTTTGGTCATTTTATGTTGTTCTGTACTCAAAACGACGTCGTTTTGACCATTTAAATCACTTTTAAGCCACAAAATTTGAACTACATAGTATTATTATTAAAAAATAATAAAAAAGAAGTCGAGGCGCATTCGAGCCTCACAATTCGAGGCCCAAACATTTCCCATTCACGAGTTGGCAAAAGATGAAAGGAAACAATACCACTTTCTTTATTTCATGATTATAAATCTGCAAAAAAATTCAACTTTAGCTGCACTGCCCACAACAGCTTTTGGCTTCCCTATCGCGTTGTCTTTTCATTTTCACGTTTCATTCTCAACACATGCTTAAGTGGGGTCTACATACAAAATGGGTAACAGTGTTCTTTCTAGCATGGTTAGAGGTCCCCTCAAAAAAATAAAAATCAAACTTGTAAATCATTCTCATGTAGACATTTCATTTTATTTTATTTTATTTTTTATTTTTATTTTTTTTAAAAGTTTTTGAGAACCATGGTGGTGAATATGATAATGATGATCTGGGAGAGCATACAGGCCATTGAATCTATATCTACGTTCATTCAAGGAGTGTATGCCACATCATGCATATATCAGTGTTTTGTTTTTTTCTTATCATATTCATATTTGTAATTTTTTTTAGATGTTTTTCTTTTTTTATTTTTGAAGTACAATATAGTAATTTTTTTCGATTGGGTACAATATATTTAATTATATTAAATATATACGATGAATTTTTTATGTTTGAATTTGGACGACTCAAGTGAAGACCAAAGTTTTCAAGTTAAACTCAAGCTAGTTTGAGAAAAAGTCAGACTCAAGCACTTAGAAAAAGTCAGACTCAAGCACTTCGGGTTGAACAAACTTATCCAAAGTTACAACACTAGTTATAATCTATCCAAACTTGTCCAAGTTACAACACTAGGTACAAGCAATGGACCAAGACCGATCTGATCGTCCCATAACAGAAATTTTTTAACAACTTAAATCAAATAAGGATAAAATACACAGATCTCTCGTGAAAAATCTCATAATTTTAATATAATTACACCGTCCTTCATTTTAATAAGTTTAAAAGGATCCAAATTACCACATAGTGGAAAAACAAAAAATAAACAAAACTCACACTTCAATGTAAAAGACAACAATTTTTTTCATTCATTTGACGAATAAATTACTAATAAAAAAAGATGTTTGGTTTGTTTTTCAGAGAAAAAAAAAATTGAAAATATAAAAATTAATTTGATAAAAATAATAATCAAAAAGATATTTTTAAATTTATTTTTGGCCTACCAAAGGATAAAATAATAAATATTTTTAAGGTAAATTACAAATATACCCCTTAAAGTTTGTTTAAAATACGAATTGCCCTTATAATTCTGAAAATTACATCCAGCCCTTTGAAATTTTAATTTCATAACAAATTACCTATTTTATTAATAAATTATTAAGTCAATTAATAATTTTTAATGATGTGAAAAAATTATTCAATTAATATTTCAAATAATTTTATTATTATATACAAGAGTAGTTAGAAATATTATTTTTATATAATTTTATCATATATTTTCAATCCCATGAAGGGAATATTTATAATTTTTCAAACTTTCAGGGAGTGTATGTGTCCTTATTTTTTATTACCTTATCCCTCCTATCCTGACTGGCTCCATATCTTGGGGCATCCCTGCTGATAGTAAGTTTTTCTCCTAAAGCTGCTTAAAACTCTACTCTCAATGGGTTACTAATGACAACCCAAAAGGCTTTCTTTTGTTATCCCTCTCGAGGAATCATTGGAGATTTACTTGTTAATTTTAGGACCACCAAATGTTTTCGGCTCTCCAAATACGAGATAACTCGGATTCATTTGGGTTAAACCGAGCAAGAGATAGCCTTGATTATCACAAAAAAAAAAAAAAAAAAAAAAAGATACTCTAGTATTTGTGAGGGATGTAACCTCTGCACCGAGAACACCCTCCATGCCCTGAGAGATTGCCATAAAGCCCAAAGGGCATGAAGACTTTCTTATCTAAAACTGACATGGCCCATTTGCTGGGAAAATTTTATTTTCACACATCTATTTATTTCGATACACATCATTTCTCAGTGTATATACTTATTAATTTAATTATTGATTATTCTTTTTATTCCACACACTTTATGTTCTAATTATACCCTAATTCACATCCTTGTACACACACCACCTAAACTCTCTTTCCACGTACCTTTACCCATTTAATTGAAAGCCCTCTTCCACATATGTATGAAAATGACCTATTGATGAAACAATGAAGACCTATTGACATCTCCAAAATCCTATATTTGACTACTCCATTGAAAACCCTCCATTTGAAATTCTTTTATGTGTTATCTATTTGCAATCCATTGTGCTTGCTTTTCATTGGAAAACTTGCATGTTTTTCTTTGATTTTTCATTCGGCACTGGTTTACCCTCCAAAAAAAAAAAAAATTTACGAATTACACTAACGATCCTATAGTTTGGAACTTGTATCATTTTAATCATTGACTTTTCAATTATGACACATTGAATCCTGAATTTTGAATCTTGTTCCAAATAAAGACAACTGAAAATACTATTACTCAATTTCAAGGGCAAAGTCCTCAATTTGATAAAATATAAACTAATTTGACAAAAATAAATGTCAAAAAATATTTTTGAATTTTCAAAATTATTTCTACTTACTAAAGATAAAATTGATAAATCTTTTACACATTTATTTATTTTACCAAATTAACTTTTATTATGTGTTTGAATAATGATCATGTAATGGATGATTGTTTTTATTTTCATTAAATTAGTTTTATTTTTTCAAAAGTCAAATATGATGACAACTTTGATATCATTATTAAATCAATCCATCAAATCAAAAAATCTAAAACTAAAAACATTTCATATATTAAGTATATCAACTACACATTAAAAGCCTAACAGCCACTCATTACATGATCATCATCCAAACACATAATAAAAATTAATTTGGTAAAATAAATAAATAAATGTGTAAAAGATTTATCAATTTTACATAATTTTATCTCTGGTGGGTAGAATTAATTTTTAAAAATTCACAAATATTTTTTCTAATATTTATTTTTGTCAAATTAGTTATATTTTATCAAACTGGTGACTTTACCCTTGAAATTGAGTAATGGTATCTTCAATTGTCTTTATTTGGAATTAGATTTAAAATTTAAGGTCAAATGTGTCACAATTGAAAAGTCAAAAACTAAAGTGACACGAGTCTCAAATTATAGAAACCGTTAGTATAATTCGCCAAAAAAAAAAATTTTTAAAAAAAAGCCATTACTCTGTTAACTTCCGGAAATATTAGATATTTTCGGAACTTGATTTGTTGTCTTGACTGATATCTCGATTGGGTTTCTCGCTTTTCTCCAGAACCTTTCCGTTTGGAATCTCCGGTTCGTTCACTTTTTCAGCTTGTTCAACAAGTACCACCATTTGGCCCCTATAGTTCAATGTGGTTAACTATATGATCTAATGTTTTTCTGAACAATAATGTTAGGGATCATGAAAAATATATTATGAAATTTATCATGAAGATTTTTTATCCCTTGATTAGTGTGTGATGTTTTATTGTATGGATAATTCAAAGGTAGAGAATCTTTTATGATCATTTTTATAATCCCGAACATTACTCTTTTCTGAATATTGATGGGAGTAAAAAAAGATATCTCATCCATTAACAAGTGCAAAGAGGAGACAAATATGCTTCAAATCAAGGCAAATTGGCCTAGTAAACCAAAAATAATGATAGTACAAATAACGAAGAAATTAAGGTTTAAATTTTATTTACTCAAAAGATGTGTACTGAAATTTTTTATTTTTAAAATATGTGTGCAGAAAATATTTTGATATAATATTATAAGAATGTTCTGATGTCTATTATGATCATTTTACTTTAAGATATAATTGTCATTAAAATAATATTTCATTAAGTGTATATTGAGGTAAATAGATGTGTGGAAACAGAATTTCCTCATTTGCTGCTCAACAGATGATGACAATGCCATTATTACCCCTGTAATTGTTTGTCACTGCTCTACTGAAATGGGCCGGGCTTCTAACCATAGACCACCCTACGAAATGAACGAGTCGGACCATTGAAATGACTACACGTCCAGACATCACCTGGAGAGGAACCCCAGTTCGACTGGAATAGTTTGTGATTAAACATTATGACAGAACAAGGAATAAATAAAGTTTAAAACATGTATCCAACATAGACAGAATTGTTTCAATAATTTTTGATCAAATTAATCCATCGCTGGTCAAAAACTAAACCAACAGTAGTTATTGAAACTCAGTGTACATAAAAAGATACAATTAAAGCTACAAAACCTATTAAAACTATACCTATGTACAAACCTGGAGCCTGAAATTTGGGTATTGTTCAAGTTGTCAATCTCCACAATCAATCCATCATGTCCTCAAGTAGTCATCAAGTATGTGCCCGATCCCTTTAGAGGAAGCATGCATGAATATGTAACGTACTTCACGCTGTCCATTAGAACAACAACAAAAATCCTAGAGAGAGATTTCGGTCCCATCACACCATCACCATCCCCATCACCAGCCTCCCTTGGGTCAACTAGCACAGAAACCACCACTGATGAACGAGAATTGTTTCCTCGAAAGTTGTCTTTTTGTGGATTTTTTCCCACGTTGTCTTTGGAAATGTTGTTCTGACCGCTGGGAAGAGGAATTGGAGCACCATGGAGAATCCTTCTATTCCGCCCCTTGAAAAGGTGTGTAGCGTTCTGACAGTGTTCCGTAGAAACATTCATGACCGATGTAGCTGGAACTATGGCTCCTGGAGCTGGCGAGACATCAAACCGGAACACTTCAGTGCACATGCCGGAATTCAACATTGACCCTGCACAGAACATCATTATCAGTTGCAGTGAAGGCAACATGATTAGAGGATCACATAGCTAAAATTATCCAGAAACCTGCACAATTTACTTAAATGTGAAATGAAATAACCAAAACAACCAGAACATAAAACATACAGGCATCTATCAGAACCTCCAGAAAACCACACAAGTATGCCACAAAATGATGGCTATATGATCCAATTAGAAGTTGTATTGTGAAATGGGGAAAATACTACAAAAAACAAAATTACTATGATGTGAAAGTACAATGGATGAAAAGAAAGTGAAAAGAAAATTAACTTTTTAACATGTAAAAATTAAAAAAAATAAAATAAAATTATTTTAGGAAACTACAAGAAAATAAGATTTATTGAATCGTCTGCGAGTCAAGCCCTTTTGATTTATGTATTCCTTTTGTTTTCAATAAAATTATCACTCACCCCAAAAAAATAAATGGAATATTACTCTGAAAAGCCATGTTTTCTAGAAAATCAAGCCATGCCACGGCTCCTAAATTCTCAAATATTACTCTGTTTCTTGCAAACCAAACTCTTGAAAAACTAATCGAACAGGCCCTTAAGGATTCAAAACTGGAATATGAAATACCATCATCAAACACCACCATTCCTTCCAAGTCTCTGTCCAAACAGTGAAAAAGACGTAACAAGATGCAAGATGTGTAACAGCATCAGAAACTTTATTTGCTTACAGGAGAGGAACTTCAAGCTTTTTCTTGGATCCCAGTTCTGCAATTCAAGAACTTAGGGTACCATGGAGTCATTTTCACAATAACCTCTCTTCACTCATGGACTCTTCGTATCTGAAGACATGTGTCAGTGAAAACGATTCTAGCCTCTCTCTAACGGCTATGTTGGTCACTGGAGCCTCCCTACCAAATTCAACTGAAATCTCACCGGAAGAAGGGGATCACCTCATCCGAAGCACGAAGAAAGTGAAAGGAATTGAGCAAATGGCCCCTGATGAAAGCATGGTTGAACTTCCCCCATCTGCTTCAGATGGAAACTTAGGGGAAACTGCTGTCAAAGCTACCACTGATCTACGAGAGGAAGGAAAACTTAGATCCTTCAAACAACTGCTTCTCAATGTTAGACAAAATGAAAAAGAGTTTGACAGTGATCTTGAGAACCTCTCCACAGATGATGAGCTCACGAGCAAAGGTGAAGGGGATGAGGAAATCGAAGATCAAGAAGAGGGGGCACAGTTGAATCCTGATATCCCTAAGGTAACGTTACCGAGAACCTTGATCCGGAAAATCAGACAACCATGGAAAGATTGTCTCATTGTGAGACTTCTTGGAAGAAATATTGGGTATAAGGTCCTCTGTAATAGAGTTCAAAGCCTGTGGGGACTCCAAGGAGATTTTGAAGTGGTAGATCTGGGATTGGGGTTTTTCTTGTTCAAATTCGAGATGAAACAAGACTATCTGAAAGTGGTTTCTGAAGGTCCATGGATTCTATTGGATACCTTACTGTGCGAAAATGGGAAGCGGATTTCAAACCATCTGCGGCGAAGGAAATCTTGACAGCAGTTTGGGTGCGCTTTCCCCAACTTCCAATCAAGTATTACAATGAGAAAGTGCTCTTTCACATTGCTAAACTGGTTGGCAAACCACTGAAAGTTGATCTGAATACAGCTACATCAACAAGAGGTCAATAAGCACGAGTCTGTGTGGAAATTGACCTAACCCAGCCACTGAAGTCAAAATTTGCTACCGGTAAGTACATTTATGATATGGAATATGAACATCTTCATTCATTCTGCTTCTCGTGGCAGGGTTGGACATCGTGTTGATGTATGTAAACTCTCTCCGGCGCCAGCAATAGAAGGACAGACAAGGAATCAGGAGACACATGAGGTAAACAGCAACCATCCCAACATGCAAGTTAATGGGCTAGAAACACAACAAAACAACAAGTGGGCCAAGGGATCTGAGACTGGTACTGGATCAACAAAATATGGGCCTTGGATGTTGGTAGCTCGGAAATCAAACAGAAATATACAAGGCAGGAAACCCACTGCAGGAGTTGGGCCTAAGGGAGGAAACCATTTTGGGCCGCTAGTGGAAGAAACAAACATTATCACCTCAGAAGGAACTGGAGGACAAATGGGTGCATTTAGATACCATCAAGGGGTACCAAACAGAAGAGTTAAAGATGGACAAGGACAGAACTCCCAAAAGGATAAAGGCCTAGCTCAACCAAATGAACAAGAAGCTAACCAGTTCAATGATGTTACAGATACATCCAGCAAAGACAAGGAAGTAATGTCAAAGGAATCTCCTAGAGCAGAGCAAGTCAGGAAAGTGAACGTGAAGTAAGAGACATTGAAGGGACCTACTCTTCTGCAAAGTCTGATGCAATGGAGATTTCCAAATCTCCGACTCCTGATTTTAATCTGGACCAACCCCCTACTCCTCCCAACCTAACCAAAATCAACCTCATAACTCATCCCTATTTGACTAATTTGAAAGAAAAACCTCCTGACCTAAAACCCATTCATACTCCTCCACTTTCTTATGGAGATCCCAGAGATAGTGCATCATCAGATGAAATACAACCATGTGAGCTTATCCCTAGAACCCGAGAGAGAAGCAATTCACCTAGCCGTCGCAGAATGGTGGATCGAGGGAGCTTGGTTACAAGTAGAACCGAGCTGGAGGAGCCTCATGGGTCACCTGCAACATCTGGTTAGGCTGGCTCCGATGAGAGCAACGGTGGACAACTACCACAGGGTTAATCTTATTATGGGTCAGCCGGATTACCAAACATCACCAGATCTTCCTAATCGGGGATCCGTGAAGTTGTTTTTTTGGAATTGCCGGGGAGCTGGCAACAACACTTTTAAGAGAAACTTGACTGAAATCATCAGGATCCACAAGCCCAATATCCTAGTTCTTATGGAAACCAAAGTCACTTTGAGCTCCATGGGGATGTTCTTCAATAATCTGGGTTTCACAGCTTCATCAAGCGTTGATCCAGCCGGAAGAGCTGGAGGAATATGGATCCTATGGGATACCCTGACAGTTAATGTCAGAGTGCCTCATGCAAATTATCAAGTTATTCATGCAACAGTGCACAAAAAAGATTATGATGGATGGGTTTTATTAGTGGTTTGTGCAAGCCCTTATTTGAGAAACAGAGACCAGCTTTGGGGTGAAATTGAAGCAATGGCAGAGAACATGACAGCTCCTTGGCTTGTTGCAGGTGATTTTAATGACTTTGCTACCCAAGGAGAACGCATAAGCTTTACACCAAACAGTAATGTGGGGAGAAACAACAAATTCTTGGAGCAGATTAACAAATGTAACCATATGGATTTGAGCTGTTCAGGCCCTAAACTTACTTGGACAAACAACCGCCAAGGAATGACCAACACAAAGGAGCAGCTGGATCGTGCTCTTTGTAATGCCGCATGGAGCTCTCTGTTTCCTGAGTGCATCGTTCGAAATCTCCCCAAAACTTATTCTGATCACTCTCCTTTTGTCGTCCTCATAGAAGGTATGCATCCTTTTAACCCCTTTAATAAAGTTTTCCGTTTTGAAGCTGCTTGGATCACACACCCTGATTTTAGGGGAGTGGTCCAACAAGCTTGGAATGAATGCGACTCCCATTTAGTTGATAAAAGCTAATCACTTGATGTTAACTGCTAAAATTTGGAATAAAGATGTTTATGGTACTATTTTTGCCAAAAAACGTAGACTTCTTGCTCGTATTGAAGGCATTCAGAAAGCCCAGGATTTCAAATTCACTCATAGTATGTTTATGTTGGAAAAAGAACTGGTTAAAGAGTATAATCAGGTTCTACACCAAGAGCAGATATTATGGTTCCAGAAATCTAGAGTTAATTAGATAACTCAATGGGAGGGAAACACCAAAGTATTTTCACACTGCTACCATTGCCAAAAGAAGAAAGACAAGGATCAATATGCTCATTCAAGATAATGGTATCTGGATCTCTGAGATTTCAGAGCTCCAAGCTCATGTCCAAGGATATTTTATGAACCTTTTCAAGGGTGATAACATTGATATATCCTCCAGGAGTATTGTATTTGGGGCTAAAATTAATGAGGCAGACAACCGTATTCTAAACTTACCAATTTCAGACAAAGAAATCTGGGAAGCTGTTAAGAAGTTCAGACCTATCAGTTTGTGCAATATGAGTTACAAAATTGTCACAACAATTTTGGTCAACAAGATCAGAACCCTGCTTGATAATCTCATCAGCCCTAATCAAAGTAGCTTTGTTCCAGGAAGATCAACCAATGATAACATTATTGTCACTCAAGAGATTATCCATTCTCTCCGGTCAAAGAAAGGGAAAGTTGGTGGTATGGTCATCAAAATAGATCTGGAGAAAGCTTATGACAGAATCTCTTGGGCTTTCATTCATCAAACTCTTTGTGATCTTAACCTTAATAGCGATTGGATTGATCTGATTATGAGCTGTATCACTTCTATCAATACGGCTATACTGTGGAATGGAAAAGCACTCCCTGAATTTCCCATGAGAAGAGGCCTTAGACAGGGAGACCCACTATCCCCATATATTTTTATTCTCTACATGGAAAGGCTCTCCAGCATGATAAATAGCAAGGTTAATAGTGGTGATTGGAAAGGTATCAAAGCTTCACGGAATTGTGTTCCCATTTCACATTTATTCTTCGTTGATGACCTCTTGCTCTTTGCCAAAGCGGATACAACAACTTCCGAGGTGATTTTGGAAGTTCTAAATGAATTCTATGAAATCTCTAGCTAGAAAACCAACCCCCACAAGTCAAAATTTTTTTGTCTAAAAATGTGCCTAGAACCAAAGCCAAGGAAGCACGAGTGCGGGTACGAGTACGGTACGGGTACGGGTACGAGTGTGGGTACGCCGATTCGGCAAAACTCAAAAAAAAGTACAATACGGGTACGGCTGCGGTACGCCGATATTTTTTTTTTTTTTTTTAAATATAATTATGGTTAAAGGATCCAACCTACAAATTAAAATTAAATATCAAAACTAAAAAAAATACTACTCATTTTCCTATAATTTAAAACCATTAAGCGTTAAAAATAATTTCTGTGAAAACTCTCACTTTGACATGTTATGCACTGTGAATTTGTGATCATAATTTATTTTTAAAATCTTTCTTTTTGCTTATCAATTTGCTATTTTTATAGGGTGAGACCAAAGAAATAACAGGAGATCAAAGAAAGATTTAAAGTTAATTGCAAACAGTAAAGGGAAAAAAATTCTCAATTGGGACAGGTTGTCCATTGCAATTTGCATAATACATAAAATTGCATCATTCCCAACCACTACTAATCAACTAATACAGTATCAATTTTTAATGTTTTGTACATAAATTTTAAAAGTTTGTTATGATTAAAGATTTTATAAAGAAATTCTAGGAGGATCTGAAGCAAAAGCATAATGCATAGTCATACACAAAACTACTCTTTATAGGCCTTGTTATTTTTTTTTGTTCAAATTGCTTTTTAAAAACATCAAAATCATTTGCTGATATGCTTATACAATTCATACAGACAGACAGAATAGCAAAGAAACATCAAAATTACTGATCTGCCAGGGCACAAAAAAAAAATTAAAAACATAATAATAATAATTGCTGATCTGCAAAAAAAAAAAAAAAAAAATATTTGGCCCTGGCGTACCCACGCCGTACCCAAATGAGCCAAACGTACCGGACCCTCTTTTGTCGTACCCGATACGCGTACTGTCGTACACCCGGTACTCATACTGCACTATTTTTGGAGTACCCGTGCTTCATAAACCAAAGCTAAAGAACTTAATAATATGAGTGGTTTTCCCCTCACTCAAAATCTTGGCCACTATCTCGGTACACCAATCCTTCATGGTAGAGCCAACAGAAATAACTTTCAATTTATCATTGAGAAAATGCATAAGAAATTGTCGGGATGGAAAGCTAGCGTTTTATCCATGGCGGGCCGAGCCACCCTCATTCAGTCAATAACTTCAACCATGCCTTCTTATCTGATGTCCACAGCCAAACTTCCCAAGAACATTTACGTTGATATAGATAAACTTAATAGGAATTTTCTTTGGGGTGACCAAGGTAATACCAAGAAAGTTCATCTTGTTAACTGGGATCAAGTTTGCAAATCTAAAGAAAAAGCGGGCTTGGGCATCAGAAAGGCTAAGCACCAAAATCTTGCTCTTATATCCAAACTTGGGTGGAACCTTCTTTATGAAAATGAAACTCTTTGGTCTCAAATGCTAAAGAATAAATACCTCCGTAATCACAATTTGTTCACTTGGCCAACTAAGCGTAACGGATCACATATTTGGAAAAGCATTGTTAATTCTAAAGATGTACTAAGGAAAGGTACAAAGTGGATCATCGGTAATGGAGCCACTGTATCACTTTGGAAGGATTGGTGGTGTGGTGGCCAACCATTGGAGGACACCTCTCCTGGAAGCCACTGTGATGACACAACTGTTAATTCCATTTTGTATGACACCATGAGTTGGAAGTTTCGCAACATTGAAGATTTTTTAACCCCTCAGGATATCACCAACATTAAATGTGTGCACCCACCTAGGCTTGCTACTCTACCTAATAAACCCTATTGGATAGGCACATCTAATGGTAAATTAAACCCAAGACTAAATGGTTTAACATTTCTACATTCAGGATTTAATTGTGCTTTGCCCTATTTTTAGAGACTTCTGATCTACTCTAAGATCTAAAAATTAAGAGTCTACTAGAATGTTTTTTTAATTTACTAAAAAAAAATATAAATCAATGAACACTTGTGCTAGTGGAGGATTGGGAGGTCCAGTCCAGACTGACCCTTACAAATTCAATCTTAAAATGGTTAGTCTCCTAGCCTCTTCTTTCACACAAATTCATAAAACACCAAATACATCGCCTTTTTCCATTTAAAAATGCGAAGTGTGCGTAAAATACTTCAAAATCAGCTTATGATTTCATCACTGATGTTGGGAATCAAGAGGTAAGTTGGAAATGGATTTAGATATTCAAACTGCCTCAAAAACTCAAAGGATTTTTCTGGCTCATTATGCAAAATAAATTGCTTACAAATCAGATGAGAGCTGTTAGAAGACTCACGGAAAATGACATCTGTCCCCGATGCAATATGCACTGCGGGGATCTCCTACATCTTTTTAGGGATTGTATTTATGCTAGGAACATTTGGAAGAATGTTAGGAATGATCAATGGCAAAGGGAGGCTGAATCTCTTACCCTTGAGATTTGGATTACATCTAATCTTAAGGATAACAAACAAGAATGTGGGTATTTGGAAAGTTGCTATTTTAGTAAGCTATTTTAGTTTTTGGCTATTTTAATAGGCTAAAATTTTTGTGTTTAGGAAGATGATTGGATTTTTTTATAGTTAGATGTGATATATGTGAGATAAAAAGTGAAATGATTATGGATTTGATGTGACATTTTGTCTTTAGCTATTTTAGCCTATTTTGTCTTTTTGTGAATTTTAGCCTAAAAAAGGCTAAAAACTTTCTTGCCAAACACCCCCAATATAGAGGCATCCCTTGGAAGATTTGGTTTGTTGTTCTTTTGTGGCAAATCTAGAAGGATAGAAATAAAAAGGTTTTTGAAAACTTGGTTGTGAATGTTAAACATAGCATTTTTCAAGCATTCCAATATGCCTCTAATATTCATGAAGCTTTCAAGTCTCCTCTTGCCAAAGATCAATCTGTTCTTAATTTAATAGCCTGGTTGTGTCCTTGTGCAGGTAAATTCAAACTCAATACAGATGGTTGTGCCAAAGACGAACCAAGTAAAGTAGGCTTTGGTGGTTTGTTTAGAGATGAAAGAGGACAGTGGGTTCTAGGCTACACTGGAAAGCTGGAACTGCTTATAGGCAATCTATTGAGGCCTCACTATCATTCTAGAGAAAGGTTGGAGAGAAATCCAAATAGAGACGGATTGCAAAGTGGCTGTGAATCAGATTTCCACCCCAGATGAGCAACTTCAGAACTGCCCATTCAGAGCTCTCCTTTTCGACATCAAGGCACTACTCCAACGCACAGAGTGCAACATTGCACATATCTATTGTGAAGGGAACAAGTGTGCTAATGAGCTTGCCCGTTTAGGAGCTGATCAAGCTAAGGACTTGGAGGTGTATGAAGATCCTCCACAAACACTTAGGCCTTTTCTTGTGGCCATGGTTGGTACTGTGTAAGAGAGGGTCTAGCCTTCTCTTGAACTCTTTGCTGTTTTGAACTCTGTTTTTTCTTTTCCAAAGCATCCAAAAAAAAAAAAGAAATTAAGGGGAAAAAATAAGATGAAGAATTAAGAGCAAAGCATGCAATCTCTTCATAGTTTCCTCAAGTCTCAAATGCAAATAACTGTCATGAACTAAAAAGGGAGTCCTAATAATAGGTGGAATCAAATAGGTGTCAAACTAGTGGGCCAATAGCTATCCATTTAGTAATAGACACCTAAGTTACACGGACTCGGGTACGGGTATCAGGTGCGGGTGCGTATCTAGGGGTCGGACACTTCAAAATTAAAAATTAAAAATACGTGAATATGTATCCAAATTTGGATACGGGTACGGGGATACGTTAAATAATTTTTTTTTAAAAAATATATTTATTATAACGCGGACATAGGATACAACAATTTTTGAAAAATGGGGATACGGACACGACAGGAGACACGGGAAATTTTTTAATTTTTTTATAAATATTTTTATGGAAAATTTACCCATAAGTCCTAGTTTTTGAAACGTTGAACCATTTAGTCCTAAAAGTTTTCTTATGCTCCATTTAGTCCCATTTTTACATCAGCATGATGTAAATATGTAAATGATAAATGATCTGATGTTTCATTCTATAATTTCAAAATTTATTGAAATCTGATGAACATTAGATGTTTTTCATCCTATATTTTCAAACATTATTGAAATTTGATGAACATTAGATGTTTGAAATCTAATATTTGTAACATGACTCTGATGTTATTAATATTGTATCTGATGTTATTAACATTGTAATGGGACCTTTCAGTCTATAAGAAAACTTTTAAGACTAAACAGTGCATAAGTTATTAATTTGGGATTTATTAGTGCATCTACATTAATTATTTTATTTATTTATTCTATTTTTTAAATAATGTGTTTCAATTAATTTTTTTATGTTATTTTATTTTTTTTATTAATATATATAAATATATATTATCTTATAAATATATTATATGTTATATAATAATATATAATAATAATAGTTATTATTATAATTATCATAATAATAGTTATTATTATTTATTATTCAGTTCCTTAACTATTATTATTATATATAAACTACTATTATTATTATATATAAACTATTATAGGAAAATGATTTGTCCCCCTAAAAAAGTCCCCCCTAATCCCCCTAATGCCCAAAACGACGTCGTTTTTGGCATTTTTTTGTTTTTTTTTTTTTTGCCTTGGTTTGAAATTTAGGGGGATTAAGGGACCAAAAATTAAGGGGATGTAGCACAGCCCTATTATTATATATAGATAGATACGAATAGAGAATCAACAGAGACGAACGACAGAGACAGAGGGAGAGAAAAGCGAAGCCATCGATCGCGATCGAGAGGGAGAGGGAGAGGGAGAGAGAGAGAGAGAGAGAGAGAGAGAGGGCTTTTCGAAGTCGTCTGGGTGTTCGGCTGTTCGATCGACTGATGAAGCTGCGATCTTCGACTGGATCGAAAGGATGGACCTCAATCGAGGTCTTCGATCTTCGACTGGTTCGACCAGGTTCTCTCTTGCTCTCGCCTCTTTTCATTTCTTTTGCACTGTAAAGAGCTGTGTCCGAGAGAGAATAGGCGAATCCGACACAGATCCTACACCCGCACCCATGTCGTGTCGTGTCGTGTCGTGTCGTGTCGACACGGGTACTTCGCCCCAAAGTGGCGAGTCCATGTAACACAGATAGACATCCATATATATCCTACTAATGTGGGTCGGACAAGCAGGTATAGCCATAGAAAAAATCCTCCAGTAAAATTTCATGCTTAGAAATTAATGATCTTTCAGAAAACAACAGATGATTTATAGCATGCAATTCAAACAGATTTGCCTTTCATTAGATTAGGAAAATGATGATTTACAGATTTCAAAAATAAAGTGACCCATAAAAGGGGAAAAAATGGTTCTTGAATGAAAGTCGAAATTTGTGTATATTAAAAATAAAAATAAAATAAAAAATATAAAGATACTCAAAAATGGGGCCAGAAGTAATTTCTTATGATATAGGAACTTTAGGCTACCAAAATAAGTTCAACTGATTCAGATCTTGTGCCCTTTTCTACAAGGATTTTGAGAAGAACCTGTCACTTATACATAAGAGCTACCCTTTTCAACAAGGATTTTGAGAAGAACCTGTCACTTATACATAAGAGCAATGTTTTGAAAACCGGACCGGTGAGCGAACCGGAAAAGGGACCGGGTAGACGGGTCACCGGTTCAACCATCGGGTCAAAACGGTCGAACTGTGACGTCATAATTAATATTATATAATTAAAAAATATAATTAAAAATTATAAATAAATAAAAATATATATAAATACTCAAATAAAAATAAAAATTGTTGTATAATATTTATTAATAATATTTAATAAAGTCATAATTGATAAAAAAAAATGTCACTTGTTTTAAAGAAATTAAAATTTTTAAACATTCCCTCCAAATAAATTGATTGAATGTTAGGTTTAATTTTGCAGGGAAATGAAATTTTCAACTCTCCCTCCAATCAATATGTTTCAAATAATTTGATTGAATTCCCACATAGAATTTTGTAGGTTCTTTTTGAAAAATCTTTTCCTATAAATAGGAATGGACTTTCATAATCTTCTCCAACTTCCAATGAGACTCTTCCTTACGAGAGGAGACTCTTGAAGTAAGAATTTTTAGTCAAAATTTTAAAATATATTTATAATATATATATAAATATAAGAAAGAAAGAAAGAAAGAAAAGAAAGAAAGAAAATAAAATTAAAAAAAAGAAGAAAAAATCCCCGGTCTAACTAGCCAAACCCGGTCCGGGTCACCGGTTTTCCCAGTTCGATCACCGGGTCCGGCGGTTTTGCATTTCCAGGCCGGTTTTGCACCTAAGCCCTGTTTGGTACAGCTTAAAAGCTGCTTATTTCAGCTTCAGCTTAATTTAAGCTATTTTGATGTGTTTGGTTTAGCTTATAGCTTATAGCTTTTTGGAAGTCAGAAATCAGCTTATTCTTTGAGTGGGGCAAGAGATGCTTAATTTATAAGTCAAAAATCAGCTTATGTTCATAGTTATAAGCTATAAGCTGTTTAGGCATAAGCTATAAGCACTTTCCCACAGCTCTACCAAACAGGGCCCTAGTCCGGTTCTAGAGGGTTGACCGGACCGGAACAAGGCCCGGTTCCCGGTCCAACCGGTTCGACCGGCCGGTCCGGTCCGGGTTTCACAACATTGCATAAGAGCTGCTTATGATTCACAAAGGCTATAAGGCCAGCCACTTTGGGGTATCAAATGCTGGAATTTGAGAAGCAATATACTGAAAAAATTATTATAATGACAACAATGTATGGTGTGTTTATGAGTTGCGTATGTGCATGTAGTGATGCATCAAGGGAAGCCAGAGCATGAACCAATCAAGGACGAAATTGGCAACCACTGGGTCCATTCCTTAAAGAGAAAGCCTAAGTGCATGAAGGATTTTCACATAATGGGACACAGATCCATCATTTATGTTATATTCTGTGAAAATCCTGTGTGTTGAGAACAGTTGTTCCTTAAATGGTTCAATCATGCCTAATGAAGAAAATCACAGCTAATAAATTTTGAGGAGTGATTTCATTCAAGTTAAAAAAACTAAAATATAAAACAAAACCCCTCTAATTGCAGGTATAATGGTTGTTAACATCGTCAACGGGGACGATTCTGACAAGGGAGATCAATGCAATTTCATAAACCAATGGGGATGTCCCTATAAATTATAATTGTCAGATACCTCAAGGAAGGTCCATGTAATTAGCCCTAAATTCTGTAAATTGCTACATTAGCTACATCATTGTGCTAAAGCACTTGTATAGTCAAGTATGATCCAGGTAGCAGAGGTGATTATATACACTTGTCAATTGAGTAAATTTGCCTAATGAATGAATAAAACCAGTATACAACAAAACTGAGAGAGAGAGCAATTATTACCTGCAAGACCTTCCTGGAACCACTGTTGCACTTTTCCATCAAGCGCTGTTGACTTCAAATTGCTCTTATCTACAGAACCAGGACCAAGAGCCCTTTGCTGTTCAGATGGACTTTTGTATAAGTTAGGATGTCTCCCGTTATTTGTTCCTGTAAGAGGGATAGCAGGAGGCATACTTCCAGCAACTGCCAAACCAGTCTCTTTACTACTCACCATTTCACGATCTTGACGAGATGCCATGGCTTTTTCACTAGCCAGAATAGAATGAATAATCAAGTTGCCATCAATCTTTACAAGCTTATCATTCCTTGGAACATACAAGGACGCAACAAGAGGCACACTAGAATTGCCTGGCCGCACAAACTCATCCAATCCTCCTCCACACTCAACATTTGAGTCTACTCTCCCAACGTCACCCCTCCCACAATGCAGTGTATTAGTAAAATTATTTCCAATCCCCAATCTCCCACTACACAATCCCGTTCCTATGGTTTGGTCGGAATTGTTTAGATTACCATCAACAGTCAATACCCTCCCACGGTGGTGATCATAAAACCTATTACCCAAATAATCTGATCCACCAGGAACTCTGTCCTGCATTCCTCCAAATTTCACATTTATCATTGGCACCAATCCACCAAATAGCAAGATAAAAAGCAACAAACCCAGAAAACTAACACTAGCAACCTTCTTAGTTTTGCTCTCAGACTTCTTACTCTCAACCTTCTTAGCCTTTGGTGCTGGGGCAGATTGTTGTGGTTTCAATTTAGGTATTGGGACCAATGGAACTTGAGAACCTTGTGGTTTCACAAAGTAAGGAGGACAAGGCATCCATGGATAACCCAATGGTGCCAGAGGCGGATGCGGGTACATTCCCGGAGGGGGCGGGCACATAGCACCACCCAATTGTTGCCTCAAACTCGCATTTTCAGCAATTACATATGAAATCCTAGTGTTCAAATCTTGAATTGTTGAATGCATTAATCTCACCTTATCCTCGAGCTCTCCCACGTAATGCTTCTTCCTCTGCCTAGAAAGCTGTGCGCTTTCTCGATTCCTTATCAACCTCGCTTTCTTTTTCTCATCCTCTTCATTGTTCCCATTCAAACCACACGGCGAATTAGCATTGCCTCCAGAACTCGACCTCCTGTACTTTCTCATCCTCCTCGATTCAAAATTCACATCTTCACTTCCTTTCTTCCTTTTCAACAACAAAAAATTCTTACCCTCTCCCTCAAATTCAATCTTCTGATCAACAATCGCAAAATTACCCGATTCAGCAGAACCAGAATTTCGAGTTTCAGACTCCGGCGATGAATAATTCAAAACCCTAGAACCAACATCCGAACCCTTGATTCCAGACTCCTCAGAAATCTCCGGATCGCCGGAAACCTGAGACGAGGTCTGATCCGCGGAATTGAGGATCGTGGAATCGTCGGGACTCGGATCGGAGGAGAATTGAGAGGGGAAAGAGTTGAGGAAGTCTTCGGAGTCGGACGGGAGGTAGAGATCGTCGAAGGTGAAATCGAGGTCGTCGAAATCGGCGTCGAAGGGTAAGGCGAGATCGGAGAAGAAGGAGTCGGATAAAAATGCGGAGTCAAGGGGTGGGATTGCGAGGGCATCGAAGTCGGTAGGGTTAGGGTTTGGAGGGATGAGATCGACGGCGCCCGATTGGTCCGCCATTGCTAGGGTTTCCAAAACGCGTCGGAGTTGAGAGAGAGAGGTGATTGCGGGGGGCTCGGATTCGAAGACGAAGGTGTTGGGGGGTTATTACTGGGTATGAGGAGTCTTGAGTTCACGGCTCAATTTAGTGCCCGTGGATTACACGCACTCCCAATATGTTGGCCTTGTTTGGTTTTACTCTGCGTTTAGTTTGTTTTTGAAAAATAAATTTTGAAAAAAAAAATTTAAGGGCTTTTTTTTTGTTTTTGGGAGAGTTGTCTTTGAAAAAAATTTGGAAGAGTTATTTTTGAAATTTTTTTTATTTGTTTGGTTGTATATTTTGAAAGTAGTTTTGGAGTTTGGGAGTTTGGGATGATTTGATACTTTGTTGTAATTGAGTAGATGTGTGTGAAAGAAAAAGTGATTGAAAAAGAGATAGGAGGGAGAAAAAATGATTGATTGATGTGTAAGAGAGAGAGTGATTTTGAAAATTTTTTGAGAAAAATCTCAAACCAAACAATTTTTTGAAATTTTTTTTCTAAAACTCATCTCTAAAACTCAAACCAAACATATTCTAAAATTTTGTTTGATTTAATGATTTCTTTCTACACATCAATCAATAATTTTTTCTCTCTTCTCTCTTCTTTTCAATTACTTTTTTTCTCACATACATCTACTTAATTACAACAAAATATCAAATTATTCCAAACTCTCATACTCCAAAACTATTTCCAAAATATATAACTAAACAAACCAAAAAAATTTCTAAACTCTCTCCCTAAAATTTTTTTTGAAAATTTATTATCCAAAACCAAACCAAACACACCCATAATTTTTTTTAAAAATTTCCAAAATCTTGTTTGGTTGAAATTTTTTTGAAAAAAATTTCTAAAACTACTTTTTCTCTCTTACACACCAATCAATCACTTTTTCTCTCTCCTCTCTCCTTTTCAATCACTTTTTTTCTTACACACATCTACTCAACTACAACAAAATATCAAATTATCCCAAACTCCCAAATTCTAAAACTATTTTCAAAATATACAACCAAACAAACAAAAAAAATTCTAAACTTTCTCCGTAAAATTTTTTTTGCAAATTTATCTCAAAACACAAACGAAACACATTATTTTTAACAGTCCCGCACAGACCTGGAATTAGGTCTGCTGCAAATGGTTCGAGTGTCCCAAAACAACGTCGTTTTGTGGTAAAAAAAAAAATTTAAAAAACTAGAAGAACATAACCGAAAAAAATTTAAAACATAGCCGGCAGGCCGTAAAACCATTCGGCTGGCCAAAAAAATATCCGGCCGGCCAAAAACTATATCTTACAACAATTTAACAGCGGTTTACAATTACATAGAACCATTCAACAAAAAAAATCAAAGAAGATTTTACAGATTTTACAAACCCACTTCATCTTCCTCTTCTTCTTCTTTTTTCTTCTTCTATTCTTCTTCTTCCTCCTCTAAATTTTTTAGATTTTATAAACCCTCTTTCTTTTCCTTTCCCCTTCCTCTTCTTCGTCTTCTTCTTCCTCTAATTTTTCAGATTTTACAAATCCTCTTCCTCTTCCTCTTCCTCTTCCTCTTCCTCCTCGTCTTCTTCTTATTCTTTCTCTAATTTTTCAGATTTTAGTAAAGGTGGTTGATTTCAGTGAAGAAGAAGAAAAGGAAAATGAGGAAGAGGAGAGCCAAGATCGAGAGAGAAACAAAGAAAAATGGACTTATGGCAGTGGCAACTCGGCGGCGATAGCACTGGGAGGGGTTGGGAAAGAACGGGTGAGGGTAGGGATGGCCATTGCCATTGTTGTTGCGCCATCGTTGTCTATCTTCGTCTCTCTGATTTTAGAGCTAAGAGAGAAAAAAAAAAAAGAAAAAAAAAAGGAATAAAGAAAAAAAGAAAAAAAATTCAATTTCAAGGCATTCGAGTGTAACAACCCCAACCTCTGATTAACGTTAATCCACGAATAAATAAGTCTAATAAGAAATTAAGATGAAATCTTGAGTTAATTACTTGTGCATTGCATTATTTGTGTTTCTATCTGTTTATCGTAGAAAGATCTATTTGCATTTTTGTTTCTTCTTGTGAATTGAAAGCCTTATCGGCATCCGATCATGAAATTGACTTGATTTATGTGCTATTTAGGATTTTTAGAACATTATGGTAGATTTAATTAAAATTCGATTCGGAACGATTAAATTAGAATAATTAATGTCAACTAATTAGCCAATTCCTAATTAAGCCTATATGAGGCACTTATTGTGCCTCCACTCATTCTTTTTCTTCATTTCAACACATCTTTGAGCTTACACACAGACCAAACGTGAGAAATAAAGAGAGATCAAAGGTTGAGCATGGAATCTAGGAAAGGAAGAAGAATTGTAGTAAATTCAAGGTGTTGAACTTGGAAACTCTAGCAATTGAACACCTAGCACACAATTGAGCTTCTAAGGTAAGAATTTCTACCTTTTAGTTGTAATTTAGTGATTACTACATGAAATCAAGTGAGAAAGGTAAAATACCATAAGAATTGAGTTGTGTAATGCAAGAATTGAACTTAGATGGTTGACTATAGGAGTGTATCATGCATGCATGCATATATCATGACATTTTGAGTATGTTTTTAAAGAATTTTCACATGCATGTGTCTATCTTAACTTGGTTTTGAGAATTCATTACATTTCTTACCATTTGACCTTAATTGATCATGTTTTGGAAAGCCTAAGTTCAAAGTAATTCATGCATGTGATGTTCATGGCATATTCATAAATTTCAAGTTAGAGTTTTGATCAATTGGAATACTTTTTGGCCTTGATTTTACAAAATGGTTTGAATTCAAGATGTTTTCCAAGTTTAGACATGTTTTCTCAAGTTTTGGGGCCCAAATGTTGAGTTTGAAACATTGAATTCGAGTTTTGCAGCTTTGAGATGAATCTGGAAATTCTAGAATTCGACCTCCCACTCAAGTGACCACTATGTGATCTTGCACCTCACACTCGAGCAACCAAAAGTTCGCTCAAACGAGAAATGCAAGCTCCCAAAAGTTTACACATTTTGCAGACTGCTCGAGCGACAGAAGTTGCGCTCGAGCGGGGACCTCAGTCTCATACTCGAGCGACCGTCGAGCGGCCCTTTATATGTTTGCATGTTCGCTCGAGCTAGGGAAGTTGCGCTCGAGCATAACCCCTATTTTCAGTAAGTTTTGTTAAGAATTCTAAAGTGCATTTTGGCATCCACATTGCATCCTAGGCATTCCTAGGCCATGATTAAGACTTAATAAGAGGTTAAGACCTAGAAACACACTAAGAACGAAATGAAAGAAGTACAGTACCAACCAAGAGTGTGTTTCTATTATGTGTGTGTAGGTCATGCCCCACAAGTTATCTGACTTGTATGTTCTGTAAGAGAAACCATCTGTGAGTAATAACTTAGTAAAGCTATGTTCAACTTTATTTATTTTCTATGTGATGAAATATGATCTGTTTTATGAAATGTTATATTCAGTACAATGAATGATTGTCCAAATTTCTGAAATGTATTCGTGGCATCCTTAGCACAAAGCCCTTACCCGGGGGTAATAATACCGTAGTCTATAACACAAGGCCCTTGCCCGGGGGTAACAATACCGTGGTCTCATGGGCCTTGCTCAAGGGTAATAATATAGTGGTCTCAAGGCCCTTTCCCAGGGGTAATAATACCGTGGCTCAAGTATGTTACAAGTTTCCCGGTACTAGAGGTTCCTTATGGAACTAACAAGCATGATAACGTGAATAGATGTACCATATATGATTAAGCATGAACTCTGATTTCTGTATGTAGTTTGAACAAGAATATGAATATAAGTCTATTTCTGATATGAACTCTGAATCTGTTATGGATATCATTCATTTAAGCCCTTTACTCTATTATTATTCACTAGGTTTCAGCTCACTATCTATATTATGTACGTATGTGAGCAGACACGTGACTAGGCCTAAGTTGCTACCTGGAGTGTTTTTGTGTCAGCCAACCACTGTGCCTCCCGGGGAAGTTCCTTTCTGCAAAGTCAAGTTTTGTGAACCTATTAAAGATGTTTTGTTGTTTGTTTTTGCTTATTTGTATGCTGGGCTAAGTTCCTTATGACATTATAAGTATGGTGATATAAGTCTTATGGAAGTTGACGTTATATAAGTTTAAAACTTCTCTGTCTCATCTATGTCTACACAGTTCTATGGACCTTGTATTTTGTATAATTGCTTTATCAGCCCCTTCATATTTTGTTATTCTGTTAAGAGGCCTTTGGTAATCCCAAGATTACTGGCCGGTTACGTCACTAAACCTAAAGGGACAGGTTTGGGTCGTGATAGAATGGTATCAGAGCACACGTTATACCGCACACACGAGTCCATATGAGCTATAGGATGTCCTAAGAAGAGTTAGGGGCATTCCATCTGCATGTGTAAGTGTGTAATAATTTATGTACATGAGAACACAGCATCTGAACATGAACGCATGAAATTGAAATGATTAAACTTGGATTGAATGTTTCGAACACTGTGAAATGAACTATTTGCCTATGTTTATCATTCTCTTGTTTCCCTATAGCAATGGAAAATACAAGAAGTGATGATACAGTAAGGTCCTCTGAGGCTCGAATGAGCTGAATAGAACAAATGCTCGCAGTCTTAACTAAAGCAATGACACAACAATAGAGGCAACAACATTTACATCTTCTGCTTCTGCCAGTGTAAGTTGAACCGGATAACAATGACATTATCAACCTAACTCAGAAATTCATGAAGATGAAACCACCGACTTTCTTGGGTGGTATTAATATGACGTCCCAAATCTACACTAATGGTTGTAATAAAGGGGAAGTCATTAATGAGTCATATGGCCAATAACCAAGTAAGATCCCAGATCACCGGAAGAGTCAAATTAGCCTCCCTTCTAAGTCCAGCTTTCTTAAGTAGCGCACTACCCTTTTGACAGATTTTAAGAGGCATTGACACAAGGTCTCATAAGCGACGTTAGGGGTTATATTGGTGTTAGAATATAAGTACATAACAATAGAATAATTATGAATATCCTTAATTACAAAAGCTCGTTTCATTAACATTACATCCCAAAAGAAAATTTAAATTTTTATATGAACTTCACAAAACATCAAAAAGAAATTTCTAACTTTTCTAAGATATCCAAATGTCTTTGAAGGTTTCCGGCTCGTCGTCTCCTGCTGTAAGCTCCTCTTCGGCACCTGACATGATACGCCGTGAGCTTTGAATGCCCAGTAAACGCACACACACCCCATCCCTTTTTTCCAGTCCAATACATAACAATATTTACAAAAAGACAGAGGAAAAAATTATGGCATTTAAGTTCATAGCACAGATTATTTGATTAATTGTTAGTAGTCTAGAAATCCCCCAAAGAGATTTCGTCCTCCCAACTCTAAGAATTGGACGCGGATTATTCGGTATTCCTCCTCTTTTGCTGCTTTGTTGCAGACCTTACCTCGGATACCTACCAACGGTTATATACCGCATAACGCCAACCGAGGGCCTTAAAAGTGACGATAATGATGGGCCTAGCCCAAATCCCTCCTTACACCGAACTACCTAGGGTCCGAATACAACCGCTCTATTCAAGGGTTCCGAAACAACCAGTTGCGCAAGACTTACTCATTTTAATCCACTACTAATATCAACTTAACATTCTCATCATTTATGATGTATAACTAGTGTGGTCATCAACCCTCTTTACCAACCCATTTAATTTTCCCCTTTTCACATTAAGTTCATTACACATTAGTGGTTTGCACAAGTAAGAGCAAAATAAGGCCATTCAAGGTGAAACTCAAGCATGCGAGTATAACTTATATTACAACAAATATGTCATGATAGCACAAAAACACTAACTACAACAAGAACCACACTGTCAAATTTTCAACACTACACCGGTTCAAAAATAAATATAGAAAAACTATTTTCTAAGGGTTTCAGAAATGTGGCTTACTGAGAATTTGTAGAGAATCAAGTCTAGTTTTAGAATCATCTTACAGAAGTGGGGTGGCCCTTTTTGATTTTTAGATATTTAAGAAATACACAGATCTGCCCCGATTTGACAATTGTAACAAAATTTGGTGTTTCTCTTAAAATACTCATTCATTTTCATTGAAATAAATTTTGTTTGAAAGCTAACCTTTAGAGAAAGATTTTGATATAAAAATGAACATGAGATCATTTTTCTATAATTTTCTATAATTTCTTAAAGTTCTTTATTTTAAACAGGTTCTTACACCAAGTATTTAAAAAAATAAAAGGACTCATAAAAACACATCCATGGTCTTAGCCAAAATTTTCACATACTCTATATATGTCAATTAATAACCTTTTAAAACAGATTTTGAGTTGGTGAAGGTTTGCTATGGAAATAAAATCAAAAACCTTGAGAAAAGCTCGCTGGAAATTGCAAAGAAGAAGAGGAACATTTCATTTTCAAACCATACATCATCTAACAATGTAGTAACTCTTAGTATCATGTGAAATATATTTTTATCATGTATTATGAAGGGAAAAAACATGACGATTCATTGAGAGAAGAGGTATATGAGATTTACCTTGGTTTGCTAAATCTTTTTCCTACTTGTTGCTCTCTTTTCTTCTCTTTTTCTCTCAAGCTCACTTGCTCTCCCTTTCCTCCTCTCTCAACTGTGTGTTGTGTGTGTATGGGGTGAAATAAAATAGCTAGCAAGGCTTGTATTTATAGGCCAAGGAGAAGAGAGAAGGGTTGGTTTGGTTTGGTTGGTTTTCAATAGAAACTATTCAAGTTTGGTTGGTTTGTAATTGGATCTAATTAAAATTTGTGTTAATTGATCTTGATTAAGAGAAAGTAATCCTATTTACTAGTTAATTGGGAGACAAAAGATATAGCAATAAATGCCCCTCATTCCTTCATGTTGGTCAAAGATTTGTTGCATATTTGTACAAGATTTGCTATGTATAAAAATACAATTTTAGTCTTTTTCACCACCACAACCGGCTACCCTATTTACCCATGTGAAAATTTGAATTTTTTTTTTTTGGTTAATAAAATATAGAGGATATTTTGTATAAGTTAATAAAATATTGGTTGTACCTTTATTGAATAAAATATTAAGGTTTTAGGGCCAAAATGCAATAATTAAGAAAGAAAAGGGTACAATCTGAAATTTTGAAATAAAACATATGTTTAAGTCATATAATTAATAAAATAATGATAGGAAAAATAATTCGGGCCACGTGGTGCGAATTCGCAACAAAAGGCGAGATACCGGGCTAAAACTGTGATTACCGAAAACTAGGGTTTTTCTCTTATAATTTTTCATTCTAGGGTTTCTAAATTATTAATTCAGGGTTTTAAAATGTTTCTTAAGTTCTCAGAGTTGATTAGGGTTTGTTGATTATCTCGCACAATCGTTCCTAATTTTTAGGGTTTAATTTGCAAGAAATTAAGAAACAAGGTTTCTTATTGAAATTCTTCAACTATAAACGTTTTGGGACATTACAAGAAGTTAGGGCCTCGCAATTGAACCCTTAAAGGCAGAGACATGGTTGTTCAAGATAGAGAAATTATTTGAAATATTTCCTTGTTCTGAGACTCAAAAGTTCTATTATCCACCTACATCTTAAAAGATGAAGCCCGAAAATGGTGATTGTTAATTCGAACTAATAATAGGAACATGGCATGGGCACAATTCAATGACATCTTTTATGACAAGTACTTTCCTCAGTATTTTCGGGATCGGAAAGTTTCTAAATTCCAAGAATTGAAGCAGAGCAGGATGCCCGTAGCCGAGTATGATGCTAAGTTTACTGAGTTGGCCAGATTTGCTCCTCATATGGTCAACACAGATTATAAGAAGGCTAGAAAATTTGAAGGGAGCTTAGACCTGGACGTGTATGATCGAGTAGGCATATTGAAATTGCCTACCTATGTGAAAATACTTGATAGGGCATTGATGGCAGATGCCATACTAACAGCAAAGAAACAGACTAATGCTCCAACAATTGAATGGAGAGGCAAAAGACTGGATCCAATTTTTGGAAGGGCCACTCATCCTTTATAGCCAAAAGGCAAAATACTGGATCGTCAAGTAGTTAAAGCCAAAGCAGTGGGTCTATGCCAGTTTGTCCAGAATGTGGAAGGAAGCAAAAGGGCACGTGTCACCGTGCATCTGGTGCTTGTTTTCGATGCAGCAAGACAGGCCACATGATTAGAGATTATCCTATGAGACTCGACACGATTATCCGTCCAGTAACAAGTTCAGCCAGATCTGCTCCTGCACCAAGAACGAATGTGAGAGCCAATATTGTGGAAGAAACTTTAAGACAAGGCCGGGTTTTTGCATTAGTACCTGGGGAGGTATAGAATACTGAGTTAGTGGTGTCAGGTATAATCTCTATCTATGCTTAGAATGCCTATGTGCTTATTGATTCTGGTTCTACGCATTCATTTGTATCGCATGTTTTTTCTCTGAAATTAACTAAACTGTTAGAACCTATGAATTGTTTACTATCTGTTACTACACCATCTGGAGGTTCTGTGATATGTGCTTATGTTTATCTGGCATGTGATATTATGATTGGTGATATGACATTGTATGTTGATTTGCTGCCTTTGAGCATTGATCATTTTGATTGTATTCTGGGAATGGATTGGTTGACCAAATACTATGCCGCCATTGATTGTGTGAGTAAATCTGTTATGTTTAGACCACCTGGTATGCCTGAGTTTGTTTTTACTGGAAATGGGGTAATTCCTCTGCCATACTTGATTTTATTTATGAAAGCTAGAAAATTGTTAAGAAAAGGTTGTTAGGGCTACTTGTGTTATGTGTTGACTGTGTCTTCGGATAGTGTTAGTATGGAAAATATTTCTGTGGCCTGTGAATTTCCTGATGTATTTCCTAATGACCTACCTGGGGAGTTAATTGATAGGGAAATTGAGTTCACCATTGATGTAGCACCCGGGACACAACTAATTTCTAAAACCCCATACAGAATGTCCCCTTCTGAATTGAAAGAACTAAAAACTCAACACCAGGAACTGTTAGACAAGAAATTTATCCGCCTAAGCACTTCACCTTGGGGTGCTCTAGTGTTATTTGTCAAAAAGAAAAATGGGTCTTTAAGACTATGTATTGACTACCGTGAGTTGAACAAAGTAACTGTCAAGAACAAATATCCATTGCCCCGAATAGATGACTTGTTTAACCAACTGCAGGGAGCACAAGTATTCTCTAAGATAGACCTCAGGTTTGGGTATCACCAATTAAAAGTTAAGGTAGAAGATATAGAGAAGACTGCATTCAAAACTAGATGTGGACACTATGAATTTTTGGTAATGCCATTTGGAGTAACTAACGCACCTACAACATTTATGGACCTAATGAATAGGGTTTTCAAACATTTCCTTGATGAATTTATCATTGTATTTATTGATGATATTCTGATTTACTCCAAAAGCAGAGAAAAATATGAAAATCATTTGAGAACTATCTTACAGATTCTGAGAGAAAAGAAGTTATATGCAAAATCTTCCAAAAGTGAATTTTGGCTTGACAGTGTGGCATTTCTAGGGCATGTAATCAACAAGGATGGTATCTCTGTTGACCCACAGAAAATTGAAGCTATTGTGGACTGACCAAGACCAACCAATGTATCAGAAGTTCAAAGTTTTCTAGGACTTGCAGGCTATTAGCGCAGATTTGTGAAGGATTTTTCCAAACTTACTTTACCACTCACTCAATTGACACAGAAAACTATACCATTTGATTGGACTAATCAAAAAAAGACTGCCTTCCAAGAGTTAAAGACTAGGTTAGTAACTGCACTAATTTTGACTTTGCCTAACGGTACTGATGGGTTTCAAATTTACAGTGATGTTTCCTACAAAGGCTTGGGGTGTGTGTTGATGCAAAAGGAAAAAGTGATTGCTTATGCTTCTCAACAACTTCGCCTTCATGAAAAGAACTAACCAACCCATGACCTTGAATTAACAGTTGTGGTATTTGCTTTGAAAATTTGGCGACATTATCTATACGGTGTGACTTGTGTAGTGTACACTGATCATAAAAGCCTCAAGTATTTTTTCACCCAAAAGGAACTGAACATGAGACAAAGACGATGGCTTGAGTTGATCAAAGATTATGACTTGCAAATCTTGTACCATCCAGGAAAAGCCAATATTGTTACAGATGCCTTGAGTTGGAAATCCAGGGGTAATTTGTCATGTTTACTCACCGGTCAGAATGAGTTAATATGTGATCTAGAAAGGAATGAGATTGAAATTGTACTATGTGAACAAGGCGGGATCTTAGCCGCCATTTCTGTTTAACCTACAATCATTGAATAGATTAAAGAAAAACAACATGAAGATGAATTCTTGAAGAAAATTTTTGATGAAATTAACTCAAAACTGAGGCCCGGGTTCGGGATTGAAAATGATATGTTAAAATTTCAAAATAGACTTTGTGTAACGGATTGTTCTGATTTAAGGAAACGTGTTATGACCTAGGCTTACAATTCAAAATTTGCTATGCATCTGGGGAATACAAAGATGTACCATGACATGAAACAGAATTTCTGGTGGCCTGGAATGAAGAAGAGTATTGTTGACTTTGTAACTAAATGTTTGCACTGCTAACAAGTTAAAGCTAAACATCAACAACTTGCTGGATTGCTTTAGCCGCTTCCAATACCAGAATGGAAATAGGAGCATATCATCATGCACTTCATTGTGGGTTTGCCTCGCTCTTCTCGAGGTATGGATTCTATTTGGGTCATTATCGACCGATTGACTAAGTTTGCTCATTTTTTACCTGTTAAAACTATTTATAATACGGACAAGTTGGCTAATATTTATACAAATAAGATTGTGAGATTGTATGGTGTGCCAATATCAATTGTATCTAGCAGAGATTCAAAGTTTACGTTGAGGTTTTGGCAAAGTTTACAACAGGCTTTGGGAACGAAATTGCGATTGAGTAGTGCCTACCACCCACGGACAGATGGCCAATCTGAACGAACCAATCAAACTCTATAAGATATGCTCAGAATATGTGCCCTAGATTTCCAAGGCAATTGGGAAACCTACTTACCATTGGCTAAATTTGTGTATAATAATAACTATCACTCAAGTATTGGGATGGCTCCTTACGAAGCTCTATATGAAAAGAAATTTCGTTCTCCGATCTATTGGGCTGAAGTAGGTGACAAAGCTTTGTTAGAACCGAAACTGGTCCAAGAAACAACTGAAACTATGAAGCAATTCAACAAAGATTGAAAACTGCACAAAGTCACCAAAAGAGTTAGGCAGATGTCCGAAGAAGAGATAAAGAATATGAAGTCGGGGATCATGTGTTTATCAAAGTGACTCCTATGAAAGGGCAAACGCGGTTTGGAGTAAAAGGCAAGTTGGCGCTGAGATATGTTGAGCCATATGAAATTCTTGAGAAAATCAACCCGGTGACATATCGGGTAGCCTTATCGCCAGTCATGGAACATATACACAACATTTTTCATGTCTCTATGCTTCGGGATTATTTGAGAGATCCGTTACATGTCATTGAACCAACCTATGTGCTTTTGAAAGATGACTATACGTATGAAGAAAGGCCAATTCAGGTGGTAAACCGCAGAATCAAGAGATTGAGGAACAAAGAAATACCATTGGTGAAGATTGATTGTGAAATCCACGGACGGAATTATGCAACTTGGGAAACGGAAGAAGATATGATGAAGAAATACCCTGAACTGTTCCCTCTGGATCTGATATTCTTGTGGACCGAAGGTAATTCGAGTTTAGAGGACCAAACTCTTTAAGGGGGGAAGACTGTAACAACCTCGACCTCTGATTAACATTAATCCATGAATAAATAAGTCTAATAAGAAATTAAGATGAAATCTTGAGCTAATTACTTGTGCATTGCATTATTTGTGTTTCTATCTGTCTATCGTAGAAAAATCTATTTGCATTTCTATTTCTTCTTGTGAATTAAAGGCCTTATCGGCATCCGATCATGAAATTGACTTGATTTATGTGTTATTTAGGATTTTTAGAACATTATGGTACGTTTAATTAAAATTCGATTCGGAACGATTAAATTAGAATAATTAAAGTCAACTGATTAGCCAACTCCTAATTAAGCCTATATAAGGCACCTATTGTGCCTCCACTCATTCTTTTTCTTCATTTGAACATATCTTTGAGCTTACACACAGACCAAACGTGAGAAAGAAAGAGAGATCAAAGGTTGAGCATGGAATCTAGGAAAGGAAGAAGAATTGTAATAAATTCAAGGTGTTGAACTTGGAAACTCTAGTAATTGAACACCTAGCACACAATTGAGCTTATAAGGTAAGGATTTCTACCTTTTAGTTGTAATTTAGTGATTACTAAATGAAATCAAGTGAGAGAGGTAAAATAACATAAGAATTGAGTTGTGTAATGCAAGAATTAAACTTAGATGGTTGACTATAGGAGTATATCATGCGTGCATGCATATATCATGACATTTTGAGTATGTTTTTAAAGAATTTTCACATGCATGTGTCTATCTTAACTTGGTTTTGAGAATTCATCACATTTCTTACCATTTGACCTTAATTGATCATGTTTTGAAAAGCTTAAGTTCAAAGTAATTCATGCATGTCATGTTCATGGCATATTCATAAATTTCAAGTTAGAGTTTTGATCAATTGGCATACTTTTGGGCCTTGATTTTACGAAGTGGTTTTGAATTCAAGATGTTTTCCAAGTTTAGAAATGTTTTCTCAAGTTTTAGGGCCCAAAGGTTGAGTTTGAAACATTGAATTCAAGTTTTACAACTTAGAGGTGAATCTGGAAATTCCAGAATTCGACCTCCCGCTTGAGCGACAAAACTTGCGCTCGAGTGACCACTCTGTGATCTTGCACCTTACGCTAGAGCGACCAGAAGTTCGCTCAAGCGAGAAATGCAAGCAACCAGAAGTTTACACATTTTGCAGACCGCTCAAACAACATGAGTTGCGTTCGAGCGACCGTTGAGTGACTATTGAGTAGAGAATTCACGCAACCAATACTTTTTCAGAGTTTGCAGATTGCTCGAGCGAAGGAAGTTGGGCTCGAGCGGCCCCTCATATGTTTGCGTGTCCGCTTGAGTAAGGGAAGTTTCACTCGAGCGTGACCCCTGTTTTCAGTAAGTTTTGTTAAGAGTTCCAAAGTGTATTTTGGCATCCGCATTGCATCCTAGGCATTCCTAGGCCATGATTAAGACTCAATAAGAGGTTAAGACCCAAAAACACACTAAGAACGAAACGAAAGAAGTTAAGTACCAACCAAGAGTGTGTTTCATTATGTGTTTCTGTTATATGTGTGTAAGTCATGCACCACAAGTTGTCTGACTTGTATGTTCTGTAAGAGGAACCATCTGTGAGTAATAACTTAGTAAAGCTATGTTCAACTTTATTTATTTTCTGTGTAATAAAATATGATCTGTTTTATGAAATGATATATTCAGTACAATGAATGATTGTCCAAATTTCTGAAATGTATTCATGGCATCCTTAGCACAAGACCCTTTCTCGGGGGGTAATAATACCATGGTCTATAAGCACAAGGCCCTTGCCCGAGGGTAACAATATCGTGGTCTCATGGCCCTTGCCCGGGGGTAATAATATCGTGGTCTCAAGGCCCTTTTCCGGGGGTAATAATACCGTGGCTCAAGTATGTTAGATGTTTCCTGGTACCGAAGGTTCCTTATGGAACTGACAAGCATGATAATGCTAATAGATGTACCATGTATGATTAAGCATGAACTCTAGTTTCTGTATGTAGTTTGAACAAGAATATGAATATAAGTTTGTTTCTGATATGAACTTTGATTTCTGAATCTTTTATGGATATCATTCATTTAAACCCTTTACTTTGTTATTATTCACTAGGCTTTCGCTCACTATCTATATTATGTATGTAGGTGAGCAGGCGCATGACCAGGCCTAAGTTGCTGCCTGGAGTGTTTTTGTGTCAGCCAACCACCGTGCCTCTCAGGGAGGTTCCTTTTTGCAAAGTCAAGTTCTGTGAACCTGTTGAAGATGTTTTGTTGTTTGTTTTTGCTTATCTGTACGTTGGGCTAAGTTCCTCATGACATTATAAGTATGGTGATACAAGTCTTATGGAAGTCGACGTTATATAAGTTTAAAACTTCTCTATCTCATGTATGTCCACACAGTTCTATGGACCTTGTATTTTGTATAATTGCTTCCGCAGCCCCTTATATTTTGTTATTTTGTTAAGAGGCCTTTGGTAATCCCAGGATTACTGGCCGGTTACGTCACTAAACCTAAAGAAGCGGGTTTGGGTCGTGACATCGAGCCTCGACAATTCGAGGCCCCAAGCATTAACCTATTTTTAATTTTTAAAAGATTATTAATTAGAGGGACACTCTTAACTAATCACTTTATTATTACTTATTTAATATTGAAAAATGTTTGAGGCCTCAAAAATTTTCATAATTTTACCCACAATGATATATTATAATAAGTGTTCACTTTTGATTTATTACAATGATATAGCACTCGACTCTTTTGCCATATCATTGTAATTGAATTTATAAATCTAAAATTTTGAATCTCTAACCCGTCTTTTTAAAATTAATCACTTCAACTAAAAAAAAAATCATCAATTTGAATCTACAAAATTGTAACATTTTTATCTTCTAAAATTTAGGCATTTGTACCATTTTTACTATTCTAGAGCCCAAATATTCAATTAAGAGATGTAAATTTATATTCTTCAATAATAAAATTACATTAATTTCATTGGCCATAATAAAGTACTAGCATCCTCAACAATAAATTTGCCTTTTCCCTCAAATTTTAAATATTTATAAGATTTTTAAAATTAATATATGCTTTTTTAATTAAGAAATAAAGGTGATCAGAGTTGGTAATGAATATAATTTACCAATAACTAGAAATGATGGTTGGAGGTCATGGGGATGTAATGGTTCAATGTGATTGGCACCAATGAATGGTGTTTTCACTAGTTGAATGTGTTTGAAATTGATTGGCCACTATCAGAAGAGGTGAGATGCAAAAAAATGAGTCTGGATCCTCTGTCGCATTTGTCTGCTACGCTTCCGGCGGTGCTACCAAAACAACGTCGTTTTGGTGTTTTTTTTTTTCCTTAGTTTGAAAGACCACAACCACAACCCTAAGCACCTCATGAACAGAAAGACGAAGAGGAGACCCACAATCGGACAGCGAGATGACGACAACGGCAACTCCATCAGGATTAAATGTAATGGATCCTCAAAGGCAACTCCATCATCTTAGTTTCTTCACGGACAGTGAATTGGAAAACATATTTTGGATATATTGAAGAACCCTTTTTAAAGAAAATGAAAATATAAAGTGTTTTTTTTTTCTCTTTATGTTTTCCCTTTATTTTTCTTTTCCATCTTTTAATTTTTGACAAATTCAACATATAGACACAGCCAGAAATTTTCATGGGTGTTTTAACTTAAAATGAAGCCCTATTTGGAGTTCATCTTATTTGTTTAGGGAAAACAAAATGGAAGTAAAAAATAAATTTTCTTTCTCTTTTTTTTTTTAATTTATAAAAAATCCAGAAATCCATTGACAATTCCAAGATCTCTACACGGGCTAAGAATTTTCCTGAAGAACTTGAAATTACATCCAATAAACCGAAACTTATTATCCCAAAACAAAGAAAGCTCCGTTTGGAGTCCTTCCCATTTTCCTCTGCACACAATCCAACAACTTATCGCTTTAATCATGTATTTCTTTGAATGAATCAGAAACTCCAAACTTATTGAGAGTGCTTACACATTTCCTACATCTATATTTAACCCAGAACTATTCATCACATTCACAATAGAAGAGAGAGAAGAAGAGGAGGAGGTTGAGGATCCATTACACTTAATCTTAATGGAGTTGTCGTTGCCGTTGCCTCGTTGCCGAAGTCGCCTCGCCGTCCGATCGTGGGTCTTCTCTTCGTCTTTTCTGTTCATGAGGTGCTTAGGGTTATGGTCGTGGTTGTGGTCTTTCAAACTGAGGGAAAACAAAGCAAGAGGAAAAAATAAAAAATAAAGAAAAATACCAAAACGACGTTGTTTTGGTAGCACTATAAGAAACGCGGCAGACAAACGCGACAGATGATCTGAACTCCAAAAAAATGATGGCAAAGAACATCACCAACAATAATGATGGAAGGAGATAGCCATGGGCAATGGAAGGTAGCCAAAATTGTAGGAGAGAGAGGAATAAAGGAAAATTTATTTTTATAATAACGTAGTTAATTTTGTAAAATTTTTATAATTTGTTTAAAACTAAAGTATATATCAAATGATTTTTTTAATTTTATTATATACAGAACAATTATAAATATAAATATTATCAACTCGTCCTTAGTTTGTTCACATAGTGTTGTTTGTATATTTTTTATTTATTTTTTAGAAAAGTCTTAAAAAAACATGATACTTAGGGCTGGTTTGGGGTGTCCTAAAAAGTGCACTTTTTGTCTTTTTAGACTAAAAAAGTTGAGAAAAAAATATGGAGGTTTGGGTTAACTTTTTGACTTTTCATAAAAATGTGTGCAATATAATATTATTACACATGGTAAAATGTCTCTTTTACCTTTCCCAACTGACACATAAACAAAAACACGTGTCGCGTACTTGTGATTCGTGGCTGTCAACCAAGTGCAACGGTACTTTCAATTCAAATTTTTTTATTCAGCAAAAATAAGCACTGTGCAACGGTTTGCATTCCATGTTTTCTATGTTCATTCTTTTCCTTTTAATTTTTTTTTTCTTTTATAGTCATTTTTTTTTCCTTTTAACATTTTTGTTTTTTTTATTTTTCTTTTTGAAAGAATTTATTTTTTTAATACCATTATTATTTGTTTTCACAAGCACGAAAACAAATATTTTTTCCTTTTTTAAAGATTTTTATTATTTTTTGTATTAATTTTTTTTTGTTTCCATTCTTTTCCTTTTAACATAATTTTTTTTGGATTTCTGTCACTATTCTTCTCATTTTAACATTATTATTTTTTTATTCTTTTCCTTTTAACATTATTAAAATTTTTATTCTTTTCCTTTTAACATTATTAATTTTTTTTCTTTTCGTTGTTTTATTCAATTTTTTTTTTCCATTCTGTTCGTTTTAATTTTGGTTTTTTTCTTTTCCTTTTTTAGTCAATAACTTTTTTTATTCTTTTCCTTTTTTTTTCCTTTTAACATTTCCATTTTATTTTTTACTCTTTTAACATTATTAATTTTGGTTTATTGTTTTCCTTTTTTTGTCATTTTTTGATATTCTTTTCATTTGTCGTGAAATTTTTTCTTTTTTCGTTGTTTTCCTCTTTGTATTCATTATTAAATTTTTTTATTCAAGCAGAGGTTGCAATTGTTCCATTATTGTCCGAAAATTGGAAACGAGTGGAACAGGTCTGCTCTGTATTTTCGGGAATTCATATCATAACATGTGAATAAAAAAAGATAAACCACGTACATGCCCAGTCATGCAAATTTCCTTTTCTTTTTTTTATGTTTTGTTTTTTTGCTGACAAATGGCTAGAAATTATTTTTTGGCATAGGCAGGTTGAGAACAAATTATTATAAAAGATATTGCAAAAACCTTCAACCAATATTCTTGTATTTCCAATTCGCCCCTACCGGTGTGCTTGCCGTACCAGTGCGTTAGTAATGTTCACCCTTACAGCGGCCATTGCAGGGTCCGAGTCCTCTTCCTCCATCACATCAGCAACCCGTGTGTATTCGTCGTAGTCGGGCATTTAGGGGGCCACGTAATCGTCACGGTCTGGGATACCCATCATGACCTCATCAAGTTCGCTATGTCGGCGTATGAAGTTATGTAACGCCATCGATGCACATACAAACGTAACTTGATTAGAAAAACTTAACTTCTGCATATTCCGCAATGCCCCCCACCTAGACTTCCAGGCACCGAATGTCTGCTCAATACAACTACGCAGTGACAAATGTGCCTTGTTGAACATTTCGAATTGATTCTGCGGTGTTCGATTTCGATGGGCATTTTGGTGATACCTATACCCCTTGTAGGGGGCTAGGTACCCTGTCTTGTTGCTGTAACCGCTATCCACCAAATAATATTTTCCTGCAAAATTTGTTTCATTTCATTTTCAATTTGACTGTATTTTGTACCACTTAAATTATTCTTCAATTAACTTGCATTGGTTCGTAATGTTTTTTTTTTTAATAATTAATTCTTTTGTTGAATAATTTCTCCATTTCTAAATTAATTTTTTCCCAATTTTGTTTTCAATTACTCCTTCTCCCAATTCCTTTTGTTCTCAAAAATTATATTCCCAATTACAGCATTGTTTGTGAATTATAATAATTTTTATTTTTGGACAATTACATTTTCATTAATAAAAATTGTTCTTATCCCAATTTTGTTTTCAATTATAATTTCATTGTGAAGTTCTTTTGTTGTGAACAATTATAATTCCAATTACGCAAACATATTTCTAATTACTTTCTAATTCATTAACAGCATTTCTATAAAAGAGTACTTTTGCAAAAAATTGTAAACAATAATTATAACATCTCATTTTCATTTTCACATTCTTATATACCACTTCATTGTTTTTTTAAAATTTTCATTTTCATTTGTTTCATGTTTTTTAAGTTGTTTTCCAAAATTTTGAATTTTGGGAAATAAACTACATTTTGGGAAATTTTTTATATTTATAGTTTCTACGTATTCATATTTCGGTTTAATATTTTGTACCTGGTGCGGGGTACGGGAAGCGATGTTTTTCTTCGGTTGTCACGTAGTGCAAAACCCGGCTGTCGTGCATGCTCTCATCCCAACCGGCAGAGACAAATGTGAAGCACAAATTAAAGTCGCATACAGCAATTATATTCTGTGTCGGCATGCCTTTTCGGCCATAGTATGATGTGGCGTACTCCTGCGAGACACGAGCCATCACGTGCGTCCCGTCCAATGCACCGATGCAGTCCTACGCAACGCACCAATCAATTAACATATTAACATAAGTACTCAACAAGCGCTATATATCGAATAGTTTGCACAATCAATGTAAGCTGTCTATGATTAGTCCATAGAAGCCCAACATTATTCTGTACTTGGTTTTTGACTTGAGAAAAAGGAAAAACAATAAAAAAAATTACAATTATTAAGCTTTCAACTTTATAAAATTATATTGTTCTGTTTTTAAAATAAAAAAAGTTAGTTAGTTGATAATACCATTGCACATCTGTTAGTCAAACAGTTTATTAATAAATCATCATTTATAATTAACAGTTTTAATAATGCTAAAAATTTGTTTCATTTAAATTTAGGTTATTTTATAGAATGTATAGGAGAGCAATAATAAATTTTATTGTGAGAAGTTAATTCTGTCAAAAATAAATTTTTTAAATGAAGGAGTAGTTCTGATTTTTCAAATCACAGCAAACAATTTGTTTTTTAAGCAAATTCTATCAGGTATATTTATAATTTACCTAATTTGTAACTATTGTTAAACAGAGTTTGAAATGTAAAATATGTAACCATAATATAATAATTTCATCATCTATTAATACCATCAAAATTACAACTACTGTGAAGAAAAAAAAAATTATTTAGAATTGACACGTTTAACGGTAATTTTGTTCATTATTTTACAGATGTGAATATAATTTATCTTAAAATCAAATATACAAGTTGACTTCAATTCTTTTTGAATAAATTATTTTGCTACTCTTTATACTTTATTCATGTTACAATTTTAGTACTTGTTTTTTAATTTTGTTTGACATACATACCACCCATTGGGCCGATGGTGATTGATAGCCTATTTTATTTTGGCCTCATCCTGGTTTTTTTGTAAGCTTTAAAAAATTTTGCACGTTTATGGAAATTGTCACCTTGAATGGCCGGTACCGCTGCTGTGACCGTAAATGTGGATGGCCCCCTTGTTGTACTTGTTCGGGCGTAAGACTCCTACTATGAACCGATGTAAACGGTATCATAACTTGCATTACCTCATGAAAATTGCGTGACAATGTCTCCTTTGAGTGTTGGAATCGTTCTTGCAAATGTTTCCAAGATAGACCCTGCAACGCACAAATAAAAATGGCTACCTTCTCTTCCAGCGAAACGCCATGCTCCCGCTCCAGCAACGTCAATCCGAAACTGTGAAGCGCATCGCATAACAACAAGAACACTGGTTGTGACATACTGACATTATCTTCAAATTGGCCCTGGTGGCCGTTAAACAACTCAAACATCCATAAACGTCCCGAAAGTATTGACGTATTTCGAGGGACTCTGTAATAATTGTTGTAATAATATCTTGCCACACTGTTATAGGCTTCTACCAAGTTGTGATCAGTTTCGACCACCATTTCCCTCACAATTTCATCGATAGCTTCTCGGGCGGGAATGGAAAGTGCAACACGGTGACTCGGACCTGCGTCATTTGCCATTTGTTCTTTGAGTTTGGCGAAAAATGTGAACAACTTCAAACACTTCCAAGCAAATAAAATAATTCAAGTTGATGGTGAGAGAGGGACAGAGAGAAAACCACACTGTGAACTCTTGAAGGAATAAAATAGACAAGAGGGGAAGAATATAATGGCCAAGGTTGTGGGGGCCATGTTTACACAAATGCGTAGCTTTTGTATGTAGGTCCATGACATTGTTGTCAAGGGTGCCATCACGTTTGATTTACTTTTTTGTGAGAACCAAAAAACATTTTAATAATGTCCACAAAATAATATTTTGTGCAGCCATGCTAATAAACTGGACAACTTGTCTAATTAAAAAAAAAAACGTATTTTTCATATTATAAATAATACAAAAAGTCAAAAAGTCACTATCCTATTTAAAGTCACATCATCTTATTTAAATCACATCACCTCTCTAACACATCACATCAAACCCAACCCAAACCCAACCCATATAAGCCAATAAGTCAAAAAGTACATTTTTTTAGAACATCCCAAACCAACCCTAATTTCTGCCATGATAATAAACTGGACATTTTAATAATGTAAAATAACAAAAGTTATCCATCACATACAGGGTACGCACATATTGACTGAAAATGTAATTTTTACACGTCAAGATTCCCATGAGCACAACAGTGTTCACATGACATCCATTACCAAAAAAACAAAGACAACCTGCCATGAAAAACCTATGGCCTACAATTGTAGCATCTGTCAAGACTCACAAATGGACAATATTGAAGGAAGTTCACAACAATCTTTGGGCAAATATTTAGGTACAAACCATAGCACCAGTCCATCTGCCTACGGCTCCCTCTGTCAGTTCCATTATTGTCCGAAAATGTATGTATATTTTTAACACTTTACATCCATTATCATCTTTGTTACAATTTTTTTA
The DNA here is from genome assembly GCA_030407325.1 of Camellia japonica. Lineage (NCBI taxonomy): Eukaryota > Viridiplantae > Streptophyta > Magnoliopsida > Ericales > Theaceae > Camellia > Camellia japonica. The sequence goes on from JAPPVO010000017.1 coordinate 29,610,977, forward strand.
ATTATTTGTGAACACACCTAATATACACTTTGAAAATATAATATTTGTCAATTTTGCTACAAAAAATTAACTAATACTAATACAAAAAATAAAAAAATAAAACCAAAATTACTAGTACATTTTTCAGTGCATTTTTGTGTGAATATTTTAATTTTTTAAGAATCACGTTTTTACAAATATTTCTTTCATTTCTGATTGTCATTTCAAACATTTCAAATATTTTAATTTTAAACATTTTAATTTTAATTTCAAACATTTTAATTTCAAAATATTTTAATTTTAAACATTTCAAACATTTACAAACATTTCAAATATTTTAATTTTTTAAGAATCACGTGACTACAAAGGATTAATTCCATTAAACCTCTATCCATTAACAGTTCGAATTAGCATCTGCCTTTAAGTTGAATTGAAATGTTTCAACACTTTTTCCTTCTGAGAGCACCACCGGAAAATTTCCCCAATGCTCTGTGTTGTCAATCTGTAAAGTCTTGTAAGATCAATAGTCTTGACGAGTTGGGGCAAATGACATCTCTTAAACATGAAGTTAGAATCCTCATTTACAGCTCTGAATAGCCATGTTCGTTCAGCTGCTATGCTCATGAATGGTGGGTCATCACTATTAATAAAAGGTGGGTCATCACTATGAATGGTCTGAATAGCCATAGACCACAGATATACAACACACTCATAAAAGGTGGGTCATCAGTAAGCTGCTTTGTTAGCATCCCTTAAAACCTAGGAATGGAAACACATTTATAAGGGAACGAAAAGAAAACATCCAACACATTTATAAATAACCTGCCTGCTGCATACAAAGTCCCAATTAAACATCCAACACATCACACACCGATTCCGTAATTTAAAAAAAATCCGATAGCCACTCTGAAACATAGGGGAAATAATAAACATAAAACAAACATAGGAGGTAGCAACAATTAAAACAACTAATGCAGGATATTAATGAAACATGAGCCATTTCCGGTGACTGAGGCCGTCAAAACCAGGGGCCGTGAGTTGGCGCTGCTGGGCCACCCATACTGTGGGACTTCTTGATTCGCAGCCAAGTAATGACGTCTGCGTCCGTCGGAAGCTGCAACAGTATTGCCTGATTTGCCCGATTGTCCATTAGCAACATACCGTAAAGGATTAGTGGGTCTTGCCGGTCCAAGCCTTGTAGGGAGTACAACCTTGCCATACAATTGCGAATGCAGTCCGAGGCCGAATCTCCATATTCATGATGCACGCGGACTTCTCGTTGTTGTAATTTAACTGAAGACGCAAGGTTTTCCATGCTACTCGCCAAGAGCGATGCGCCGACACTCTGCCCTTTTTTCCGCTGCGAGTGTGTTGTGCGACTGAATTTGCGTTTGCTCTGGCCACTCGTAGGTGTGTCATCAGCGTGATTTGGCGATGCCGCAGCATGTACACTGACCGGGATGTCCTCAGCGTGAATTGCCGATGCCGCAGCATATACACTGACCGGGATGTCCTCCTCTTGCGCAGAACTGTGGTGGACAGTTTGTCCATGCTGCGCGGATGGCTGGAAAGGGGGCAAACCACTGCTGTCTTCGCAGTCTTCTTCGTCTACCAGCAACGGATTGTCCTCCGTGGCCACAGGTTCGAACGCTGCCCCTGGTGTCCATGCGAATTTCCCGGTTGCAGTTGCACCTTCGTACACCCTTCGCATTAGCTCCATATGCTCCAACGGTTTCGTTTTGAACTTCAGTGCATTCTTGTCAATCTGGGGAAAACCAAAACACGTAAACATAATGAAGTGAATCAAGGAAGGAGGATAAACACAACAACAGCCATGGAAGATTCTGTTTATGTTACAGGTTTAGTAAAAAAGAAGTTGTTACCAGATTGCATGAATTCTTGCAGTGATGTTTACAAACTGATTGCCAGATTATGTTCATTGTTTATAAGTATAGATTATAAAGTATAGTTGATTGATAAATTAAGAACCCAATTGTGAAAGCAGTGCAGGATAAGATAAAACTGTAGAAGTCTAAGATAAAACTGTAGAAGTCAGAGATCAAGTCACTAAAAATTCTTCAATATTCATGAATTGAAATTCTGCAATGGATCTGAAGCCAAAAAAAAAAAAGGGGGAAATGCAAGGTAAGACATTTTCCAAAAGTATATCATAGAATGAAGCTTGAAATAAATAACCCCCAATCAATAATGAAACTTTGCAATTTATTGGTATGAAGCAGTTTGCTGTGAATCAGAAACAGAACTTCTAAAAAACAAAAAATATAAAAACCAACATTACTTCTATCCAGTGGCCTTGAAAGCAGATATAGCACGACCATGGATGTTAGGTACATCCAATTCAGGAATGTTAAAAGAGAATAAAAACAAGTTCTCATCTTCAGAGAAACCCCAAAATGTATGTTTACTGATAAGCCCTTGAATTTCAGAGCTATTTCAGAGCCATTTCAGATAATGTAATATATGATAAGAAATTAACTCCGTCTTGTTTTATGACAGTCAGCGGGACAGATTACTACTTCTGCATATTCAGAAATTTTTATAACTCTCCCACAGCTGCATAATCTCAATTTTTATGTATAGGAAATGATTTAAGCAAAAAATACTTTCTTCAACAAAATGACAATGGTGGAACCCACGTTTTCGTATGCAGAAAAGGAAAATAGTTTTCATATTCGTATTTCTTTCATTTCCTATCAATTAAACGCAGCGAAGAGCCTTATAGAAAAGAAGACATGTACACAATTTTGGAAAAGTAGAGGTGGCACCAATAAGGGAAATACAAATTGGAAGTTAAGATTGTTTGCCCATGCTTACGTACCAATGAATCCATTAGCTAGTGAAGTACTGACATTAGCTAATGAAGTGAAGTCAGTCAAGTACTTGGCCACAGAAACTCACAAAGCAGTTAAACAAATTTCACAAAACAGTCATACATAGGGAGGGAGATAGAGAGACTGATAGGCCACTTGGCAAGTATAACAACAGTTGTCGGGGTGAAAAGTCTAACCAAGTTTAGTTCTTGTTTTTGGTCACATTAAAATATGTTTGAAGAATTTTTATAAATATATATTGTAACATATATTTAATTTTGCACGTTGGATATTACAAAGAAGAATATGGAATTATTACCTTTTCATAATGGGCCCACCAGTCGTCGGATGCTTGTATCAAACCAGTTGCTTCATTGTAACTTATGCCGGTTGGCCCATGCCTGCTGTCCATCAGGCGTGACCACGACTGCCAATCCTTTTTCAGTGACGCGTACTTGTTTTGCAGTTGCTTCACCTCATGGACCTTATGTGTACGCTCCTCGAAGGCCTTGGCGATAGCCCTGTATCCGTGCATTGTCATTGTATGGAAGCTGCCCTTGAAACTTGAGTCCAACTCTTTGATAACAAGTTGCAAGAACATGCGCACCGTGTCAGAGTCCCAATTTGCTTTTGTGAGCTAGTCTGGACTGCGGTTGAGACTGTTTACCACCACGCTTACGCAAATGTCTCGAAGGTGTGGATGGCGATTGTGAGTGCTCCATTGCGGTACTACAATGCAACAGTAATTGTGAAAATGTCAAAAAATTACCATTGGCACAACATGAAAATGGTAAATAGCAATATGTATTTAAGAAATTCCCATCCATCTAGTTAAAACAATTGAAAAAAAAAATAAGACCGTATCTGGATTTCATAGTTTCATGTTCATTCTTGATGCGGTTCTTCTTGTTCATGCCTTCTATATTGTTGGATTACTGCTCTGAAAAGGATTTTCATATATAAACATGCACAGATATATATTCACTGCAGTGATACATCAAATGTAGCCTCTGTTGTGCCTATGTAGCATGGTCCCAGTTAGCTAGTTCAATAGTATGGAGTTCTGGCCATTAAAATTGATTAAAACAGAATCTGATCACCCTACGTACTTGTTCTGTATTTTTAATTTTTTTTGAATCATTCGATATTGGAGCTCTACTGCTATAGTGTATGGTATTTATGCAACTTGCCTGTGAGATAATATAGATGCATCATGAATATCCATGGATTCATTTATCCATTCCAAACCAACTCATCCTTGTGGCTTCCATTTAGAAGAAGTTGTTATCTACCATTACCAAAAGCTGTCAGTTGTTTATTCCTGAATCTGAAATGCTATTCACCTGGAAGATCTTTTAAGCTTTGAACTGTTTATTAAATTGTACTGAATATAACTCTATGAAATGCAATATATATTATCTTTAGAGCAGCAACCTAAATTTTGGATCGAAATTGGTTTCTGAGAATTGCTTGTCATGTGCTTATTACTCGAGATAATTGGAAAAGGAAAAACAGTTGTTTCTCCTGTTACTATGATCATTCATGTTTTAAGCAATGTGCACAGTTGTTTCTCCTTTTATGAAATGCAGATAAGGTCTCATTAATAAAAATTGTTCTCATACACTAACGATGCTGGAAACACTAATCTCCATTTTGTTTTGTAGATGTTAGAAGAAGCAAAAAATAAACAGACCCAAATGGTTGACACATCAACTGAGAAATTAAAATATCAGAAAAGATCATAACAAAACATATAATAAACCCTTCTATTAAAAAAAAGAAGACATATAACAAATCCTACGAAAGAGTGTATTATAGAATTTCTTAATAATAACACGAGATGAATTATATAACATTACTCCATTTCTTTAACAAACCAAGTTAGAGGATTTTGTTAATACCATTATTATGTTTTTTTTTTTTTTGACCGTATGAGATAATTTATAAATATGAGAAGAATTATATTATAAGCTGGACAACACTATCTATAAGGTGAACAATTAACACTTAACACCAATAATTATACTCCACCTACAATATCTATAAGGTGAACAACATGAGGGCCGAAATTTTCGACAATGTGCTTTGGATGCTAGAAAAGTTTAACATCATTGAACAATTAAAGACCCAACAAACTCAAGCAACTGTGAAATATCCAAACCGAAAATTGTGAACATTACAAGCATAGAAGCCCAACATTACCAGGAGAAAAAAAACAAGAAAAAATTTGTCAAAATATAAAATATTTTGTCAATGGGTATCTGAGAAAACAAAAGCTTCACAGAAGAAAAAATCCCCAATACCATCACACACCCAGGAAAAAAAATCTACAAATTTTTTGAAGGGCTGTGTGGGTCATCTTCACCGACCAAAAAGAGAGAGACCCAGAAGGCTAAAACATCGAACCACGCATATTGTATGATAGAGGGGTTAGGTTATGGGGCAGCCATTAAAGACAAAGGAAAGTGGAGGAACAGAGGAGAGAGTGATGAAGAAGGTAAACAAAAGAAAAGGTTGGAAAGTGGAAGTGTGATAGTACAGAGAGTACATGGCGATTCAGGAAAAATCATTGATTTTCTTCGCAACTACCAAATCGCCGAAAATGGGGAAATGTACAGATTTGGTTCACATGCCCAAAATCAGTGGCGTGGAAGAGATGTTACCGTGTTCTTTGGGGGATACGGGCCGAAGTAGTGTAGATCTGGTCGGCGGTGGTGCAGATCTGGACGAGGGATGGTCCTTCCTGTCGGTTACAGTTTTCAGGTGATGGCGTCGAGGTCTGCCTTTGGCACGGCTGTGGCGGTGGTGCAAGGTGAAGGGTGTGACGGATCTCCGGCCGTGGGCGGTGTCTTCGACGGACTAGACTTGTTCAACCGACTGAGGGATTTGTGAGGTTGGAGAAGGAAAGGGGCTTTCTGATCGTGTATATTCTGTGATATATTCGACTGATGCAATTTCAAAAAGGAAGGGCAGAAACGTAATTTTACCCTCTGCAGAGTCAGACAGGGTTTTGCCGCCCAATCTTCCGAGATAAAGTATCTTTTTGGCTTTTTTGATAACTTTTTGGCTTTTTATCTTATCTAGTAGATGCCAAACAAACCCTTAGAGGTTTTTTGGAGTGTCTTAAATAAGTGCACTTTTTGTCTTTTTAAATTAAAAAGTTGAGGGAAAAAATATGGATGTTTCGGTTAACTTTTGACTTTTTGTGAAAAAATGTGTATTAAAAAATTGTATAAATTAGTGTGTAGGGAAAAATTAGAATTGAGAGTTGTGCAGCCGTAATTTTTGAATTTTGGTAAATAGTGATAACTTTTTAATTTTTTGAGTAATTTTTTAACTTTTTAATTTTTTTTATACTTTCCAAACTTCGCGTTACATAATAAAATAAAATTTGGCGCGTGTATCATGGATTGTGGATAAACGCGTGTAAATGGAAGAGTTGGAATTTTTCCAAGTTCGGCTAGCAAAACCTTTGGGCAGGTTGGTTGGGATATCAGGAAAGTTCGCTTTGGTCTTTTGACTTACGGCTATGATGAAAGATTTCTCAGACTACGTCCTCGTGTGTAATTATTGAATAATTTTAAAATATAGACGCATAATATTTTATGGTATTATGATTGATAAAAAAAATAAATAAATAAAATATTATATTAAAATTAAAAAATATAAAAAAATATATTAAATAATAATTGATTGAAACGTACCGCACGTGATATTTCAAAAATATTTAATAATTTTCCATCCTCATTGGAGAAGTTTGGCTGGGTGCGTGGTTAAAAACTATTTTTTTTAATTTTTTTTTTTGAATATGAGAAATTAAAAATTAAAAAATGACTTTTACGTAAGTTCCAAAATAGGCCTTTGTTATTTAGTTATTTATTTTTATTTTTTAAATTATTTTATTTGATTAAAAAAATTGTGTTTGAAAATTTGATTAGTTTTTTTAATTAATTTGATGAGTATAAGAGAAAAAATAAAAAATTATTTGAATGAGATATTTTATTATTTTAACTTATTTTATCTGTATTAATTATTTTAACCTCCGACTTACTTCCCAACGAAAGCACTTCAAAATTAAATTTCAATGTTTGGTTTCAATTTTATATATTCAAATTTTTGAAAATTGAGATTTTTATTTTTTATTTTTTTTTAGTCAATATTTTAAAATTTTAAGCAACTTTTTTACTTTTTTAAATGCATCTTATTTAGATGTATCTAAAAAGTAAAATATTGATAAAAAATATTTTAAAAAATAACAAATACATAAGAATACAAAAAAATGTACTAAACTTTTTTTTATTTTTTTGTATTTTTAATATTTAGTGAATTTTCTAAAGATTTTTTTCACAAATATTATACTTTTTAGGACGAATTACCCTAATGATCCCTATTGTTTAGGATTTGTGTTATTTTGGGTTTTGACTTTTCAATTATGACACATTTGACTAGAATTTTGAATCTTGTTCTAAATAAGGATGATTGAAGATATCATTGTTTAATTTTAAAAGCAAAATTGTCAATTTGATAAAATATAAACTAATTTGACAAAAATAAATGTCAAAAAAATATTTTTAAATTTTTAAAAATTATTTCTACCTACTAAAGATAAAATTATGTAAAATTGATAAATTTTTAGATATTTATTATTATTTTTTTTACTAAATTAATTTTTATTATGTGTTTAGATGATGATCATGTAATGGGTGATTGTTTTTATTTTCATTAAATTAGTTTTATTTTTTCAAAAGTCAAATATGGCGACAACTTTGATATCATTATTAAACTAATCTATTAAATCAAAAAATTTAAATAAAAACATTTTATATACTAAATATATCAATTATACATTAAAATCCTAACAACCACCCATTACATGATCATCATCCAAATACATAAGAAAAAATAATTTAGTAAATAAATAAATGTGTAAAAGATTTATTTATTTTATATAATTTTATCTTTGATAGGTAAAAATAATTTTTTAAAATTTAAAAATATTTTTTTGACATTTATTTTTGTCAAATTAGTTTATATTTTATCAAATTAATGATTTTACCTTTGAAATTAAGTAATAGTATTTTCAATTGTCCTTATTTAGAACAATATTCAAAATTTATGGTCAAATGTGTCACAATTGAAAAGTCAATGACTAAAATGACACAAGCCCCAAACTATAGGGGCTGTTAGTATAATTCGCCCTACTTTTTAAGTGTATTTATGTTAAGTGTATTTAAAAATAAAAATAAAAATGCTTAGAATATTAAAAAAAATCAGTGAAAACAAAAAATATGAAAAATATAAAATATTAATTTTTTAAAAAATAAATCCTGAAAACCTTAATTAAACAAGCTGATAATTTTGTAAATTGTTAATCCAACAATTATATAAGGGAGATGCCTCTCTCTAATTCACCGTGTGGAATGAATTGTACTGTTGGATTCGTGCGGCCTACTACAGGTCTTATTTCGATAATTCGAACTGTTCAATGTGTAGAACTTTGTCAAGTATTTCATATCTGCAAAAAATCACATTGATCGGATATCAATGTGTTCCGATCAAGGGGCTACTGATATTTGATCAATGTGATTTTTTGCAAGTATAAAATATTCGACAAGCTCTACACATTGAACGGTTCGGATTATCGAAACAAGAGCCGTAGTGAGTCCCACAAATCTGACAATACACTCTATTTCACACAATAAACTAGAGGAAAGTCTCCCATTGTATAAAATGGTAGAAAAAGTAACAAGTGTGTTGAGAAAAAAACTTTTTCCCAAAGGTTTCCAAAGGTTTTGTGAACACTCGGAAATACTGGAAAAATATAAAAAAAGTGAATGAATTATTATCAGATAATTTGCACAATACTCATAGGAATATGAGACTCATGTCATATGACACTTGCATGAATCTCACACTCATGTGAGTATTGTATTAAATATTTTGTAATTCATTTAAAATTCCTAACATTATTGCTTGCAAAATTATTAGAATTATTACATAATCTAAGTTACTTGACTTAGTTAAAAATTCATTAAGTCAGTTCATTATATAAATAAATTGAATTTGAATATTTTTTAAGTTATTAAACTAAGCTTAAATAAATTTACTACTTGGCTTTATAAGCTTATATGTACTATAAAATATCAAGCTACTCAAGTTCGATTGATTTTTGATTCATTCTTACGTAAAAATTTAAAAAAATAAAATAAACTTAATACTCGACTCATTTGTAGCTCTAAAATCTACTAAGAAATATAATTCGTCTTGTGTTGCTTTTATACGAAGAAAAAAAAAAAAAAAAAACCTGGCGACACTGGAAAAAAAGTTGAATCAATTTCTCGCATTTTTTGGTTAGGGAAATTTGTTACCTTTCGATAATTTGGATTTTTCCCCCTTCAATTTTAACATTGTATTGATCTATTTTACAGGTACTCATTTAACATAACTTGCACTAACTTATTATATAAACTGTCCATAATAACTTGCACTAACTTATAATATTTATAATATTATAAATATTTATAATATTTCAAAACATTCAGTATAAAATATTGTGCATATAACAACATTGAAAAAAACCATCAAAGTTGGGCTACTCGGAAGGTACCAGGGCAACTATGACTTTAGCTTTGATAAATCCAAATTTGGACAATTAATTTATATATTAGGATATTGTTGGTTATATATTTTGTACAGGCCAATCGCAGTTTAATACATGGCAAGATGAGAGCAATACGAGAAGTTAATTCAAATCTCCAATCGCAATCATACACGTGGCAGTTAGCATTGATTATTGTGGATCTGCAGTTACTCATACATTTAAATTCAAAATCAGGAGGGAAGCCTAACTGTAAAGGGTAGCGTAGTGGCATTGACTATGAGGTGGTATGTCCAGCAATCATGGGAGGACTGTTCGACGGTTAGAATCCCACTTCGACGGTTACTATGGGACAGTATAAATAGCAAAGAAGGCTCCAGAGTAGAGATCCAGACTCAGATCCAAAAATCAGTTTTATCCATTTTATTTTCCTTCTAGTTTTTACAGTTCTTTTCATTTCTGTACTTCAAATTCCTGTATTGCACTTCATTTATAGGAGTAGTTTCAAATAGCTTGTTGCTGTAAACCTCTACGAGGCTGGGTCAGATCATTGTAAGTTTTTCATTTTTACGAATGAAAATGCTACAATTATTCTTCACTTAATGATTGTTTACTAAATCTCCAAAACAAGTCACCAGTAAAATCCTCTTCATTGAAGCTAAAAAAACTAAAACACAATCGTCTGATAATTGGTTGGCAATTAATCTTTTGTAAGGACTGATTGATTCCTTACTGGCACGTTTTAAAATTACAATACTAACCTTCGAAAGCCAAAATGTATTGCACTTCATTCATAGGAGTAGTTTCAAATAGCTTGTTGCGGTAAAACCTCTACGAGGCTGGGTCAGATCATTGTAAATTTTTCATTTTTACTTAATGAAATGCTGCAATTATTCTTCACAATTATTGTTTACTAAATTCTCCTAAACAAGTCACCAGTAAAAGTCCTCTTCATTGAGCTAAAAAAACTAAAACACAATCGTCTGATAATTGGTTAGCAATTAATCTTTTGTAAGGATTGATTGATCCTTACTGGCACGCTTAAAATTACAATACTAACCTTCGAAAGCCAAAAAGCCAACATATATTTTTGGCACGTCCAGTGGGACTAATTGAAATGGCTAGACGTAGGAGACAAAGAGAAAATGAACGCCTAGAAGAAGGTGTGAAAGGAGAGGTAGAGGTACTTGATCCACAGGATAATGTGATAACACATCTTATGGAAGCACCTATCTCATTAGAACCTATGGTCGAACAGACCTGTAATGCACAACATGCATCACGTATCCAGAATAGTGCACGAGACCATGGAATTGGACCATTCACTGTTCCATCTGCTCAGCCAATGAATCCGTGGGGAGGACTAGTAGATGCCATGGGACAGTAGTTAATGAACACAATGGAAAGATGGGCAATATCCTTTTATGGATCGGATGAATACCCATCAACCAACTAATACGAGGCATATGGAGGAAATTTCGAATGTCCCTTAGCAAAGATTGGCTAGAGAGCCTATACAAAGTAATGGACATACTAATGGTCAAACTAGTAATCAAAATTATGGAAGACCATCACCTCAGTCTTGGTATGAGCCTCTTTCGAGGCCTATGGTAAATCAAAATGCCTCATTACTTAACAATGAAATCATGCAAATTGATGGATCTGGGCCAACACAAGAAAATGGTATGAGAATGTTTCCAAATCCCATGTTCGAAGCCATACCTGGCACAAAGGGGTTCACTAATCCTTTGATTGAATTCGTACCCGGGGGGTTGGAAGGGTTTCCTGTGACTGGAAAAGAAACAACACCTATTTCTCCTATTACAGCACCTTTCGTAGGTCCTTTCGCAAAACAGGCTCAGAGAGGTCAACCATACCTTCAACAGCAGCCAGCACCACAGGGACAGCCAGTCCCAAATATACCTTCCTATGGACCAAGAGGACCTCAAGCACAAGGTTTTCCACCAAATCTTGTGTTTGTTCCTCCAATGGTAGTCCAACAAGTACAAAATATGGTTCCTAGGGACCAAATTGCTGATATTGTCAGAGAAATGTGTGGACCTATGGCTTAGGGGGTTCAAAGTCTTGCGTATTAGGAAGCCATATCCAGAATGGTGGGAGAGTAGGTGCATGAATACCCAAAGAGGGTTTAGAATACAAGACTTTGCCCTCTTCTATGGGAATGGAAAACCAGTCAACAGTAGAACACATTGCTAGGATTCGCAGCCCAAATGTGGTGAATTTACTAATAATGTAGGGTCATTCTACCAAAGCCTGAATTTGTGAGATTGGCTCAAAATGGTCTAGAGTTTAGGCTTCGAAAGAAGTTCGACTCAACTTAGTTTCGAGATTTAGTAGAATTAACCTATAAAGTGTTTAGATATGAATCATTACTTGAGGAAGAACAAGATCGAAATAATGCATCATACAAAACTTATTATAGAGACTCTAACTATGAGATTAATGCAGCAGAGATCGTAGGGAAAGAGCCCATAACCTGTGAGACATTAATTTAGAAGGATACTACAATCGACCAGCAGTTTAAAAAGAAAGACTTTCATAGGAAATATTCTTTTGATTTAATAAAGGCAGATGACATTTTTTATCATTTGTTTGCTGTAAATTTCCTAAAGCTACCAAAGGGGGTTAAGATTCCTTCCCTAGAAGAATTTAAAGGAAATATGTATTGTAAATGGCACAATTCTTGGTCTCATTCAACTAAAAACTGTTTTGTTTTTCGGGACAAGATCCAAGAAGAAATTCAAAAGGGGAGTTTGAAGTTCCCAACCAAAGCAGAAAAGGCTACGGGGATTGACACTAACCCATTCCTAGAGATTGGCAAAGCTGCAGCCAATGTTGGAATGCCTGACTTCCAAAACCTATCCCTGAAAGAATTGAAGGAGGTAAATATGCAAATGCATGTTGCTAACCAGACTGTTGTGAAGAAAGATATCAGAAGTTCACTAGCAAATGGATAGAACTTTGCAGATCAAAAAGAGGACTCTAGTGAAGAGGTATTGGATGATGATTCTCTCGAAGTGGCTGTCATGCAAAGGATGTGTCCCAGATGTAGATTAAGTTATAAATGGTTGAAGGGCCTCCCAATAGATGGGAAACAATACAATAGGGATGTGTAGAGACGTCCTAAACCAACCAGTGCCTACAACAAGAGGCCATACCCAACTGATCCCAGACAACAACCATTCTTGGCTGGACCATCAGCTACTAAAGTGCATTCTAAGGGTAAGAGACCTATGCATGAGGTCAGGCCACCCAACTATTATAGGATGGAAGGCAGTTATCCTGAGAGGAGGCTTGAAGTGGGATTAAGTCATGGAACTAGAGCCAAAGATTGGCCCCAAAGATCAGCCTCAAACAAGATACAAGGTAATCACCCTGACAGAAGGCCTGAATTAGGCTCAAGACAAGGAATCAGGGTTACGCAGTGGCCTCCACAGGTAGCTTTGAAGCTAGCTTCAAGGACAGAAAGAGCTAGTTCAGCAACTGAACTAGTAGGTTCATGGGTACCTGGGGTTCCAGATTGGTTTGTCATGCAGAATAAACCTAAGGAAATACCTACCCAGAAAAATGCTTTTGGAGACCAGGGTAGAATGATTAAACCTCCCTTGACGGCTTTAAACAATTGGGTATTGTTAAAACACCCAAAAATAAAGGAGCCAGATATGGTTCCAGTGATCTCCAGGTCTCAAAGAAGGAAGATCCAACGAAGGTATACTCAGTACCATAGGGACCAGAAAGAAAGTGGAGAAAGTTCTTCATTGGCTCAATCAAAAGGCTAGGTAAAAGGAAAAGAAAGCCCAAAATTGGCTCCTCAAAACAAAAGAACTTCCAGCAGGGAATAGTTGGCTACAATTCACACTGAATTGAAAGCCAAAGAAAGATCCACCTTAGCAGGTCTTGAAAAGGCCTTAATGGAAAACGACAGTGAGACAAATGGAGAAGTTAACCTAGGCCAAAGGAAAGAGATGGTTGAGGAGGAGTTGTTTGAAGCCTTCATGGCTGAACAGACCTTTTTGGTTAAAAAACCAACAGGTGTGGAACACTCGAAGAAAGTCACCAATACTGAAGTGCCAGAGTGCAGCATGGAAGATGCTTTCGAAATAGCTGAACAAGTTAGTTTGGAAAAGCAACAAGTGGAGCCACAGGTTTAGTTTGACTCATTTCCTCCAGTGTCAGTAAACATGGTGCACATACTGCCACAGGAGTTCCAAGCTGAAAATAGAAACCAAGAAGGTCAGGATATTGACCCTATTCCAGTTTCTAGTGAAGATTCATAGGTTAGTATGGTCCAAGATGAGCATGAAGTGGCCACACCAATGGAAACTGAAGATGAGAGTGAAGAAGTAAGTATCAATCTCTCATATTCTTTTGAGTATCCTACAACATCCATGACACAACATGTCAAGCCCTTGTATATCAATGCTTTTCGATGGGATACAAATGAATAGGGTATTGGTGGATAATAGGGCAGCAGTGAACCTGCTTCCGAAATCCTCCTTGAAGAAAACTGCAAAAAAGAAACCCCAGATTAATACCAACCAACACAACCATTGCTGGCATTGTTAGAGATAAACAGATGGCTCAGGGTATTTTGCCCATCAACCTGAGTGTAGGAACCAAAGATTACATAACGGCATTCTTTGTTATTAACAGCAATGCTAAGTATAATGCTTTACTTGGCAGGGATTGGATTCATACCAATAAATGTGTGCCTTCCTCTCTACATTAGAAGATAATGATGGCCTTGTGCAATGGAGAGACAGAGGAGATCAATGCAGACCCTCAACCTTTTGTCGTTTGTGCTAACTTTGCAGAGGCCAAGTTGTATACTGAAGGAGTAACATCACTCAGTATATTAAGAAAACCTGATGGTTCAGCCGAAGTGACGGCTGATGGGAAAGTAGCACACCTGAAAAACTTGGAACAAGAGAGTGTTGATGAAGAATTCGTCATCAAAGATGATAATGACGCCTGGTTGTAGGCAAGAAGATGAAACCCAAGAAGCTAAACCCTTAGCTTTAGTCAAGTTTTCAGCATTGGACTTAAAAGCAATAGTCCAAAAAATTCAGGAACAAGAGAAAGAAGCAATGACAGTTGGCTGTAAGCATAAACAACAATAGGTCAAACCTTTGACCTTTGATAAATACTGTGCATTGGACATCCAAACAAAAGTCCAAGAAATACAGGAAGAAGAAGCCTTATGGACAGACTTTGTCTATGAGGAAGAAGACAAAGATGTTGAACCAAAGAAAGTGGGAGCAGGACAAACCAAAGAATTGCCTCGAAGACAGAAGAAGTCAGGAGAGAAGCATTAGTAGATGCTCAAGTACAAGACCCCTTGGAAGAAGTCAATTTAGGGGAAGGTTCTGCACAACAACCTACTTACATAAGTTTTTGGTTAAGTTCTTTTGATAGGAGCCAGTTATTGGCAGTCTTAAAGAATTATAAAGACTGCTTTGCATGGTCTTATAATGAATTGCCAGTATTGGATATGTCATTGGTAGAACATAGGCTCCCTATGAAGCCTAACTTCAGACCACACAAACAGAAAGCAAGACAGATGAGTCCTAAAGTGGTTCAGAAAGTGAAAGAGGAAATTCTCAGGTTCCTTAAAGTAGGCTTCATTAGAACAGCCAGGTATGTCGAATGGTTGTCTAATATTGTGCCTGTAGTTAAAAAGAATGGCAAGATGAGGGTGTGCATTGACTTTAGAAATCTGAATTTGGCAACTCCAAAAGATGAATACCCCATGCCCATAGTAGACCTATTGGTAGACAGTTCAGCAAGATACAGGATTTTATCTATGATGGATGGGCATTCTGGTTATAACCAGATTTGCATTGCAAAGGAAGATGTCCACAAGATAACATTCAGATGTCCTGGAAATATTGGCACCTTCGAATGGGTAAAAATGCCATTTGGTTTAAAGAATGCTGGGGCAACATATCATAAGGCAATGAATACCATCTTCCATGATCTCAGTGGAGGATACCTGGAGTGTTACATTGATGATATTGTTGTGAAGTCTCAGTCTATGGAGGAGCATTTGGCTCATTTAACAGCAGCTTTCGAGAGAATGAGAAAGTTCAAGTTAAAACTTAATCCTCTCAAATGTGCTTTTGGTGTATCAGCTGGAAACTTCTTGGGGTATGTAGTGCACCAGAAGGGAATACAGATTGATCAAAATAAAGCCAAAGCCATCATAGAAGCCAAGCCTCCATCAAGTAAGAAAGAGTTGCAAAGATTCCTTGGCCAAGTTAATTTTCTTCGAAGATTTATTTCTAACACTGCAGGGAAAACTAAAGTATTTTCTTCTTTGTTAAAGCTAAGGAATGAGGAAGACTTTGTGTGGATAGCAGAACATCAAGCTACTTTCGAAAGAATTAAAGCCTACTTGGCCAAGCCTCCGGTGTTGATGCCACCAAAGAGTAATAAGCCATTGAAGTTGTACATTGCTGCAGTAGAAGCATTACAAGAGAATGCACGTTTGCCGACTAATTTTGGCGACTAAAATTGATTTTGGTTGGCATTGGTTCCATATTTACCTATTAAAATATTTTAATCGGCAAATATTTGTAATTAGTGACTAAATTTTGAATTAGTCGGCAAAAATTAACCTTTTCAGTGACTAAATAGTATATTAGTTGCTGTTAGTGTACAATTTAGGCTAAAAAATTAAAATTAAATATGTAATATACACTTTTTCCCAACTAAAATAGTGATTAGTCACCAAATTGGCTTTTACCAACCAAAAATTTCGTCGCGAAATGCTGATCATGCATTCATTTCCCGACAAATTACAATTTAGTCGGTAAAAAGTTGAAATTTAAACTCGCGCCACTTCATTAAGTGATGCGTGCGCGTTGCTGGTGATGTATAGGTAACAATCTCACACACTGAACAACAGTGTATCACACACACCTCACCAAATCCCTTACAGAACTCAGCCTCCTCACCGTATTCTACTGTACGAACGATGCACAGACGGCCACCGCCACCGCCACCGGCGCCGATCACCACCATCGCAGCCCTTGAATCACAGGTTCTCTCTCTCTCTCTCTTTCTCTCTCTCTCTCTCTCTCTCTCTCTCTCTCTCTCTCACTTTGGCGTTGTGCTTCTCAGCTCTCTGACACAGTGTATCTATGTCTTTGTCTATCTCTGTGTCTCTCTATCTCTTTCTCTCTATCTGTCTCCACTTTTCTGTGTTTCCCCCATTTCAGACACGTAGCTTGTTGTGTAATGTGTGTGAATGATGTTTGAATGAACAATCCGAAATCAATTTTTAAGCAATTTTTAATCATTCAGTGTGTGTAATAATAATAACAATAAAGGCTTCAGTATGTGTAACAATCAGATCATTGATGAACATTTGAATTTTCTTGAACCCCTGTATTATACAAATTGAATGGTAAATCAAAAAGAACAAGCATCATACATGTGGAAATAATAATAATTTTTTTAACCATGGGGTAAAACATTTACCAAACTATTTTTAAACAATCGTAATAATAATTTTTTTAACAAGTCTTATGGGGTCAGCTTACACCACATGTTCACATAAGGCGCCATGCCTATTCTCAATTTTATCTTTTATAATCCCTCTTATATTAGGGATGATGGTTTCTGGCTAATATTTTAGGACATGACTATGTATGAAAGTCATCTGCTAAATAGAATGAGAGGTGAGAGGGTGTCTCAGGTCCAATGTCCTATTGGAGGTCGTACTTTAAACTTCGGAGAGGTTCTTGTCAGAGCTTGAACACCTTTATCTACTTGCCCAAGGGATAAATCAAAAGATAATGTTAAATAAGTTCTCAGCTAATTCTGTATTTGAACAATTATTTATCTAAATATTAGTATCTTCTTGGCTAATTATTTAGTTATGTACTGCTTTGAGTGAATGTCTTGTATGATTTGTTATGGTAGCTGAGGAAGAAGCCATATATTTTTTCTTTTTGGTTAGGTTTATGTACTTAACCCATATATCTCAATGAAATCCGCAAAGATAATTTGAATTTTCATCATAAGCCCCCCCCCAATTGATCTAAAAAAAACAAAAGATTTGACCATAAAATTATATGGAAAACATTTTATGCAAATACATGTATAAAATATCTTTTTTAGTTTTTCTGATTTTGAAAGCATTCATGTCTAATTCAATTGGAAACAGAGTACCAGTTTCAATACATAACAAAGAAAATAAAATTGGGGAGAAGTGTGCTCAGACAGCCAAGGGTTAGTTGTCAGATTCTGGGATCCAAACCCATATCAGATTCTATGCTCACTAACCTTGCAACATGATGTTTAATGTCTCTCTCTATCTCTCTCTCTCTGTCTCCCTCTTTTTGTGTTTCCGTCATTTCTGACATTGTTGCTGTTTCATGTGTGTGAATGATGTGTAATGTGTATGAATGATATTTGAATGAGCAATCCCAAATCAATTTTTAATCAGTTGATTTTTCTATGGTTTAATTCTGTGTGTGTAAATTTAATTAATAAGATATCAAGGAAAATAATTCCAATGATAGCTTCCTTATTCAATTAGGAAACGCCATGTTTATCTAATATATGGTAGCAGAAATTTCTAATGGCAATTGTATAATCATTTTGTTTAATTAAAAAAGTGATAACCAACATCATTCATGATAGGTATAACTATTTCTTCTTGGTTTGTATAGCATAGCTCAGGATTGAAGGTAAATTCTTATGTTGCTTGTTGACCTGTACATGTACTAGATTATGGAAGTCCTTTTTAATTCCTTCAAAAAGGGCATACCATGATAAGATGGAAAGGTTGGGTTGATCAAATGGGGAGAAGAAGTGATGGAGAGTGTGTAGACAAAGTTTTTTTTTCCAAGGTCTATTCCAAGAAAGTATGACAATTTCTACAAATCATATGTATCTAATCTTCTTACCCTTAGGTCTTAGATGAAGCCCTACTCAACAAACAGAGATGGCACTAATATGGAAATAAAGATGATAAATCCAATATGTAAATGTAATCAGACTATTCATTTAAACTTGCCAATTATCACATTGGCAAATTCCACATAGGGAATCCAATATACTTACAGTCATCTGTCGTAAAATATACTTATTCGTCTAACACTTAAATATATATAAAAGTCATCTGTCTTAATTAAGAAGTCAAAATGTGACAATCATATCATTCCATTGTTGAGTATTTTTGTTTATTTGTTGTCCATTCCTACGTTAAAGTTTGCTTCACTTGTAGGGTTCACAAGATGGACAAGAGTTGGATGATGATAAAAGATAGGTTGAATAGTAAAGAGTACCAACAAGGTGTTAAGTCATTTATTGACTTTGCTACGAAGGATTTAGGCCCACACGATGACATTTGTTGTCCGTGTGTTGATTGCTTGAATGGCACAAAACATAGTCCACAATTTGTACGCTTGCACTTGATTTGAAAAGGAATCGTGTGTTCTTATAGAACTTGGGTGCACCACGGGGAACATGTTCCACTGTGTCATGATCATCCTAACGCGTCAAACATTGATGGTGAAGGATATAGAGCTGCAATTTTTGACATTAATGATAATTTGGCGAGTTGCCTACTATGTTGGAAGAGATTTACATGAGTGGCCTCATGGATAATCATATCGACGAATCACCTAATAGCTCGGAGAGAGAAAATTTAGTGAAGTTCATTAGGTTGTTTGATGATGCTCGACGCAAAGTGTACCCGGAGTGTGAAAAGTTTTCCGTTTTGTCCTTCGTTATTAAGATGCTTCATATTAAGGTGTACAATAAATGAAGCAACAAATCTTTCGATATGGTTATGCAAGTTTTCAAAGACATTCTCCTAAAGTGTGACGAAACAGTTCCATGGACCCTTTATGAAGCCAAAAAGTTCTTACATGAATTGGGTTTGGGATATGAGGCCATTCATGCATGCAAGAATGATTGTATTTTGTTTTGGAAGGATAATGCGAAACAGGAGAATTGCCCTACATGTAAGGAGTCTAGATACAAGTTTAACAATCAGAGTGGTAAAAAGATTCCTCACAAAATTTTGAGGTACTTTCCTTTGACACCGAGGTTGAAGCATTTGTATATGTCGAAAAAAACCACCGCAGATATGAGATAGCACAAAGAGAAGCGTGTGGATGATGGAGTGTTAAGGCATCCAGCCGATGGTCAGGCATGGAAAGACTTTGATATGCAGCATCCTAAGTTTTTTGTGGAACCCCGACATATAAGGTTAGGGCTTGCCACGGATGGTTTCAACCCGTTTGGAAATATGAACACATCATACAGCATGTGGCCCGTACTGTTAATGCTTTACAATCTTCCCCCATGGAAGTGTATGAAAGAGCCATATCTGATGATGTCAATGCCTATTCCCGGTCCATCCTCTCCTCGAAGAGACATCGATATTTACTTACAACCATTAGTGGAGGAGTTAAAGAATTTGTGGGAGCATGGTGTGCAAACATATGATGCCACAGTCGGTGAAATATTTACAATGCATGCAGCAGTCATATGGACCATCAATAACTTCCCCGCATATGGTACCCTCTCTGGTTGGACTACAAAAGGTTACTTGGCTTGCCCTAATTGTAACATGGATACATCATCTCAGCGTCTGCGAAGTAAGATAGGGTATATGGGTGCCCGCCGGCACTTGCCCGAGACCCATATTTGGCAAAGAAGTAAGCTCTTCAATGGTCAAAACGAGCATCGGTCCAAACTTGTGGAGTTATCGAGAGAACAAATACTGCAGCAAAATTGATTATGGGACATATAGGCCGTATGGCAAGCATCCAAACAACCGAAAAAGACAACGAAATGAAAGTCCACCTTCCAATTGGACAAAAAGAAGCATTATGTTCGAACTACCCTATCGGAAAACACTGAAGCTTCAACACAACCTTGATGTCATGCACATGAAGAAGAATATATGTGACAATCTGGTTGGGACACTACTAAGCATTGATGGCAAAAACAAGGACACGGAAAAAGCCCGCTTGGATCTAGAAGACATGCGGATACGAAAGGAGTTACACTTGAAGAGGCATTCCAATGGCTCATTTGAGAAGCCTCCAGCATCGTACACATTGTCCCCGATAAAGCGACAAGGTTTTTGTGATTTCTTGAAATCGATTAAGTACCCTGATGACTATGCAACAAATATATCCAATTGTGTCACCGCTCAAGGTGGAAAATTAACTGGCCTCAAAACTCATGACTGTCATGTCCTTCTACAACGACTACTTCCAATTGGGATGCGTGGATACCTGTCCAAGGAGATTGGGACCACACTCTTTGAGTTAGGAAATTTTTTCAAACAGTTGTGCTCAAAGACAATAAGGGTGACTGATTTGGAGAAAATGGAGGAACAAATTGTACTTATACTTTGTAAGCTTGAGAAGATTTTTCCTCCTGTTTTTTTTTTGATGTCATGGTCCACTTGCCAATTCATTTGCCTCACAAGGCTATGCTTGGAGGGCCTGTGCAATATCGATGAATGTATCCCATTGAGAGGTAATACCACAAGTTCCCGAACATCCCTAGTTACATATAGTACATAATGTAAACATTAACATTCAAATCATATTGGCATGTACGATGCTCGGACTTCTGAAAGGTTTTGTTCGCAATAAAGCTTGGCCAGAACGGTCCATTGCGGAGGCTTACATTTCAAAAGAGTGTACGACGTTTTGTTCAATGTACTTAGACGGCGTTGAAACGATGTTTAATTAAGAAGAATGGAACTATGACGAGGGTGACAACGGCCCAGGGTTGGCGATTTTCACTCAAAATGTTCATCCGTTTGGTCTACTAACAAGGGAAACTGATGTGTCTGTAGCTGACCATGAAAGGGTTCATTGGTTTGTCCTACACAACAACTTAGAAGTGGAAGAATATCTAGAGTACGCGTCGAACCTGTGACGTACTATATGTGACCTATATGCTTTTTTTTAGGAATCATTCTGCAAATTACTTATGAATTATATTGTCCTACGTAGGGAACACAAGATGTTGTTGCAACAACAACATGGAAGTGCATGCGACATTGCCAAGATACAATGCAAAGAATTTCCTAAATGGTTCAAAGATCGCGTATGCTAAAATTCCTTAGTGTAGTTTACACATCAACTTAAGTTATGTCAAAAAATAACATGACAGTTTTTTCTTATGGAGATGAACCAATTGCGGCACAACAAGTCACCTGAAGCAACCGATGAGATGTGGTCACTGGCAAATGGTCCTAATAGCTTGGTGAACACATATTCGGGATGCTTTTGTAATGGCGTCCGATTCCATGCTCGCAACCGTGACAACTGTCATAAAACTCAAAATAGTGGATTGGTAGTGAAAGGGGACCATGAAGGCCAACTCATAAAGTTCTACGGCTACATTTGCAAAGTTTGGGAAATGACATATTTGTTTAGGCACTGTGTTGTTTTATTCCAATGTGAATGGTATAACATCGGTAGTAACAGAACTTTGCGTGTCGAACCACACTTCACTACTATTGATATACACAGTCGATGGTATAAAGATGACCTGTTTGTGTTACCAAGTCAAGTGCAACAAGTTTTCTATGTGCATGATACGAAGTTAGGTGCCAATTGGCAAGTAGTAGAAAAGTTTCAACAAAGACGAATTTGGGATGTGCCTGAGGTAGATGTGCCACAACCTGATGATGTGTTCCAACAAGATGAAAGCACTAATGTTGTACCAACTGAGCCTATGGATGACGATGTGGTGTTGCGTCAAGATGATATTGACGCTGAAATTATCCCAATGGAAGTTTTGCAGTCTGATAACCGTGTACAACCCTTGGTTGGTATGGACGATGACTTCATATGTGATGATGAAGATGAACCGACAATGGAGGGTGACAATGAAGAAGAAGATGAGCTTGACAGTGGTTTTGATTTAGATATGGACATAAAGTGTTGATGTATGGGTTCTAAATTTCGATGTGTGTTCTTGTTAGTTGTTGTTTTGTCTTTTTGTCGTTTTGTTGATGTAATGGGGAAAGGGATGGAGGAGATTCCCTTTCTTTATGTGTTATGTAATTAGATAAGAGTTTAGTCCTTTTGTTTATATTGTTCTTCATGTCATCATATTGGCCTTCACGTTGTGTTGGATGTTGTCTATAACCATTTGCATGGAAGTGGTCCATTTGATGAGAACTATGTTCTTGACAAGGTCATGAGTTGATTCCTATGTTATATTTTTAGCTTTCTTGTCAGCCATTCCTATGTTGTATTAAGTCCCAACAAATGGGGTCGGCTTGTATGTATAATTATTATCTTGCCTAATATCTTTTTTTCCTTCCTTTGTTTACATTTTTTTAAAAAGGTGTCTTCATACTCCTGTCATGACAAAAAGTTCTCCACAGATTGTTTCAGGTTACCACCTCAGGTTGAACAATGATGGTTGCATTGAGCATAGCACTTGTGTAAATAACACTGCCAGTGAGCATTTTATGGTTGAACGTTTGATTATTGACGATCTTTTGTGTTGGACAGTTCAATATAAGGTGATTGTTCTCATTGTTTCACTTTTTTATTCCTTAATAAGTCAAGCGGAGCCCTATGATATTCAAAATACTGTGTTTTGGGTCTCTCATTCTCCATGTTGATGTTTCTGGGTACATATTAAACCTGCTGCTAAAACTACTCTCAAAGTGAAGCCTCTGAAATTGTATATTTTGGGAAGATTTATTAATGCACCGATTTTAATGAGTGGTTTAATTAAACTTAGGCATCAAGGTGATTTAAGTATATACTCGTTGAAATGAAAGTTAAATTGCGTGTTGTTAATTTGTTTGTGGAAGAAACTTAATAGATATTTTACCTAATTCCTGTATTTCTAGACATTTTCATGTCCATTCATGTTGGTTTTGAAGTATCAAAACCTACTGCAATTTTCTTCAGTTGTTTTGTTGTCAGAAATTTGCAGGTTTATCTCAAAGTTAATGATGGGAGGACTTGAATGGTGATTACTTTATTTGAATGCTATTGATTCCATTTCTAATGTAACTAATTATAATTATGAAACATTATTTGGCGGCAAAATACTAGTTAAATTGCATTTAATTTTACCATAATTATAGCCAATAGGTATTCTTTTTGATTTCCATTTGTAATATGAAATTAGCACAAAGCTAAGTCCCAGTGATGCATAGACACAGTGATGCATAGACACAGCTTGCAGTGCTCCTGCAATTGTTTTACGGATATAAAGAATTCTATGTTCAAATATAGCAATTTGTAAACTTTTTCGCAATGTTGAACCTGTTCAAATGATGAACCTCCTCATTTCACATTTATGCTTAACATTGGTTTGTGTATATCACTTTTATTTGACAATCATTATCAATTAGTTTCATATTGTTGTCTTGTTGTAATTTTGTGAATACTTGAGCGCCTGTAAACAATCCATATTGGTTATAATATCGATGATGCATGTGATGCTTTTACTTAATATATCATGTTTGCTTCTACTTTCCAAGTACGAGCATGGTTCCTGGGACGAAAACAGGGTGGCGTAAGAAAACAGCAACTGACCCCATAGCATCACCCTCGGGAACATTTGCACCTGTCATTGTCACACCACAGACTTTATCCGATGAGACACAACCGCTGGATGACACACGAACATTTGTGGAAGAGACACAGGCGCACAGCGTAGGTAAGACCATTGTAGTTTTGTAGGTGTGTTTCGGCCCCTAAAAATCACTTTACTTGACTGAAGCAACAAATTTTATGTCATCTAGAAGAACAAGTTCTTGCATGTCTTACAAAATTATAATCCTTTACAAAATTTGCTTGGATGATTATTAAATTTAGTATTGCAGATTTGTTCATTATATGTTTGGCGAACTAATTGCATGTGAAGGCCTTACACTTGTTGCCCCTTCTTGACCAGGGAAAAGTAACTCAAATCGTGTACACAGTCCTACAGTCGGAAAAGGAGTGCAAAAAAGGCTTGCGAGAAAAAAAGGGGAGAAGCTACACGTATATGTCAATCGCATGCTGAATGCACTCACTGGAGGGAATGCCACGCCTGCCACAAATGAGTTGGGCTTGCAGATAAGGCAGTTGTGCCCCCTTAAGGGAGTGAAGTCATGGAAGAAAATTGATTAGAGTATCAAAGATGCTGTACTACAGGTTGTGCTAGTAAGTTCGGACCTTAAACTAAATGTCTCAATTATGTAAAGTTCCAATTGCAGCATTCCATTTCTGTAATACGTCACACACTTATGCTTGCAGGACACGTTTGAAATTGGTGAGGATTTCCATACTGATCAATAAGCTCAAGAGATCGTTGATACGAAGGTGTATCTCTTGTACAAGGACTTGAGGTATACCCTGAAGCAACGCTACAAAAAACTTATAGAAGAGGGTGTTAATGACCTATATAGTCATCCGCCTCAAGGAGTTTGCTTAGATGATTGGAAACATATAATTGATGTGGCTTGGAAGGATGAATCTCATTTGGTAACAAACAAATATAAACGACTCTATTGTTTTATTTGTGTATTATGCATTGATATGTACTAATTCTTGAATAATTCTTGTCTTAGAAACGCTCTAAAGCTGGTAAGGCAAATCAGAGTTTGCTACCATACAATCACACCAGTGGATCTCGCTCCTTTCCAATAGCAATGTTGCTCATGGTGAGTTACATACATTTGGAGCAGATTTGTCATCACTTATATGTGTAAGATGAAAGTCATGGTTACTATTGTGACGAATTAATTTTGTTATTTGAAACTAACAGGCAGATGAAAATGGGGAGTTGGATTTTCTGGAATTTTATTCGAAATCACACAAATCGAAGAAAACAAACGAATGGATTGATCCTAAATGTGGTGATCTATATGTAAGAAGTAAACTTTTTTCGCCAACGGTCGTAATATTAATGCCTATCTTAGCACAAAATTGCATGTGATTCTTTGTGCCGTTGTTGAATAGTCTACTTTTTTTGGTAATAACAGGATACGATGGTGAATCTACAAGCGACAGCCACGGATACGGGGATCCCATTGACACATGAGGAACTCTCACGGCAAGTGCTTGGACAGAGAAAGAATTACTTGCATGGATTTGGGATAGGCCCACGACCCTATTTGCCATCTAATAGTGCGGCACGATCTCGTGACAAACAAATGGAGGAAATGCGATCTGAGATTGACGTTCTTCAAGAAAATTTGATGAAGGAGAAAAAAAAGCGCCAGAGAGATTGTGAAGAGATGACGAGGGAGAGAGAGGAGTTGATGAAAGAAGTAGAAAAAGGAAAAAAAGCAAGAGAGGTGCAACAAAAACAACTGAATCATTTGAACTCTCTGGTTTTACGACTATCAACACTGTTAGAGGGTTCAGACGGGCATCGTCATATTTGGTAAGAAGAATTTCATTCGTCTCATACTAACACTTATACATACTTAGATTTACTTATTCACTAAACAATACTACGCATTTGGGTATACCATAACAAGAGACATCAGGTTTGTTAGGTATAATACATTGGTATTTATTTTCAATACATTTAATACAGCCTTCCCAAAAACGTTTTGTGCATTGGGTCCGTAATTTTGGTGCTGGGTAGTTAAAACAAATATGGAAAGGTTGGTTAGAATTACCTTTTTCAGGTATCCAACGATGTTCAAAATCTATATTTAACTTAAACTCTTTTGAGGAGGAAAAATGGGTAAACTTAGTCGGACCTATAGGTTGGGATTTAGAACCGAACACGCCCAAAACTTAGTCGACAAAAGGCGTTTCGGGGGTGAAAATTCAAAACGGCCCCGGAACTGCCGTGTGGCCGACACGAACAGCTTCCCCATGCCAAATAGGACTTGTGACAACTGACGGAATGTTATTCGGACCCGTAGGTTGGGATTTAAAGACGAATACGCCAAAACTTAGTCGAAAAACGGCATTTCAGGGGCAAAAATTCAAAACGGCCCCGGAACCGCCGTGTGGCCGACACGAACACCTTCCACATGCTAAATAGGACTTCTGACAACTAACGGAATGTTATTCGGACCCGTAGGTTGGGATTTAGGGACGAATACGCCAAAACTTAGTCAAAAAATAGCATTTCGGGGGTGAAAATTCAAAACAGCCCCGGAACCGTCGTGTGGCCGACACGAACAGCTTCCCCATGCCAAAACTGACTTGTGACAACTGACATAATGTTATTCGGACCCGTAGGTTGGAATTTAGAGATGAATACGCCAAAACTTAGTTGAAAAACGGCCTTTCGGGGGCGAAAATTCAAAATAGCCCCGGAACCGCCGTGGGGCCGACACGAACACCTTTCCCATGCCAAATAGGACTTGTGCCAACTGACGGAATGTAATTCGGAACCTTAGGTTGGGATTTAGAGACGAATACGCCCAAAACTTAGTCGAAAAAGGGCGTTTCGAGGCGAAAATTGAAAATAGCCCTTGAACCGCCGTGTGGCTAAAACGAATAGCTTTCCTATGCCAAATATGACTTGTGACAACTGACGGAATGTTATTTGAACTCGTAGGTTGGGATTTAGAGCCGAATCCGACGAAAACTCAGTCGAAAAACGGCGTTTCGGGGGTGAAACTTCAAAACAGCCCCCGAACCTTCGTGTAACTCTCACGGGCAGCTTCCCCATTACAAATAGGACCTGTGACAACTGACGGAATGTTATTCGGACCCATAGGTTGGGATTTAGAGCTGAATACGTACAAATCTTAGTCGACAAATGGCATTTGGGGGGCGAAAATTGAAAACAGTCCCCGAACCGTCGTGTGGCCAACACGAACAGCTTCCCCATGCCAAATATGATCTATTACAAGTGACGGGATGTTATTCGGACCCATATGTTGGGATTTAGAGCTGAATACGCCCAAAACTTAGTCGAAAAATGACATTTCGGAGGTGAAAATTGAAAACAGCCCCCGAACCGTTGTGTGGCCGACACGAACACCTTCCACATGCCAAATAGAACTTGTTACAACTGACGGAATGTTATTCGGACCCGTAGGTTGGGATTTAGAGATGAATACGCCTAAATCTTAGTCGACAAATTGCATTTAGGGGGCAAAAATTCAAAACAGCCCCCGAACCGCCGTGTGGCCGACACGAACAGCTTCCTCATGCCAAATATGACTTGTTACAAGTGACGGAATGTTATTCGGACCCATATGTTGGGATTTAGAGTCGAATACGCCCAAAACTTAGTCGAAAAAAGATGTTTCGGGAGTGAAAATTGAAAACAGCCCCCGAACCACCGTGTGGCCGACACAAACACCTTCCCCATGCCAAATAGGACTTGTGACAACTGACGGAATGTTATTTGGACCCATAGGTTGGGATTTAAAGACGAATACGCCCAAAACTTAGTTGAAAAAGGGCATTTCGGGGGCGAAAATTCAAAACAGCCCTTGAACCGCCGTGTGGCTGAAACAAACAGTTTCACCATGCCAAATATGACTTGTGACAACTAACAGAATGTTATTCGGACTCGTAGGTTGGGATTTAGAGCCGAATCCGCCGAAAACTTAGTCGAAAAAGGGGTTTCGGGGGCGAAAACAGCCCCCGAACCTTCGTGTAACTCTCACAAGCAGCTTTCCCATTACAAATCGAACTTGTGACAAGTGACGGAATGTTATTCGGACTCATAGGTTGGGATTTAGAGCCGAATACGCCCAAATCTTAGTCGACAAAGGGCGTTTGGGGGCGAAAATTCAAAACAGCCCCCGAACCCCCATGTGGCCGACACGAACAGCTTCCCCATGCCAAAAATGACTTGTGACAACTGACGGAATGTTATTCAGACCTGTAGGCTGGGATTTAGAGACGAATACGCAAAAACTTAGTCGAAAAACGGCTTTTCGGGGGCGAAAATTCTAAACAGCCCCGGAACCGCCGTGGGGCCGACACGAATACCTTTCCCATGCCAAATAGGACTTGTGACAACTGACAGAATGTAATTCGGACCCGTAGGTTGGGATTTAGAGACAAATACGCCCAAAATTTAGTCGAAAAAAGGCGTTTCGGGGGCAAAAATTGAAAACAGCCCTTGAACCGCCGTGTGGCCGAAATGAACAGCTTCCCTATGCCAAATATGACTTGTGACAACTGACAGAATGTTATTCGGACCCGTAGGTTAAGATTTAGTGTCGAATCCGCCGAAAACTTAGTCGAAAAATGGCGTTTCGGGGGCGAAACTTCAAAACAGCCCCGAACCTCCGTGTAACTCTCACGGGCAGCTTCCCCATTACAAATAGGACTTGTGACAACTGACGGAATATTATTCAGACCCATAGGCTGGGATTTAGAGCCGAATACGCCCAAATCTTAGTTGACAAATGGCGTTTGGGGGGCGAAAATTCAAAACAGCCCCCGAATCGCCGTGTGGCCGACACGAATAGCTTCCCCTTGCCAAATATGACTTGTTACAAGTGACGGAATCTTATTCAGACCCATATGTTGAGATTTCGAGCTGAATACGCTCAAAACTTAGTCGAAAAAGGGCGTTTCGGGAGTGAAAATTGAAAATAGCCCCCGAACCGCCGTGTGGCCGACACGAACACCTTCCTCATGCCAAATATGACTTGTTACAACTGACGGAATGTTATTAGGACTCGTAGGTTGCGATTTAGAGCCGAATACGCCCAAATCTTAGTCAACAAATGGTGTTTGGGGGCGAAAATTCAAAACAGCCCCCGAACCGCCGTGTGACCAACACGAACAGCTTCCCCATGCCATATATGACTTGTTACAAGTGACGGAATGTTATTCGGACTCATATGTTGGGATTTAGAGCCGAATACGCCAAAAACTTAGTTGAAAAAGGACGTTTCAGGGGCGAAAATTCAAAACAGCCCTTGAACTGCCGTGTGGCCGAAACGAACAGTTTCCCCATGCCAAATATGACTTGTGACAACTGACGGAATGTTATTTGGACCAGTAGGTTGGGATTTAGAGCCAAATCTGCCGAAAACTTAGTCGAAAAAAAGCGTTTTTGGGGCGAAACTTCAAAATATCCCCTGAACCTCTGTCTGACTTTTATGGGCAACTTCCTCATTACAAATAGGACTTGTGACAACTGACGGAATGTTATTCGGACCCATAGGTTGGGATTTAGAGCCGAATACGCCTAAATCTTAGTCGACAAAGGGCATTTGGGGGGCGAAAATTCAAAACAGCCACCACACCGCCGTGTGGCCGACACAAACAGCTTCCCCATGCCAAAAATGACTTGTGACAACTGACGGAATGTTATTCGGACTCGTACGTTGGGATTTAGAGACGAATACGCCAAAACTTAGTCGAAAAACGGCCTTTCAGGGGCGAAAATTCAAAACAGCCCCGAAACCGTCGTGGGGCCAACACGAATACCTTTCCCATGCCAAATAGGACTTGTGACAACTGACGAAATGTAATTCGGACCCGTAGGTTGGGATTTAGAGACGAATACGCCCAAAACTTAGTCGAAAAAGGGCGTTTCGAGGGTGAAAATTGAAAACAGCCCTTGAACGGCCGTGTGGTCGAAACGAACAGCTTCCCCATGCCAAATATGACTTGTGACAACTGACGGAATGTTGTTCGGACACGTAGGTTGGGATTTAGAGCCGAATCCGCCAAAAATTTAGTCGAAAAACAGCGTTTCGAGGGTGAAACTTCAAAACAACCCCCGAACCTCCATGTAACTCTCACGGGCAGCTTCCCCATTACAAATAGGACCTGTGACAACTGACGGAATGTTATTCGGACCCATAGGTTGGGATTTAGAGCTGAATACGTACAAATCTTAGTCGACAAATGGCATTTGGGGGGCGAAAATTGAAAACAGTCCCCGAACC
Source organism: Camellia japonica (assembly GCA_030407325.1). Classification (NCBI taxonomy): domain Eukaryota; kingdom Viridiplantae; phylum Streptophyta; class Magnoliopsida; order Ericales; family Theaceae; genus Camellia; species Camellia japonica. The sequence goes on from JAPPVO010000017.1 coordinate 29,641,239, forward strand.
GTCGTGTGGCCAACACGAACAGCTTCCCCATGCCAAAGATGACCTGTTACAAGTGACGGAATGTTATTCGGACCCATATGTTAGGATTTAGAGCCGAATACGCCCAAAATTTAGTCGAAAAAGGTCGTTTCGGTGGTGAAAATTGAAAACAGCCCCCGAACCGCCGTGTGGCCGACACGAACACCTTCCCTATGCCAAATAGAACTTGTGACAACTGACAGAATGTTATTCGGACCTGTAGGTTACGATTTAGAGCCAAATTTGCCCAAATCTTAGTCGACAAATGGCATTTGAGGGGCGAAAATTCAAAATAGCCCCCGAACCGCCGTGTGGCCGACACAAACAGCTTCCCCATGCCAAATATGACTTGTTACAAGTGATAGAATGTTATTCGGACCCATATGTTGGGATTTAGAGCCGAATAAGCCCAAAACTTAGTCGAAAAATGGCGTTTCGGGAGTGAAAATTGAAAAAAGCCCCCGAACCGCCGTGTGTCTGACACGAACACCTTCCCCATGCCATATAGAAGTTGTGACAACTGGCGGAATGTTATTCAGACCAGTAGGTTGGGATTTAGAGACGAATACGCCCAAAACTTAGTCGAAAAAGGGCGTTTCGGGGGCCAAAATTCAAAACAACCCTTGAACTGCCATGTGGCCGAAACGAACAGTTTCCCCATGCCAAATACGACTTGTGACAACTGACGGAATGTTATTCGGACCCGTAGGTTGGGATTTAGAGCCGAATTCGCCGAAAACTTAGTCAAAAAAGGGCGTTTCGTGGGCGAAATTTCAAAACAGCCCCCGAACCTCCGTCTGACTCTCACGGGAAGCTTCCCCATTACAAATAGGACTTTTGACAACTGACGGAATGTATTGGAGATGTATAGTAATGGGAAGTTATGGGAAAAATGTTCAGAAACCAATATGAACTCAGTTTACGCCTTGTTTTAAACTTGCTAATTTTTTGAACCTACACACGTGTGTTATATTATATTTAAGCTTTCATACAAGTATGAAACATGCTCATGGTGTTTCTGAGGCCATGTGCATCCTGAGAAATCAAGTATTCTTTCTTTGATGAACCATTTATAGGTGTCTCAACATATATTTCTACATATTTGATTGAAATTTATTTTTGTTATTATTTTTATCACATGTTCTAATATCCTTTCTGAAATGGCACTGATATACATTAATAAGCACCGATGATTTTATATCCAATCTAATGATTCAAATGCCTTTTGCAAACGAATAATGAGGACGTTGGTAAAAAGAATACTTTCTATTCACATTGGGCTTTGATATTAGTTTAGCCACAAAATTTGGATACATGTTGCATACAAATAGAAGATTGTTACATTAGCTTTATGTTACTAATGAATAATTATGGACATCACTGTTACATTAAAAAAAATTCATAAAATTTTAATACATAATAACATGACTTGTTATGATCTCTTCATTTTCAATTAAAATAACTATTAGTGTTATCATAATTGTAAAAATATCATTGACATCTCACTCTAAATATTATTTTTGCATAATATTTTTACTTAAAATATATTTTTATAAACATATGTTTGAAAAAAAAAAAAATCTCACGTGACTCATGGTCTCTCTTTGCATCGCCCTGCACATAAATATATATTTATTTCAAAATTAAAATAATTCACAAATCAAATTAACATAATAATTACAAATCATTAAAAATTTAATTTTAACAAAATATTACATAATTTTATGGTAATAAAGATTTTATTTCAAAATTAAAATAATTCACAAATCAAATTAACAAAATAATAACAAACCATTAAAATTTTAATTTTAACAAAATATTACATAATTTTATGGTAATAAAGATTTTAATTATTATATATATATATATTGGCAATAAAATTAGGTATTCATCCTAGCCAGGGGAGGGTATCTAAAATGTAAAAAAAATGATACTATTGGTAGGGTACTCTTTTTTCTTTTTTTCCATTAAAAGGACAAAGAAATCTTTCCTTTATAAATCTCAACCTCATTGTCTGTTCATTCTCTCTCTTGGGCTTTGGGGATAAGAAAGAAGAGAAGAAAAAACAGAGGGAGAGGCTTCCCATTCTATAAAACGCTCAGAAAGAGGAAAGTTTCTTCTTCTTGAACCTTCCCCTCGGAAGAGGAGGAAGAGAGAGAAGAAGATTCTTACACTTTCTAGAGAGAGAAAAACTGACCCATACATCTATACATATATACATACATATATATATATATATATATAGACGACGCCATGGATTCAATTCCTCCAATCACCATCACTGATGGCGTGGTCGTCGCTTCTTCAATGGTCGATCCCTTCCTGGTTGAGGCTCTCCAAAACCCTCGTCATCGTCTCACCAGTTAGTTCCCCATTTTTTACTTTTCGCATTTTGCCCTAATTTTATCTTAAATTTGTAATTTTTTGCTTCGAGATTCGGTTGTATCTTTTAGATTTTTCTGGGTTTTGTTTTTACGCCTTGAATTTTTGGTCAACTGGTGATTATTGGGGTGAATTAGGGTTGGGGCTTTGATGGAGATCGAATTAGGGTTTAATTTCTGGTGGGTTAATAGGGCCGGCTTAGATCTGGTGCGATTTGTAATGGAAATTGTGATTTTGATTTTAAGTGGTTATGATGAATTGTTTAATTTGAAATATATACTAGATCTGAGGTTCATGACAAGAGTTTATATGGTGAATATATGCACATGCATACCAGCTCACACTGGTTTGGTTGGATTAGTCTAATGTAAGTTTGGATTAGTATCCTTGTGCAAAACAGCAAGTCATGACATAATTTTGACTTTTTTCATGTAAGGAAAATGAAAATTGTCTCTGTTTTTTTTTTTTGCCTTTTTCGAATGTATATGTACAAATATACACCAGTGTGTGCGGCGTATATGTAAGCAGTGGTTAGTAATGGAAGAAAGGGTGGTATTTAAAGTGAGGGTGAGTGAGGGGACAGTTAAATAGAGAGTAGGAATTCATTAGTGGATAATCTTGCAACAGATCCGATATAAATAAAAAAGAACAATAGCGCGAGGGCAAGTTTTTTGTTCTCATGTCACGCTTCTAGTGTACACAATATATATGTATGTATTTGTACGGGGAGCAAATATTCCGGCAAGTCCGTACTCTTTTCTTCCGAGTTCCGCTTCCGTCCGATCACCTGAAAGCACAACGGCGGTGAGCTACCTGGCGGTGTGCGGCCGGAAAACCCTTCCGATGATCAGATTAGCACACACCTAGAGAGAGAGAGCGAGAGAGATGTTTTAGTGTAAGGATTTCTTACAAAGTGTTCGTCTGTCGCGTATGGGGGGCGCAGACATGCCTATATACCCTCTGCGCCCCATATCCACTCTCAGTCATCTCCTGACACGTGGCTCTGCTATCCCATCTGTCAGCGTAAACCTTGCTGAACATCACCTAATCTCATCTGCCAGCCTTCTTTGTTGGAGCTCGGCAGCCGAGCTGCTCTATCCGTGGCCGGGCTGTGCTTCATATCCAAGCACTCCACTGGCTAAGCTCAGGGGGAACCGGGCTAGATAACATCTCGGCAAGCTGAGCCCGGGACATCTCCTGTGTTCTATCTTCCGGCCGAGCAAACGGTTACCTCGGCTGACCACGCCTTTCCGGGCGCCGGTCACTTTACTTGACTGGCTGCATCATCGCCAGAACACGCTGCTCGGTCCAACCGAGCACTGCCTTACCGAGCAGTTTTCCTTCTGGGCCGGGCGGCGCATTCTTGGCCCAACACCTGCCCGGCCCAAATGCTAGCAGCCTGATACTAAATGGATCGCAAGTCATCTCGGCCCAATGATCCACTCGGCTGCCAATCTTCTCGGCCGTTACCTCGGCCCACTTCAAGATCATAAATATCCCTCTCAGTATTCATAAATAAATGAACAAAGACATCGTATTAGATGCGTTCAAGCTGTTTTAGCTAATTGGCCTTTGAAAATGGTTGGGAAGCATGTTAAAGTAATTTACCACAGTAACACTTATGTTCCCAAAATGCATTTTTGTTTCACTTTGGCTGTCAAATGTTATGCATAACTGCTTTTATTATGTTGCAGATTATAACCTACACAAAGAGCTTATTTTAAGTGTAGTATTGGTATTTTTTATACATGATCCTATTAACATCTTTTCTGAGGATTTTTTTTTCTTTGTGAAAATCCATTTTTAATACGGAGTCTTTATGGCTGCTTCAGCCTAGAATTAGAGAGTTTTTGGTAGTCCGGGAAACCTTGGATTATAGGGTAGTGAATGCATAAACGGTATGTTCTTTATAATCTTACTTTTAATAATTTATGCTCTTTGTCTTTGTCAGTTCTGCGGATGGAACTTGATATTCAGAAGTTCTTACATAATTCTGAGCAGCATCAGTTTGAGTTCCAGCATTTCCCTACTTCCTACCTTCGTCTTGCAGCACACCGTGTTGCTCAACACTATGGTCTGCAGACTATGGTTCAGGATAATGTCTTGGATGGTCTTGGTACTAGAATTGTGGTTAAAAAGTTGGCAGAAAGCAGATTTCCTGCTGTCTGTTTATCAGAAATACCTGCTAAACAGTTGGAACATGATAAACATGAGAAGATTAAAATTGTCATGAGACCAAGGCCTAATAAAGCTTTCTCAAGTGAAGCCGGTGAAAAAGGAGTCAAACGCAGTCCTGTGAGGACTGTGGAAGAGAGGAAGGAGGAGTATGACAGGGCACGAGCTCGCATTTTCAGCAGCCCCAATAGCCCTGAGCCAGAAGTTTCCGTGTCTCAGGCTCCATTCGATGGGAAGAATATGTATCCAAGTGGAGATGATAATGAAGTTTGCAAGAATTCCATGATTGATTCAGAGAAAACCCTCACCATTGGGGATGGTGGTACTTCTTCCCGAGTTGCCATTCTCAGAGATAGGGAGAAGGATCGTATTGACCCAGATTATGACCGGAGTTATGAAAGGTATGTATTCATTTGTGTATCTGAACTGGAATGGGGTGAGTTATTTGGGTGATAGGTATCAATGTCTTCTAGATATCTTTATTTTACATTCTTGTTTTTCAATGGTATCTTTATGAAATCTGTGAAACTAGCCTTTACCCACATTGCATATACAAGAGTTGGAATTTATTGCTTTAATAATCAGATTTTACCTTTCTTGAAGAACCTCCATATAGATGAGGTGCATTTGAGTCTCCTTTAGAGCAGGCATGTCATTATAACAGCATTATTAGATTTATTTTGTAGTTATTTTTTTGTACTCTTATCTTTCTAAGTTATTTGGTTAAAAACTCACCTATATTGTTATTTTATCCTAGTGATGTTATTCATTGGTTTATATCATATTTGAAAATTTTAAATGCTGTTTTTGAAGTAAAATACATCTTTTCTAATTAACATTTGAAATTTGCCAATTGGGGAATGAATGGATTTTGGGTTTGTTGCTTACTTTTAACTGGGCCAGTTGAGGATTTGAGCTTCACAATTCATGTGTGAACCTGTTGGTTATGGACTGCGCTCTTTTGTTTTACCAAGTCATCTGGCTTGTTTTTGACCTGGTCCATTTTTACTACCCATTTTCTGAATTCATCATCTTGGATCTCACTATATCAAGAAAAGTAGATTTTTTGATAGCCGAAGCTAATTTAATTCTTTAATTACTGCAGGTACGTGAAGAATAGTACAGTTAATCAAAGCTTTAGCTTGGCACCCTTTAGTATGCAGAAATTTCAGCCTCCATTTGTGCAGTATGATACTGTTGTTCCTCAGTTGGGTCAGATGCTAAGAACCCAAGCTTCCCCGAGCTACAGCACCCCAATCATGAGCCCTTTCTGTGCCACAGGATTCAATCAGACATCTAGGGATACCACCTATATGCAGTGGCCGCCGACTTCTGCTATGATGTATGCGCAGTCATATGATCAATTCAGACATGCTGTTTTTCAGGTTAGCTGCATTTCTTAGATTCCTTTTTTTAGCACCTTCCTTCCTCCGTGAAAATTCCCTAGTGTCATTGCTTTTACTTTCAAGAAATAGATTGGTCAAATACCTAAATTTTAGTTGCAGCATTCTGACATCACTTGTCGGATCATAGTTCTTTTTAGATTTAGTGCTAGCTGAAGAGTGTGTGTCAGCTTTTCAGCTTTTCTAGGTTACGACTTAGTTGAACATCTGGAGAGACCAGCATGATGAGAAATGCTCTGCCATGAGAACTTGTATCTTGTGGCATATAAAGTTTTACAAACCTATGTTCAATACTGACCTGTATTGGGTGTGGATACCTGTCCGGATATTAGATCTCCCAGAAATCCAAAGTCTCTAGGGACTAGTGAATTTTCTGGAAGTTGGGTGTGGTCAAAAGCATAGTTTGAATAAATGATGCAATGAGTAATGTAATTATCATTTAAAGACGGGTTTGAATACAATTGTAATTAAATGGAATTAGTAGAAAGAAGTGGTTTCTAGCTGTCTCTCCATGTGACTTGAGCAACTGCTTCTTTTATTCGGTGAAGAATTAGTGTCCAATGCGGCCAGGATTTTGACACTGTTCAGATGACATTCCCGTCTCTGTTATGAGAATCATGTAATCCAGTATGAAACCTGTAGTTGCATTTTTTTATTTTTATGGGATTATATGAGAATCATGTAATCCAGTATGAAACCTGTAGTTGCATTTTTTTATTTTTATGGGATTATCACACGCATGCCATTTTGGATTTTGTGAGCGTTTTTGCTTTCCTTGTCTATTCGTTTGTGCAACTTCTGTATCTAATATGCACTTAATTTGATCGTTGTGCAGGCCCCTTACTGTCAACAGCCTCTGAGCTTCGATTACTCTCAAAACACCATTGATTGACATTTAGATGGGAAATGTCTGTATAACAGAATTCAAGAACCAAATACAGTTTTATTCTCCTATTAAGAATTTTCGTTATTTTAGGGTTTAAGTTGTTGTGCAAGGACTCATCTTTAAGACTTCCTGTTTTTGAAACCAGTGCCTTGATTTTCTTTCTTGGTATGTTTAATGTTAGAACGTGTAGTATACTGTTAGTTCTAATCAACTTTTGCTTTCAGTGGATTTTCATAGACGCATGCTTGCTTGGGACTCTCTCTCTCTCTTCTCACTAATTGCTTTCGAGCCCCTTTTTTTTTCTAATTTTTTTTTTAAAAATTTCTTTTTGATGATTTAACTAACAAAAATGCTCCGTAGCTTGAAAAACTTAGGCTCGAATGGCTCAAATGGTACGGAAAATATTATCTTACTAGTAAAAGAATAAAAAAAAGTCCTAAAACGACGTCGTTTTGGGATTTCGAGCCATTCGAACCTTTGATTTTTCGAGCTCCGTAACAGTGATGTTTAATTAATCAATGATCAATAAATTAAAACAGCCTCTCTGTGGCTTAAATAAATTCAACCATGATAACTTACACTGACCTTTTCAGAGGTTTATAGCTAATGAATTTTTGAAAATTATACATACTAAGCATGGCAATTATATCAAATGGTCAGCAATTTCAACAAATGTTTCAATTTCTTCTGATTAGTCATAGAAGAAATCATTTTTTTTTTTTTTTTTTTCTGTTTTTTGTTGGGAATCCTACAAGATAGTTATTTTGTAGCAGTAGTCAGGTTAATTAACTGAGTTGGACTAAAGTTATCAGTTACATTTTTTATAAGGGTAATGTTGCATATTCCTAAATGTCACCTTCAAATATATCAGAATTGGGTTATTTTTGCCAGGATTGACGTTTTTCAAATTGAACATTTAATTAAGAAAGAAAGTTCAACACACAATTACAAATATCCAACCAACTCAACAAACATTTATAAAAAATAAAAAAAACAAGGACATGTACAGCTTCTTGGTCAATGGCCTAGCTTCATAGACATTTTTTTATTTTTTTATAATAATATGTGCTACACAAAAAGATTGTTCAAAATTTTGACGAAGTGGACTGAAATTAACAGCTCATGATGTTCCAAATTTATTTATTTATTTATTTTTCAAAGTGTCACAAAGGTATGCAAAAAAAAAAATAATAAATAAGAAAATTACAAATATATCCTCTAAAATTTACTTAAAATACGAATTATCTTCTACTTCTAAAAATTATATCTTGCCTTTTTAATCACATAACAAATGAATCCTTTTATAAACCACATAACAAATGAACTTTTTTATTAAAAAATCATCAAATCAATTAATAATTTTTAATGATGTTTGAAATATATATCAATTAACAATTCAAGTAATTTTATTATTGTATAGAAGATAAGTTAGGAATTTTCTTTTTTTTTTGTTAGTTAAATAAAAAATTATGACAAGGGAATATTTGTAATTTTCAAAATTAAAGGAAACAATCCGTATTTTAAGAAAATTTCAAGGAGTGTATTTATAATTTACTTAAAAAATAAAATAAGAAGTGGTACCTAGAGAATCCAAACACTACCAAAAAGTTACAAAAAGTGAACAAATGACATCCAAAATATTAGATATCCTTTTATTTAGCTCATAATATATCAACATCCTATTATTCCATGAAAGCAAAACAGAGAGGCAGGAGGGGACTCAAACAAATGCAAGGTTGACATAGCCAGGCAGGTTGGCAGAAACTAAATGACCAAAATTCTATCAAGCTAACACATGGAAAGATTTGGGTTTTTTTTTCACTCCAAGATGACTTAATAATGATTGTTTATCACTAATAAATGCATATCTCAAAATTGTAATAACATTCCGTAATTCTTAAGTATACAAATGCATACCATATGCACTTGCTTAAATTCTTACAAATATATGCAAGTTACCTCACAAAATCGCATAAGTTTTCATAAATATATGTAAGTTAATCCATAAAAATTTGAAAAATCACAATTTAAGTATATTTGTGAGAACTTAAGCAATTTTGTGAGATAACTTATATATATTTGTGAGAACTGACGCAAATGCATATGATATGCACCTTGCGCACCCAAACACTTCTCGCATTGATCCTAAACCCTATAACATTAAATAAACTATTACAATCATATTTAGAGTTGGATCACTATTGACCTTTTCAGATCCATAAGAAAGAACACAAAACAAAACAAAACAAAACGAACAAGCGATTTGGATCCAATTATGATGGCAAATGCTAAGTAAGAGAATAGGTTGAAAGAAGTGGAGGTACAACAATGGGGCAATTTGACACAAATATAATAAAAGCAATGATAATATTAAAACAGAACCTTCATACTTCATAAAACAATGTGAAACTCATGAAGCATTTGATCATAGGAAAATGGAGGAAAAATCACAATGCAAACATCAGCAATCACACTGCAACAACTGGCTTGTAACATATTCAAGTTTTCATCTCTTTCCTTTTCTTATCTATCGAATAAAACAAAACTTGTGCATATAGATTTCTGATGAAGCGAAACATGTTAAGAGAACTACATAATGTATTAGAAGAAATGACACAAGTCACGCAATGTGTTTGGCCAATTCAACGTGGAATTAGCCTTTCAAAAAGTATCTTTTATAAAAATTATTGAAATGAAAACATATGAATCCTTAGCAATCTTTAGTACAGGAATTTTATGGAATCTAACTAAGTTGGAAGAGCAAGGCAAGAGCCACCATGCACGGTTCAAAGCTCAAACCATCACTGTGGCAACATAATGGATTCTAGATGAAACAACATTTCAATTACCAGCTCATTAACGAAATTAAGAATGTATAACTACTATCAACGTCTACAAACTCAGTTTTTTTCCACATTCAGACTGAAAATAGAGATGACATTTAATTTTGATACTTTCATTTGACTCTAGAAAATAATACAGTTCAAGCAATTAAATATGACTTTTAAATGGAAATAATACAGTTCAGTGCATGCTCTCATTAAGAGGAAATTCTTGGCAATATTTCTAACTTAGAGAACCGAAAATCATGATTGATACCCTGAGATTCTAGAATCTTCTAAGAGACAATTACCAAGAGGAGGTAGCACTCCATACTGGGTTTAGTTGCCAAGAAGTCCTGGGGAACTAGAATTATAATTTGGAATTGAAACCTATGTTTTCGAGTATCGAGTGCGGGTGCCCCTCCTAGCATCATATCTTTCTAAATCTAAATCTTAGGATACTAGGATATGCATTAAAGTTGGGTATGGGTACAAGAATGCGTCTTGAACACTTATATATATTGTATATTGTATAATATTCTTAGATAAGAATCTAAGATGGCATACATTATTTAGAAATGTGCTTCAATTTAAATGGGACTTAAGAAAAATATGGAATTTATATCTCCATTCGAGTGAAAAGCTAGAAATATTTCTTTACTAGCAAATGTGATGTTGTCTTCTTCAAATGTCATATAAAATTAGAGAATCCAAGTATCTTAAATAGGTATGAGGGTGAGACACATATCTCACGACCAACCCTTGTCACATCCGGCGGACACGGGTATAATAGGGGAAGTGGAAGAGTCCATGTAACACATACCAAAACAAATGCTCAGCATTGAATAGTCTAAGGTTTTCAAAGTATTCTTTCCTTGTGTTTTCGCAGAACCCAAAGGAATAACAGCTGGAGTTTGGCTTATTGATTCTGTATGTCATTTTTGGATAAGCAATTAAAAGAATTATTGTTACCTTCTGATAAACCAACTCTAATCCATTAAAAGGTTCAACTAAGTATTAGCATAATTGGATGCCTAACACATAACTTGGATGGGATTGCATTCTCTATTAAAGTAACCAATTGACACAATTTAAATTGTTCGCACAGCACTTGTTATTTTGCCTCCGGTTTCCGAATGTTTTAAGTTTTGTTAGGGGAAAAAATGTCAAGATAATAATACTAATTGTCAGAAAAAATGAAGATGACAATTTCGATGCAGTTGCATCCATTGACAATGAAGAATTTTCCACTTCATGAAAGATACGGTACATAAGGAAAGAACCATACTTTTCAACAAAAGCAACACAGAAAAGTATTCAAAAACCGAGCAAATTTCAGGAAACCGAGCTAACATTGATCAATGTTCATAGAGCATTTAAGTAAAATTAAGATTCTAATAACATCATATTTTAATATTTATCAAAATCCCTTGGAACTATTAACGTTCATAAGTCCTCTTTGACATCACACAATTTACAAGAAGCAGAGCTCACCTCTACACGACACTAACAAAGAAATACAGGAACTAAATTCCTACACAGAAGATTCCTGGAAATCGCCAACGAAATACAGTTACAACTTACAAGTATGCTGTCCATGATGCAAATTCCATTCTTAAATCTCTGGAGAATATATAAAGTGCTCACCAGCATTATTCACCACTTCCTGCAAGCTCAAGATGTAATAAATCTTGCTTGAGCCACAAATATCACCACCACCAATAAGAAACCTCCCTGACAAAGAAGACTGCAATGTAAGACAACCCATCCACTTAAACTAGCATGAAACACAACAACCACCTCTAAAGAAGCAATCTTGACCCGTAAATAAAACACCACCATGACTACAACCTTTGATTATCTCAGATCATTATTTGCAGCTCAGGGTGACATCATGATCAATTTCAGTCACCAGAAGCCAATATCGGGAAAATAGACTGCTAACCATAACTTAATTGCACACGTAGAAGTCCTAGGAACTGAACTCTACCCATCCAACACTAGTTATAATGAAACTAACAAAATTGGCGATTGGGGTTGCTGTATCTGCGTTTAACTCATTCAATTGCACAAAAACCCCAAATGCCAATTACTACCATTAACACTGCTAACCATCTAGAACAGCACAAGAACAAAAACAACACTTGCTAAACTCTAAGGAGTTAAACCCAGAATCCAAATTGACAAGGGAAGGCAAGAATTACCCAAATTCAATCATCCCCAGTTGGAAACAGAGTGAGTACTTTCCTCCCATTAGCCGCAGTCCCCGATTCCATATCCTCCACATACGATGACGCATGACTCTGCAGCGGTGCTCCCATTCGATGAACACTCTGCGACTGCCTCGCCAAAAACGAATGCTCAAATTGCCCATTTGGCTGCGACCCAAAATGCCCCATATGCCGATACTGATTCTGCAACTGCGAATGTCCACCCACAGCCACCGCCGCTGCCGCCATCTGGTGGTGGTGCTGCAAGGCGGAGACAGGCACAAATGGCAAGAAATGCTCGGAATTCGATCGACCCGGGTGGAGAAAATGAGGCGGCACTGGCGAGCTAGCGAACAAATGATCGGTGGCGGGATCACTCCCACCGCCGCCGCCTCCGCCGCCACCGGCTGAGATCCCCTGCATACGCTTCAAGTAAAGGCGGTATTTTTGGAGATGACTCGCTACGTTCTCGCGAGTCAACCCATCAACACTCATGAGTTGCATTATGGTTTTGGGTACTGCGTTCTTGATACCCAAATGAGCCACGGCGTCTACGAACCTCTTGTGCAGCTGTGGAGTCCACACGAGCCGAGGACGTTTGAGGGTCCGAGCAGGCTCGTCGCCGGCAGACCCAGCTCCCAACTCGGCCAACTCGGCCGAAGCGGAATCGAATTCGGCCGAGTTGGGTTGGGAAGATGGGGTTTGAAGTGGCGGTGGAGGTGGTGGTTGTGGAGTATTGTTAGGGTTTCGGATATCAAAAGCAATAGCGAGATCAGGGGTGATTAGGGTTTGGGATAAGGGCATGAGTTCTTCAGGAGATGGGAGTTCATCTTCCCATTTTGAGAACCAATTGGAGTCATCTTCCCTCATATTTTCTTGATCAAAACCCTAGTTGAGGAATTTTGTTTGAGAGTGGTGTGAATTGGGTAGAAATTTCTTTCTGGATTTTTGATTTTGGTAGTCTTTATGGGTTCAAAATCTGTGGGGTTTGTGTAATTGATGAAGAAGAAGAAGAAGAAGAAGAAGAAGAAGAAAAGGGTGGGTCAATAAACATGGTAGGTGTGGGGAAGAAAGATTGAAGATTGTTGATATGGGTTTCTATGTTTCTCACTCTCTCTCTCTAAAGATTAAAAAAGATTTGATTTGCAGAGGGGGAGAGAGAGAAGGGGGAGATGGAATGGATGGAGGAGGGAGGGAGGGGGATTCGAGGTGGATCTTGTTTTTCTTTCTATTTGTTCAGCTTTTATTATTACTACAATGGTGGTTTTTGCAGGATGACTTTTCTTATGATTTTTATGAGGGTTTTATTACAGTTACTTTTGACTTGAGAGTGACATGTTAATAATGTGGTGTTGAATAGAAAAAAGGGTTATTGCAAATGGGAGCAGTTTTTCTCGGGTTCAGTTTTTTAATTGGAGCGTTTTATTAGGTATAACGTTTAATATTTAAAATTTATTGAGTATTATAAAAATATTAATTATTATTTAATCAGATTATATTTGTATTAATAATTTATTTTTAAAATTACAGTTACGAATCCTAAATATTGAATGGTTTGAATTATTAATGTGGATTCTATGATAGACCGACCGAGTCTAATAATAGGCTCTAATCCGATTTCAAACCGAAAACGAGCCTCCACATTGCAAATCTAACTGGTAAGATTAAATTGTTCTAAAAGTAAAAAATAAAAATCTGCTTAGGGGTTGATTGAGATAATCTAAATAAGTGCACTTTTTGTCTTTTTACGAAAAGATGTGCAGAAAAACAAAGAAATGATGTGATTGAAAAAAGATAAAAAAAAATGAATTATATTGGGGTTGCCAAACTTGCCTTAAGATTAAAAGATAATAATTGCAAACAAGAAAAGTATAAATATATTACAAAAATGAAAAAATAAAAATAAAAAACTAGAATTTGATCTTTTGATAAAAATATATTTCAAGTTTTTAATTCTATTATGATTCAACTTGACAAAATAAAAAACTCATGAAGTCATGATTTATTTTTATTACTATGCTCAAACTTTTTGTTTTTGTTTTTGTTTTTGTAAATTTCTCCTAAAAAGTATTGAAAAAATTCAAAAAAAAATTTAAATTAAAGATTTGATTCCGATAACAAATAAAAAGCTCTAACTTTTCAATTATGGTAACTAACCTATCACATAATTATAGATATTTATATTTATTTTAAATTTTTTTTAATATACAAAAAAAATTTATAGATTTTTTATAAAAATAATTTAACAATGTTATCACTAACCATAGTGTATGAGAGAAGTTGAAAAAGGTGATGCAGTAACTATGCACGGGTTATATTTTTAATTATTTGTATAAGGGAATTTTGACCAAAGCTCTCAAAAAGCATATGGATTGGAAAAAGTTAATAAATGTTGATCAGAGAATTTTGACAAAATCAATAAATGCAGGCATATGGAAAGGCATGTGGATTGGAAAAAGTTAATAAATGTTGATTAGGGGATTTTGATCAAATCAATAAATGCGAGTTTTTTTTTTTTAAATTAAAAATTTAGAAAATTAATATTAGGATATTGAAACTCCCACAAGACTTGGGGGTTAGAAACTCTTTTTTCCTTATATATATAGATATAGATAGATTTTAAAAGGTTAATAAGTGCTCTTCATACATTAATTGTTTAATATTGAGATTAGTATAAGTGGATGTTTAGGAAGTGGGTTTTTTTTGTAGGTTTTTTTAGTTGTAGGATATTAGAGCATCTCCAATGCACTAGGCATATAATACTTGTTAGTTAAAATGCCTAGTATGATTCACTTTTTTCAATTCCAATGCACTAGACATATGATTAGGCATTTTGGCTCAACTCAGATTCACTAGCTACATGTAACTAGCCTTCAACGCCAGGCAAAATGTATTCAATCATTAGGATCATTTCCCTCTATATTTGTTGTTGACGTGGCATTCTATAAAATTAATAGTATTTGGATAAATAGCTAAAATAAAGAGCATGGTTGGAGTAAAAACATAAAACAGTTGATAGGCAAAATAAAAGATATACTTTATAGTAATATTTAGATAGGTAAAATGCCTACTACCGTTGGAGATGCTCTTATTAGAGAATTTTTTTTTTTTTTTTTTGGAAAGATAGTTGGGTTTTTTTGTGGTTGGATGCGATATTTGTGAGAGAAAAAGTGAAATGATTATCGGGTTTGATGTGATATTTTGTTTGAATTTTTTTTTTTTTTTTTTTGTAACCAATTTGTCTTTTAGTGAAAAAAAAAAACAAAAAAACTCCTTCCCAAACAGCGCCTAAGTGTTTTAGAAATAGTGAAAAAGTTAGAATAATGTTATATGTATTAATTAATATACTAACTAGTATACTAATAGATGATATGACATATTTTAGAGGTTTTAGATATTTGTAATTTGTATAATGAGTGGGGTCAGTAATAATGGCATAACACTAGTTGGTGCACTGGTGTGTACATTAATTGGTGCATGTAGCACCACTGAAAAAGTTAAGAAGTATTTTAAAAAGTGGTGTTATATGTATCAATTAATATACTAATTAATGTACCAACATAAGTTATTACATTGTTATTTCAACACTATGATCTCACTCATTATATAAATTATAAATATTTAAAACTTCTAAAATTATGTCATATCATTCGTTAGTACACTAATTGATATGTCAATTAGTGTATATAAGATTATTTATTTTAAAATGACTAAAAATTATTATGAAACTAATGAAAAGTACATTGAATTTTACATTTATTATGCATTTATTTTTTGGGAATGGCTTCCCTCCAGTCCGTGATCGGACTAGAGGGTACTGTTAAGCTCGTAGAGGCTCATCATGGGTCCCGTTTTGATAATCCGAACTGTTAATGTGTAGGACGTGTCGAGTACTATATGTCTATAAAAAAATCACATTGATCGGATATCCATAACTATGTAATTAAATCAGATTTTTGTAAGCTCTTTATTTTTCACCGTCTATTTTTTTTATACAAAATTGATTTGATCTCATAACTATCAATATTCAATCAACGTGATTATTTACAGGCATATAACATTTGATGAGTTCTACACATTAAACGATTTGAATTATCAAAATGAAATCTGTAATAAAACCCTATAAATTTAACAGTATCATCCAATCTAATCACGAACTAGTGGGAAGTCATTTCCTTATTTTTTATAACACTTGTTAACCAGAAAACGGCGTCACTGTCGTGACCCCTCGCTGGTGTGCACTTGCTCTGCCTAAAACAACACAATTTCACCTTTCTTTTTTTGGGTTGTCCTTTTGTGTTTTTTTTTTAAAATTTTTATTCTGATCATCTTCTCGCTATGTAAGTACGTTACAGTAGTGTTTAAAAATCACGTGTAACGTTTTTTTAATTATTTTAGAGTTAAATTATTTTTAAAGGGTGAAATTATTTATAAAAAAAAATAGAGTTTGGCTTCTGTAATAAAATTAAACTTTTAAATTTTAATTTTGTTAATTTAAATCATAATATTTTTATTTGCTATCAATCCAAATCATGCACCTATTTTTATTAAGAAAAATTGATGACAAAAAAGATTATTTTAGTCATTAAATTTAATATAGATATACATAAAATATATAAAAATATCATTTTTCGTTGAGTTTAATGACTAAAATATAATATTTTTGGAGTTTTACTTAACAAAAATAGTTAAAATAGTTTAGATTGAAAATAAATTAAAATATCATGATTTAAATTAATAAAATTAAAAAATTAAGATTATTTTGTTTATAGGGATCAAACCATGTTTTTTTCTTTTCTTTTTTTTTGTAATTTTTTCTAAAGGAAGTTAATATAATATAATTTTATGTCTATATATATAGACATACTTATAAATAAATAAATTTAAATTATCACTCATATTAATTGAACGTACACTTTTTTACATTGTCAATATCACAACATATTTTTAATATAATTTTATATGTATGTATATATAGAAATACACATAAATAATTTAATTAATATTATCATATATATTTATTTAATTAAGGAAGTGCCTATAATCTTTTCGTAAAATGTTATGGAGTGTTCGTATATTTTTACTAAATGACAAGGGTGTTTGTGATTTAACTAAATGTCAAAGGTGTTTGTAATATAAGTTCCAAATGTCAAGGGGCATTTGTGATATATTCAAAATATATTTTTCTATTGATTTTGCTTAATGAAAATATGTAAATGCTTTACATTGAAAATAAATTAAAAATTTAAATTTTAAATTAATAAAACTAAAAATTCATAATTTATTTTGTTATAAAGGTTAAACTTTAGAGTGATAATAAACAAAAACATTACATATTATTCTCAAATACAACTCTAACCTATAAAAAAAGGAAAAAAAAAAGAAGGAAGAAGAAAAAAAGATAGCAAGATTGTGCCGTTTTAGGCACAAAAATGGGGGTCACTCGTATCTTGTTAACGATATTTTTTTTTAAATGGTATCAATCCTAACAATTCGTTTGTTTCTCATAACTAATGTAGAATGAATAATTTAGACAACTTAATTACTTTTCTCCCTTCATTATGGGTCATATCTCCCATTCTTACCGTTGTCTATCACTACCTCCAGGCCAATCCTAACGTTGCATCTGGCCCCCAATTTTGTCTAAAAAGGTCCCCGAATAAGTTTCAATCTTCAGTTGTATTTGGTTAATTGAAATAAAATAAAATAAAATGAAAATACTCCAACATAATGTCCATTCTTGCGTTTGGTTTACTGAAAAAAAATAAAAATATTACAAATGAAATTATCATTTACTATTATTAGGAAATTGTTATTCTATAAAGAGACTAATAAATGATCATTCCATTTAATTTAATTTAATTTCAGGGAGCCAAACACTATATAATAGTATTAATAGTTTAAAAATGAAGTTTTACAAAAATATTTTAAACAATTGAATTGTTGAATTATTTAAAAGTAATGAATAATTATTTGTCAAATGTATAAATTATTTATAGAATATTATTTGATTATACCAATTACAATTATATTTGAATAAATATATACTAGCATATCACCCGTGCAATGCACGGATTGTGTTTACAATTATCTATATATGTGAATTGTGATTTTTAAATCTTTTTTTTTTTTAAATGTCTTCTTTTTCTCCTTTTTTATATTATACTAAAATTTTAATATTTTGATAACAATCATATGTGTTGGACTTTTCAATGAATTAAATGTTTTTTTTATATTATATTATATTAAAGTTTAATATTTTGATAATAATCATATGTGTTGGATTTTTCAAGAAATTTTTTTTATGCTTGTTCTTAATGCATTAAAGTGTTATTATGAGGGATAATAATCATATGTGTTGGGACTTTTTAAGAAATTCGTATGTGTTGTATTTCAAAGAATTTTTTTTATGCTTGTTCTTAATGCATTAAAGTGTTATTATGAGGGTAAGACTTGGGAGTTGGGAGAAGTTAATAAATGCTAAGATTTTTTTTTTAAATAAAAAAATCAGGAAATTTAGATTGAGAGATTGAAACTCTTACAAGACTTGGGGTTAAAAATCTCTTTTTGCTTAATATATAGTATAGATAGGTATATTTTTTAGTTGAAATTTATCAAATTTTACAACTCAATCTATCATATATGGAAAAAGTATGAACAAACTAATAATGTTAACAATCGAAGGTATTTAAAATTTATCTCCATATTAAAATATTTATGAGAGTTGGATATCATTTTGAGTTCGCTTTGGCCCCAAAAAAAATTAGGGCTAGCCCTGACTAACTCTCTTTGGCGATGTAAATCTGGCCCATGAGCCCGCGCCCCATCAAAAGCTTGCCCAAGGCTCAATTAGGCTTGGCTAGGCTCGAGCCCGAGCCTAGTTTGAGACACTAGGCTTGGGCCTGGGTTGTGTTATGGAGCCCGGCCTATTGGCTCACACAATGCCCATTCAAGATCCGAACTGAGGCCTAACCCGCACGGAGATTCGGTGTCATTTTTTTGTAGAAAAAGTAAAATTTTGATGGGAAAATGATCGGGCCCGACCCGGTTGAGGCCCAAATACCTCTGAGCCTGGGTCTAATTTTCTAATTTGTGGGCTAACCCAAATCAGGATGGGCCAGAACAAACCAAATTTACACCCTTCCTTCTTTTATTCATCGATTCACTGCCATCATTCATTTTTAACCAAACTACCCCAATCCTTCATTTTTTTTTTCATCAACTGTTACTCCTCTCATTTGCTAATTCACTGTCACTCATTTTCTTCCTTCTGTGGTCGATAGTCACTGCCATCATCCAACATTATTGACAAAAATTAGGGGTTGTTTGTGATGATCTAAATAAATATATTTTTTGACTTTTTATGAAATATGAGTTGGGTGTAGGTTGGGTTTGAAGTGATGTGGTATAGAGGTGATGTGACTTAAATAAGATAGTGACTTTTTAACTTTTTTTTAGATCATGCCAAATAAGGCCTTAGTTAAAATATCTATTCTTCCTTAATTATAATTAACAGATGATTAGAATTAATACCACCTTAAAATTTTAAAAAAATAAAATAATAAATGAATTAAAAAAATTTTGATAAAAATTAGAGTAGTTGATATTAAATTTTTTACTGAAATTTAAAATTAAAAAATGAAAAAAGTTTCGCAAAATAAAATTCCACTCTTTCTCTTCCAAGTAAACCCCCCCATCCGCAACGAAACCCCACACCGATTCGACGACATCTCGAAGTAGCTTCGTCCACTGCTTCCTCTCGGATGCAATGAAAGCTTGTGAAGATAGCGCTGTCAAGGTTCCTGAGGTTGTGTTGATCCTATTTCCATTCAAAATTGCTGATTAAGGTACACTTCTCACATGTATACACTATACATACATGCAATTCTTATATAGTTGAATCATATGTCCATCCCTATAATTGGGTATTGTGAAGAAAGTGGAATAATTGAAAAAATAAGAGGAATTGATGCAATGTGGAAAGGAATAAAGCATACTGCACATGTCTTTCATCTAATGTACTCGAAATTAAATATATATATATATATATACGATCATGGAATACCTCTTTCACATTGATAGACCTTTTATATAGAAGATGCCTTTGCTTGATACTTGATGTGAGCACAAATACCACTTTTTTACTTCTTAATTTGGATCACCTTGATACCTATTAATTACTTATATAATCATATCATGGATTTGGATAGTAATTTGGAAATGAAAAGGGGGAAAGGTAGGTGAAATGTGAATGAAATATAGCTACATTTCACCCATTTTTTTCCCTTTTCCCAATCCAAATCTTTACCCAAATCCATGTTCAAAACACAGCCTTAGGGACTGTTTGTTTAGCAGGATTAATAGTGAGAGGATTAATAATATGAGATTAGTGTATGATTGGTTATCTAGCTGGATTAGTGGGATAAATAATTCCTTATTTTCCACGTTTGTTTTGCAATGGATATGAAAATATATAATCCCAATTATATGTTTGTTTTGAAATATTAGTTATAAGATTAAAAAATCTGCCAATTTTTGTTAGATGGAATGTTATCGGAATCTAATCTGAATAATAAAAATTGCAACCAAATACTGGAATGAGAGTTTTATGGATTAATAATCTCAATACTATGTTATAATCCACCCAATCAAACAGACCCTTAAGGTACTAGGGTATATTAGGAATGCCATGGGTACTTTTAACTTCTTAGTACTATGGAAAATGCTAAAGAATATATTCATAAATAGACTTATAACTTAAAAGATTTATCAACTGCAGCTGTCATTAACAAAAAGAAAAAGAAAGTAGAAAAGAAGAGAGGAAGGAAAGTGCAACTCGTTTTAAGAAAAAGAAGGAATGCTATCCATAGACAAGTTTGTTTTGAAAATATTCAAGATACAATGTTGTCCACTCTTTCTAGGGAAAGAAAATGGAAAAGGCAAATATTTATTTACACACTTTGTATCTAAAATGTTTTGAGAGTCTTACAATCTTACAATTATGTGTTTTCATCATTGCTATCATGGCCTCATCAAAATGAAAAGCTCCTCATTGTTATCTTTGTTGTCGCCATCATTCTTGTAATTGGTGTGGAACCATCACCATTATCATCGTCATTACCACCATTTTTAAAATGACTAAAAATTATTACGAAACGAATGAAAAGTACATTGAATTCTACATTTATTATGTATTTATTTTTTGGCAATGGCTTACCTCCAGTCCGTGATCGGACTGGAGGGTATTGTTAGGCTCGTAGAGGCTCACCATGGGTCCCGTTTTAATAATCCGAACTGTTTGATGTGTAGGACTTGTCGATACTATATGTCTATAAAAAAATCACGTTGATCGGATATCCATAACTATGTAATCATATCAGATTTTTGTAAGCTCTTTATTTTTCACCATCAATTTTTTTTTTTATACAAAACTGATTTGATCACGTAGTTATCAATATTCAATCAACGTGATTATTTACAGGCATATAACACTTTTCGAGTTCTATACATTGAACGATTTGAATTATCGAAATGAAACCCATAATGAGCCTCTATAAATCTAACAGTACCCTCTAATCCAACCACGGACTAAAGAGAAGTCATTCCTTATTTTTTATAACACTTGTTAACCAGAAAACGGCATCACTGCCGTGACCCCTCGCTGGTGTGCACTTGCTCTGCCTAAAACAACACAATTTCACTTTCTTGTTTTTTGGTTTTCTTTTTGTGTTTTTTTTTTAAAATTTTTTATTCTGATCATCTTCTCGCTATTTAAGTATGTTACAGTAGTGTTTAAAAATCACGTGTAACGTTTTTTTAATTATTTTAGAGTTAAATTATTTTTAAAAGGGTGAAATTATTTATAAAAAAAAAAAAATAGAGTTTGACTTCTGTAATAAAATTAAACTTTTAAATTTTAATTTTGTTAATTTAAATCATAATATTTTTATTTGCTATCAATCCAAATCATGCACCTATTTTTATTACGAAAAATTGATGAAAAAAAAGATTATTTTAGTCATTAAATTTAATGTAGATATACATAAAATATATAAAAATATCATTTTTCGTTGAGTATAATGACTAAAATATAATTTTTTTGGAGTTTACTTAACAAAAATAGTTAAAATAGTTTAGATTGAAAATAAATTAAAATATCATGATTTAAATTAATAAAATTAAAAGATTAAGATTATTTTGTTTATAGGGATCAAACCATGTTTTTTTCTTTTTTATTGTAATTTTTTCTAAAGGAAGTTAATATAATATAATTTTATGTCTATATATATAGACATACTTATAAATAAATAAATTTAAATTATCACTCATATTAATTTAACGTACACTTTTTTACATTGTCAATATCACAATATATTTTTAATATAATTTTATATGTATATATATAGAAATACACATAAATAATTTAATTAATATTATCATATATATTTATTTAATTAAGGAAGTGCCTATAATCTTTTCGTAAAATGTTATGGAGTGTTCGTATATTTTTACTAAATGACAAGGGTGTTTGTGATTTAACTAAGCCTTTGTTTGGTTTTTCTCCTAGGCTATATAATCATAAAAGACAAAAAAAAAGTTACAAAATCACAAAAAGACAAAAAAGCTACAAAATACCAAAATATCCCATATACAAACAAAAAGTCAAAAAAGTATCATTCTATACTAAGGGCAATTTTGTCATTCTAAAGCGAAAAAGTCAAAAAAGCCAAACAAGAATACCAAACGACTAAAAAAGTCTCAGGCTAAAAAAGTCAAAAAAATCAAAAAACCAACTAAAAAAGCCAAAACCAAACGACACCTAAAATGTCAAAGGTGTTTGTAATATAAGTTCCAAATGTCAAGGGGCATTTGTGATATATTCAAAATATTTTTTTCTATTGATTTTGCTTAATGAAAATATGTAAATGGTTTACATTAAAAATAAATTAAAAATTTAAAGTTTAAATTAATAAAATTAAAAATTCATAATTTATTTTGTTATAAAGGTTAAACTTTAGAGTGATAATAAACAAAAACATATTAATTACTTATATCATCATATCACAGATTTGGATAGTAATTTGGAAATGAAAAGGGGGAAAGGTAGGTGAAATGCTAATGAAATATAGTTACATTTCACCCATTTTTTTCCCTTTTCCCAATCCAAATCTTTACCCAAATCCATGTTCAAAACACAGCCTTAGGAACTGTTTGTTTAGTAGGATTAATAGTGAGAGGATTAATAATCTATGAGATTAGTATATGATTGGTTATCTAGCTGGATTAGTGGGATAAATAATTCCTTATTTTCCACGTTTGTTTTGCAATGGATATGAAAATATATAATCCCAATTATATGTTTGTTTTGAAATATTAATTATAAGATTAAAATATCTGCCAATTTTTGTTAGATGGAATGTTATCGGAATCTAATCTGAATAATAAAAATTGCAACCAAATACTGGAATGTGAGTCCTATGGATTAATAATCTCAATACTATGTTATAATCCACCCAATCAAACATGCCCTTAAGGTACTAGGGTATATTAGGAATGTCATGGGTACTTTTAACTTCTTAGTACTATGGAAAATGCTAAAGAATATATTCATAAATAGACTTATAACTTAAAAGATTTAAAGAAAGTAGAAAAGAAGAGAGGAAGGAATGAAGTGCAACTCATTTTAAGAAAAAGAATGAATGCTATCCATAGACAAGTTTGTTTTGAAAATATTCAAGATTCAATGTTGTCCTCTCTTTCAAGGGAAAGAAAATGGAAAAGGTAAATATTTTTTTACACACTTTGTATCTAAAATGGTTTGAGAATCTTACAGTCTTACAATTACTTGTTTTCATCATTGCTGTCATGGCCTCATCAAAATGAAAAGCTCCTCATTGTTATCTTTGTTGTCGCCATCATTCTTGTAATTGGTGTGGAACCATCACCATTATCATCATCATTACCACCATTTTTGTCTTCTACTTTTTCATCCTAAATGAATACACAACAGTGAAGTAGAAAATTTGTTTGTGAACAAAATATTTCTTCAAAGGAGCTAGAAATCTATAATGGGCATAAAACTTACATATTGTTGTTGTTGCGGTTGCGGTTGCGGTTGCGGTTGTTGTTGTTGTTGTTCTTCTTCTTCTTCTTGCTATTGTGAAAATAACAGTATAAGATATGTTGATAACTTACCTAAAAGTGTTAACCAAGGATGTCTAAAACTTGCAAAAAGAAATCCCAAAAGAAAGCCTTATTTCGAATTTTTTGATAGGTTTTTGTTACTCCCATCAAATATTTTGAAAATAGCTTTTCTCGCTCATAGAGGAAGAGTACATGCTAGTGTCCTCTTCACTTTCGATGTGAGACTTAGAACATGCCTAGCAGTAGCCAAGGTTGTTACAATCTTCTATTGCCACAATTAATTCTTTTTAGTTATGTCTAAATACCATGACTGCCTCCTGGTTAACCATGAAATGCTGCAGGGCTCTCGAGCCCACATGTTCATGTACACAAGTCAGCTCTCGCAATAATTCTCTTTGGAGCTGCTACAACCCCTTGACGCCTGCAGGCTACGTTGGAACTAGCCAAGAGTATGGCTTTCTTCTCAAGAGAGCAGAGAAACGCATACAATCACCCAAGGTGTGACCATTGAGACTTGTTGGACAACACAAATCTAGAATGCAACAATCCAATTGAGAATTAACCTAAAAATGCAAATTCTTAATACATTGGCTTGTAAAGTTTGAGGCCCAAATATGACACGAACGTGTCCAGAAACAAACACGATCGCCTAAGGTGACCATTGTGACTTATTAGATGATACGAATCTAGAATGCTATAAACGAATTGAGAATTAGCCTAAAAATGCAAATTCTTCGTACATAGGCTTGTAAAGTTTGATGTCCAAATGTGGCATGAACGTGTCTAGAAATGCAGACGATCACCTAGGGTGTGACCATCAAGACTTCTTAGGTGACACAACTCTATAACGTGACAATCCAATTGAGAATTAGCCAAAAAATGTAAATTCTTAACGCATAGATTTGTAAAGTTTGAGATGATACTAGAAGTAACATTGTGGGAACTCAACTCACCCATAACCCTCATCACAAAATTCTGACGTGGGATCAACATATGTCAATTCAGGTTGGTGTTGTTACAAAAAGTTTAAGTCAATTATGAAAATTGTGTGGGTTTAGACTTATATGGCTTTTGGTATATGGATGTGTGCATGTGTGTGTGTTCTTTACATGTAACTAAGAAAAACGATTCTTGTGAAGGAATCTGTGGCACCCCAATGAACCTTTTGAGTTGTCACTACTCTTCTAAAATTAAGCCATTTAGAAAAGAAGTGTGTACTTTAGAATTTATTTGGCCTTGGGGTGTAGGTGTAATGTAACCAATTGCAGACTTTCGATGTAGGACTCAACACATGCCCATCTAGGCCAGTGTTGTGAAAACTCGTTCCCCCAACCATGTTATTGTCGACATCCTTGCCATAGGTCCAAGTTAGCTCCACTACAATGGTGCGTAAACATTTTTTAATGATAAAATTTACCTTAAAGTATATAATGGAACGAAAAGGTGAGTGGTCATCATGTGTAGCTAGAGTTGTTGAGTGTTTAGAGCATACCTTTCCTTCGGTGAAGAGGTAATGAATGGTGTCATTGAGCTCGCCCCTCCAGTCTCCTGTTTCTGTCTCTGTCTCTTCCCAGTCCGACACATCTGTCCATAAATCTGTTTCTCTTACATAAATTAGGAGCCACGGCTGTCCCTCTTTCAGTTTCACTTCCCTTAACTTTGGGGTGCTTAAGTATTCTTGAGAGAAAGTCTCCATTTTGGGGCATTTAAGGACAGCTACACGTTCTAGCATTGGCAATTCTAAAGTACAAGAGATGCTGCAAAAACTCCTCAGCCTCAGTAAACTTTTGAGTTTCAAATATTTTAACCTGGGGAACAAAATTTTATCTATCTTTCCTTCGCCTCCTTCCTCTTTAACTATTTCTTCCATCTTAAAACAACGATATATTGTTAGTTCTTGAAGATACACAAGAGCTTTGACCATGGATTGAGAGAACAGATTTGTCAAACTGCTACAATCTTTAACAATCAACGATGATAATTTTTTAAAGAGAACTCCGCGGTGATCGTTCTTGCATATTTGTGTGAGTCCATAAAGTTGGATCAAAGTGAGTTTTCTCAACTGTGTAGTTGTTAGCTCCCCTACCTCTCCAAATACTTCTTCCACCGAACCACAGTACCATATAGTGACATCTTCAAGATTTGGCATCAATATAAGCATTTGAGATGGAATTACATTTGTTAATTTGCTACAAAACTTCACATTTAGTGCTTTTAGTTTGCCAAAGGAGCCAATCAGAAGTTGGTTGGACCATATCTCCTTTACGTTCTGTAGTCCACAGAGCTCCAAGTTCTCCAAGTTAGGAAATGTAACCTGTAGACATCTCTATGTTAAAGATACACTGAAAAGTAGTATAAAAAGAGAGTTCAAGTTTGACTAACATTTAATTTCTACTTACGTTTTCATTGAAGAGAGGTTGCATGGGATTTTGAAGGTTGTCACCTGAGAGCTCCTCTCTAGATCCTTCATCAATCACCTTCACTTTTGAGTAGAAACTCTCAAGGTTTGGCAGACTTTCAAGCTTCAAGAATTTCAATTTTGGGAACTCAATTTTAACCATTGAACTTTCACCTTGTTCATTCCCCTCTGCGACAATTACTGACATCATCTTACATTCACATATCTCTAGTTCTTCGAGTTGTGCCATACTATTGATCACCATGTCTTGTGAGAACAGATATCTCACATTGTCACATCCATGAACATGTAGAACACGCAGGCCTGGAAAGTACACATATCCCATTGGCTCCCTCTTTGAAATATAGTTCAATTTCGGTAGATTTTTTAATTTCACTGATTTCAATTGAGAGAGCATGACTGAATCTCCTTCTTTAATATGTAGACCCTCCAATTCAAATACCTTTTCCAATAACCTGCAACCTTCTATGATGAGTTCTTCAAGATTTTGCAGCCTTGACAGCAAACATGACGGAATAGCTTTCAACAGTTTGTTGCACTCTTCCACCAGTATTTTTCTTAGTTTAGAGAAGGATCCTGCTGGGAGTTTCTCAGGTACCATCCCTTCCAAGTGGTCAAAGTTCCTGAGTTCTAGTACCTCCAAGCTTGGGAATTCAACCTGCAAACAAGTCATCAGATCAATAGTAGTTATATCGTCTCCAGGGATGATTATAATATGTCTCCCTTTCCAGGACATCTACAATATATCAAATTTAATAATGGGAATAAGATTTTGTTGCCTTCTGTTTTGTTATTCATATATCAGAAATAGAACTTAAAAAATATTGGATGAGACATTTGATGCATACTTCTGTGGATGCAGATTATGTTCTAAGAACATAATGATCACTTTCTCAATATGAAATGTAGAAACATACCTTTGGTGGGAAGATAGATTGCAAGGCAGCATTGTAATTGTCTCCAGCAGCTAGATTACTATTTCTAGGGCAAAAATTCTTGATCTTTGGTAGACTTTCAAAGTGCAAGGTAGCCAGTTTAGGGAACTCTATCTCATCAATCCCTCTCGAGAAACCATTGAGGCTTGGTAGGTTCTTTAGCTCCAAGAATTCCAATTCGGGGAACACTATCTTGTCGGTTGAATTCCCATCTTCTCCCATTTCCTTCCAAACAACTTCTTCCATCATGTCACAACGACCGATGCTGAGTTTTTGGAGTTGCAGCAAACCTCTTGCAATTGACTGTGAAAAGAGATTTCTCAATCTGTCACAAAACAACAATCTAACAGATCTTAGGTTGCTGAGGCAAAAAGTAGTTTGAGTTGGATCTTCCACCAGAAAATGAGTCAAAGCAGGTAAGTGATATAGTGTAATCCCTCTTAGATGCTTTAATGAACCCACTGGAAATTGACCATGACATATCTCTTTCAGGTTAGGCAGGTTTTGCAATTCCAGTGACTCGAGGACTGGGAAAACAGCACTAGGTGAGTCCCAATACATTGTGTTGGCAAGACATTCAGGCGTGTCACAAGAAACAAGGGTTAAATCCCTCAAGTTTTGAAGCTGACCATCTTGAAGTAACTCTTGTACTGCGTTCTCTGAACCCTCCCCTTCTAAATGCAGAAGTTCAGCACTCTTTAGCAGCTTATCAATCCCACTCCCTAAAGGAATTGGCATTTGAGGTATCAGTACCAAATGCTTTTCATATCGGAATCGACAACAATCATAGTCATTGTAGTAGTTAAAATCACCTACCGATATCTTGTATTTCACCAGGTTCTCAAAGGATGGATTTCTTGGCAGAAGCGCTGCATCTGGTATATGAATGTCTACGGTACTCAAATGAGGTAAGGACTCCAGTTCTGTGAGGGTTGCGTTTCTTCTTCCTTTTCCTTCTTCGGCCTCCCAGTGTTTAAAGCTGTCTCTCATATACAGTTCTTGTAATTGGACTAGGCCTGATATGACGCCTGGTGATATTCTTTGAAGATTTTTACATTCTAGCAGATCTAACAACCTTAAATTAGTCAATCGTCCTATTTTTTCTGGCAACACCTCTATGGATGAACCACGAAAGCTTAGGATTTCTAGATTGACTAACTCTCCAATTATAGATATGTCTCTCAACTGGCAAGAATGCAGACCTAATGTTTGGAGGTTTCTGAGTAACCAAAGCGATGATGGTAGTAATTGAATAGGCATGCCTGATAACGTTAGAACCTCGAGTTTTCTCATCCCTACAAAAAAATTGTATGATCTTTTTAGTGAATCATTCTTGCATGTTAACATGAGCAACTTGAGCTTTTTGCACTCTAATTCCTGTGGAAACTCATGTATTGTATCTGCTATCACTGAAATTGAATTGTAGTGATTATAAATTCTGTTCTTTGGCCACTCTCTCAATTCAACGCCATGTTGTACCATGAACACATGATCATCTTTCGACGCAATTGATATGGCAACATCGCGTACTGCATCGTGCATCTTGACATGGTCATCCACATCGCTCTTTAACAGTAAATGACAGCTTTTCAGTTTATCAACCAATGCGCATACTCGATCTCTTGCTTCCCCTAATTCATCAATGTTACTGAACAGCCTTAGCCCCATTCCCAATCTTACCAACTCTTCGATTGGAATATCATAATCTTCTTGAAATAAACAGCATAGCAAAAACAATGACTTTGCTTCCTTATTATCTAGAAAATTGTAACTGAGCTCCAGAGAACGATGCACTTTGGCGTTCACTTCTGAGCTGCTTTCTCCACTTGGCCTTCTTAGTTGTCTAAGCGCATCATTCCACACATGCCTGTTTTTATTCCTTAGAGCCTTTCCTATGGTTACAAGTGAGATTGGTAAACCACCGCATTCGTTAGCAACCTCTTTAGCTATTTTTTGCAGATCAGGGTTCTCAACAGATTCACCAACCATCTCCTCAAAAAGTTGCCATGCTTCATCATCTGGTAGGACTTCAATTGCGATATTCTTTTCAGTTCCCATTTCATTGCACACGTCTTGAATTCGTGAAGTCAACACAACTTTGCATCCCTTATGGTCTGTTCCAGAAGGGATGCCTACGTCTGCCAAGTCGAGGCGGGCCCAAACATCATCTAATATCACAAGAACCCTATCGACATTCTTTAGTCTCTCGCATAGCCGACTTGCTCTTGCAAATTCACTTTCGTCTTCGAGTTTCAGACCCAACAGCTCTGCAAGATTGCGTTGGATCTTCTTCAGGTCTGGCTGTTGGCTAACAGCTGTCATCACAACCTCATCAAATAGATTCCCTGTTTTCACTTTTTGAGCAACATCTTTGACCATCGTTGTCTTCCCGATCCCACCCATACCACATATCCCAATCATGTGGATGTTATCATCCTTTAAAGCCTCCATAACCTCTCTCATAGTAGATATTCTCGACTCAAAACCGTTATCGCCACTGGTGGATGTTGAGCCCATCCCAACTACAGGTGGTGATGGTGGTGGTGGTGGAGGAGGAGGAGGAGGAGGAGGAGGGTAAGACACCCTCTCAAACTTGCCATCAGCTTGGAGCTCAACAACGGCTTGGATTTTCTTCTTTGCCTTTCTGCTGAGAGCGTAACGTGACTTGAGGTTGGGACACAACCCATATACACATCCATTCTGAACTTGGACCGTGTCTTCCAGAATCTTCTCTGCCTCTGTCTTGATCTCGTCCACGCTTGTCAGCCAAGCCACTACATCAGGTCCGATGACTTGTAAATTTCTTCTGTCCGCATCAACCGATAGTTGTAAGCCAACTCTCGTATTTTCCAGCTTCTCAACTTGGTTTCTGAGATTGTTGATGTTGCTGTTGTAGTTGATCATGTAACCGAATCGTCGCCCAATTGGAGTCAATATAAACTCTCCAATTTTCGCTGCAGCATTTAGAGCTCCTCCAAGAATTGCAAAGATTTCCACCATCTCTCCTGTTAATTGACGTGTTTTCTGTTTCCTCTCTGTCTTTGGTTTATCTTTATCTTTATTATTATTATTTTTTTTGGTGGGTTTCTTGCAAGGATATATGCAATATATATAGGATAACACACTGAAAGAAAGGTTGAAGACAAGTGCAATGCAAAAGAAAGATATGCACAAGAATCTAATTCAAAGGTAACAAAAGAAAGTTTCGGATGCTTACCATTTCTGCTATAATGATAGATGATGAAAGAGGCCTATGATAAATATATTTGTAGAGAGAGAGAGACAGAGCAGTGACTCCCAGCCAAACTGACAGAGAATGAGGTTCACAAGAGCACATATGAAGTGAAGCAACACCGATAGGGTCTGTGGCCAAGTCCGATATAAGCTCCTATTGATTCAAAATAGTGGATTTGACAATTTTAGATGGGGCTCAATATATTTTTTTCGATGAATGGCCCACAGTTTTGGACCAATAAGAGGTTTTGTTTCGTGTGAACAAATTCATTTTTGTCTGTAGCCTTGGTGGTAGATACAAATTGCATTGGTTACAACGGCATTTGCAGGTCAATGGTATACAGTGTACAGCTTGATTTTATATATTTATATTATTAATTTAGACTTTTAAGTATAAAAAAATCAGTTAATTAGGTCTCCCACATTTGCAATGAAGTTGCCTTTTCACCTTAGGGGTCTACATTTCATAAAACTGAGGTGTGAAAGCTTTTGTGGGTTGTGGGCAAGTTGACATTCCTTACCAACCATAAATATCTCTGTATGATGTTATTAGAAACAAATAGCAATTTACTCATTCATAGTTTGGAACAATTATGATCTGTTATATATAATTCAGGCATAGCTGCTGAGAATTAAGCCATATATGTGTATGAACTTGTCAAAACTTAACTGATTCTGGATCTATTTTATGATGCAGGTAGATTATGAAGACACTGAAGAACTTCTCTAGAAGCGATAAAGCTTTCTCCATTCTTCAAGAAATATTAAAACCCTGTTTATGTTTTCACTTTGTTCATTTGGGAATTTGGTGATTCATCCCATAATTTGTGACTTGATTATAATTTTCTCTGCGTAATTTCCGTGTGATAAGTTGTAGCCCTCCTTGCTGTTGCAAATCATTGACTATATATATTTATTTTAAAAGACTGGAGACTTGCCAGAAAGGGTTTTATGGTGAATTCTCCATAAAATTCTC
Organism: Camellia japonica; assembly: GCA_030407325.1. NCBI lineage: Eukaryota > Viridiplantae > Streptophyta > Magnoliopsida > Ericales > Theaceae > Camellia > Camellia japonica. The sequence goes on from JAPPVO010000017.1 coordinate 29,672,843, forward strand.
TCCTCTCTGTTTTCACATTTGGATGGTTCCTCGACTGCCGATGTGAACCAATTTTAATTTATAGGAAAAGTCGTTGGTAAAATTGACCATTTTCGCCTTCAGCTCTTACGGCCGGCCGGGGTGGTATTTATATATAGGAAAAGGCTATGGTACAATCTGGTAAAAGGGTGCATACCGTATGCATTTTGTAATCACAACGATTTGTAACAAATCACAATGATTTATAATTTTTCTCGCAATATTAGTTTGTAACTTTTTAATATATTTATAATATAATCACAATTGTTTGTAACGAAGATTCTCTCCAACGTGACTCTACCTCAGAGAGGTTTCTTGTTAGAAATAGAAAAAAAGAAAAAAGAAAAAAGAAAATGTTAAAACCTTGATCACAATTAACAAACATGCTAACAAGTATATAGTGTAGATAAATAAATTTTGCTAGTGTTTATGTTTTATTTGTATAAGTACATATTTATAATTTTTCATTAATTGATGTGACATTTATTATTTTATTTTTATAAATTTCGTTTTTTAACTTAAAGCTTCATTATTAAATATCATACCAATACATATAAAAATTTATTAATCTGTACATAATTTTCAAACAAATAATCCACCAACAAAGAACCAATTCACAATACGACAATAGCATATTTAATAAAAATTAAATACATGAAATCAGAATAAACCAAGTGGCCGGGGAGAGTTTCCTGCCATGTGACTAAAATTGTGTTGGAAAATGATCAATTAGTACTTTCAGAAAATTATTATAGATTTATGAAAAAAATTAAAATTTTAATTACTAATATTTATAAAAATTATTATTTATCTGTAATTTTTTCTTAAGAACTTATACTTAATTGATATTTTTCCAATTTTGTTTAGGTGTTTTTGAGGAATGGTCCTAATAGGTCTACCATGGGCTTATGATGTTGGATTTTGTAAAATTCATCATGAGTTTTATTTTGATGATGTAAATAAGTTAAATTATTTGGAAATTCTATTTAAAAGAGGAGAAATCTATTTAGTCTTACAATTTTTTGGATAGTCTCAAAAGTCCACTACGTATTTTTCTTCTTCATTCTTCTTTGTGCATTCATTCTTCTTTGTCTCTTTCTCTTCCTTTCCGGTGACTGACAATCATGCCTTACTTCTGCTCTTTCTCTTTCTAACATATAGTTACCGGCGACCGACGACTACTATTGATTGAGGTTTACCGGCAATTATCAACCACCGATTTCTTACTTCACTCTCATCGACGACGAGGGAGACAAATTTCTGGCGAAGAAGATGAGTAGATCTACTCAAATCTTATATAGATACATGAGAACTGATTAGATTTAAACTAAAAATAATTGTCGAGGTACAATCTTTTCTATATATCTGTTTCTTTCTTTCAATCTCTCAATTTTTTACCTTTTCTCTGTTACACACTTCTATTTTCCTATTTTAATGGAGAAATTTTTCAAATTCTGAACAAATTATTTTCGAGTTTTAGTTATAGGCAGTAAAACAGTAAAATTTTACAGTTTTAGTTTTTTTGATGCTAAAATTAATCATGCTTTAAAACTGTAAAATTTTACAGTTTCATAACATGTTTTTCAGTTTGATTAATAAGGATAAATGATTAATAGAATCATGCTTTGAAATTGTAACATTTTACAATTTCAAAGCTTGCTTTTCAGTTTGATCAATATTAGAGATTATTTACTTAAACCTTACAAAAATTAAAAAATAATATATATATATATATATATATATTCCTATTGTTGTTGTTTATTGTTTATTTTTTTTTCAAGTTATCAATATTTAGCACATTTTGTTATATTTTTTCACTACAATTTCTTCATTTTTTTTTCCGGTAATATTTTGGACATTCCAATAAATATCCGATGATTTTTTTGATGTCCAGCAAACATTCTGGATATTCCGACGACTTCCAGTGATGTTCAGAACACTCAGGCGATACTCCGACGAACTTCTCGGTGATGTTGAGTATTCTGGCGAGTTTCTGGTGACCATTTGACGGAAGTCCAGCGATAATAAGATGTAACAGCGTTTTTAAATTTATATTAAAAAAAAGAGATTTTTTTTTTGTTGTAATAATTAAAAATATATAGGATTAATTTGTACAAGTGTTTTAAATTTGTTTTTGGAAAATATATAGGATTAATTTGTACAAATTTATTTTTGGATTAGATGAATTTAAAACTTTGTATATAAGGTTTACTAGTAAGTGTCCCTTTATTTTATAAGACTTTGTATGTAGATCATTTATAACAAATACTGAATCAATATTTATAGTCATATAATATTATCATATTTATTTTAAAAAATAAATAATTTATTCTTAATAAAATCATATAATTATAAATAAAATTTTCATTATTACAAAATCAATGATCCAACAGCAGCTCAATCTTTATCCCATTCTGGTATTATTGTCTGGCTATTTTATGGAATTGAATTATTTGAAGTTGGTTATCTAATTTGAGAGATCATTTAAGCTTAGCGGGTTTATTTTAGAGTCACTTTTGGTAATTTGAATTATTCACTTTTTAAAATTTATTGTGTAGCGCCCTCAAAATAAACCCATTATGTATATATAACATTAACATGCATTGATAAAAGAAAACCAATTATTATATCATCCATCAGAGTACTTTTATTGAAAGACATCCCATGTAACATCAAAGTAAATGCCCTACAGGCTTACATCTTTCCAAGCTAACACTTGGACACAAAAAATATGAGTTCTAACTCAACTACAGATTAAGCCCTTGGCCTGAATTTTTACATGTAATATCAAATAAAGCAAATAACTAAAGACAAGTCTTCAAAATCCAAATCCTTCCAAGCTAAGTCCTTGGAGGTAGCATATCACCTGGACCTGAAAATGATGTTCCCGTATAGGGTGAGCCACAGCCCAGTAGAAATATACTAAACCAAATATAAGCATTGAATAAAGTAATAGCATTCAATAGATGGTTAACACAAATATCCATTTCATCAACATACAGTTTCATGACATGTTTCACTTTCCATTATTTATCCAACTTTCCATTTATACAAATGTGGCTCAGAACCTGGCCAAACTATAACAGTGAACTATAGATCACATTAACATTCCTTCCAATATCAACAAAACAAATGAGACTAAGGCTCATACCAAAACATTTCCATACTTCCCGATTGATACACATTTTAGTGCTGTATCAACAACATGTAAAAACACTTCCATAAATCAATAAGCACACATATTAGTGGTGCTAATGGAGTCCATCCCCTATCTTCCCCTAAACCGTGGAGTACATCCCCTATCTCCTCCCAAACAAAAAGCATATACAATGTATTAAACACTTGTCATATACAAAACTCAATCAATACACGTATTTTCGGTATTAATTCAACAGTCAAAATCAATGACTCAACCAATGTGATTAGTTTCAGTTTTCCCTAATCCCCATGCAATGTCTACAACAATCACGACTATCCTCCACCGATAGCCCAAAACAGTTATTTCTAAACAGGAAATAAATGTATCAATAAGCATAAATGCAACATTTTCATAGGTGAGTGATTAAACTATTCAACTACACCATTAAATCTCGAATGTTCCCAATTCCATGAATTCAACTAAATTCACCAGTTTGCCCTAAATTAATTATACAAATTAATTTATTACAACACTAGGGTTTTTTCCAAAATTACCAAACAACCCCCAACAAATCAAAATACCAAAACTTAGAACAAAACCTATAATATGGAGTAGAAAATCCCTACCTCGAAGTAAATAACCCGAATGTAGAAGATGAAGATGATGACCCAAAATCCAAAGTGTTCCAAACCGCTAAATTCTCAAATTAAAACGAAGCCCTCAATCCCCTCTATCTTTTTAATAAAGAACCTAGGGTAGAAACACCCTAAAAAGAGATGAAATCTAAGAGAGAAGGTGAGTGGAGGGAGAGAGAAGTCGGACCTAGGGTTTTGGATCAAAAGAATATTAAAAAAATTGAATTTTCCCCGCTGCTGCCTATTTAAACTTGACAGGTTCGCTCGAGCGAAGGATTGGTCGCTCGAGCGACCAGACACAAGAAAGACTCGCTCGAGCGAAGAAAGTCTCGCTCGAGCCAAGAATGCAATGCTTCAGGTCTGCAACCCAGAAGCACGCTCGAGCGAAAAAATGCTCGCTCGAGCGAAGAACTCGAAAACATACACCTCGCTCGCTTGAGCGAAGAACCACTGCTCTCAGGTCTATACTAGACGCAATCGCTCGCTCGAGCGAAGAAACACTGGCTCGATCCACCAGACACAAAACTCCACTCTCGCTCGAGCGACTAAACCCTGGCTCGAGCGAAGGACTAAAACAAAAGCTCGCTCGAGCGACCAACTCCTCGCTCGAGCGAAGGTCCAAAAATCTGGACAGCAACACTTGGTTCCTAAACCCAACCAACCTGCAACAAACCTGCCCAATACATCCTATAACTCAAAATACGAAATTAAAGGACGACAACAACAATTAAATAATGATAGGATCCACGGAACCTAAGTCCGGATACAACGACCAAATGGGAAAAGACCGGGGTCGCTATATATTGAGTAAAAATATCTATTCAAAAAATTAATATGATTGAATGTTATAAAAAAATAGACAACAATTATAATTTTAAAAGTAGCTATTCATATTTTGTAATATAAATATGATTCAAATACATAACTATCGATATTCAACCATCTTAATTTTTAATATTGATATCCCATCATCATAATTTTTTACATAAATATTTTACTAAACAAGTATTAAAAAAGGAACAATTCAAATTACTGGAGACTCACTCAATTCAACCACTTTCTCAAATTGAAATGCCTAGTGACAGGGAATTCTATTTACACTCAAAAAATATTTAAAGGAATCTAATTTTTTAGTTCACCCTATTAAATTATTTAGGGTTATAATTTATTCTTAGTACATCCCTTTTTTTGCCCTCCAAATTACTCTTTTGAGGTACACTCAAATTCGTTCAAAAAAAAAGAAAAAAAAGAAGGTACACTCAAATAAATCCTAAACCTCAAACCCTAAATCCTAAAAATCCTAAACCCAAAACCCTAAAACCCAAAACCCAAAACCCAAAACCATAAATCATCAACCAATCATATAACTTACCCATCATTAGGTCCAGAAAATAAATTTAAAAAGTGGGCTTAGATATCATTTTCCATTTGAAAAATATTAACTTCCTTAACTAGAAGAAGAGAATGAGGGCTTCTCATGTGGGGAGAAGTATGCTGAAAACCAAAAACACCTAAACCACTAAATCACTGAAACGCCCACTGTAGACATGCCATTTTGACCGGCCTTAATACTTGGGCACCTTTTTTGAACACCCCTTGATGAAAATTGGAATATGCCATTTTATGAATTTCTCAGCCGAAAATTAGATTGAAACTTTAATCCCAAACCTCACCCATTTTGGCCAAATTATTTTATATCACTAATATTTTATTAATTTCTAGTATTTTATAATTTTTATATAATTTGATGTGTGTGTACATATTTTGAGGTTGTGTATTTTAGAAATAGAAAATAATAAAAACAAAATAAAAAAAGAAAATAATAAAAAAAAGAAGAAGAAAGATGGTCAGAATGATTGGGGGGTGGACACAAGAGATATATTTCTTTATTGTCTTGATTGGGTTGGTGAGTGAAAAAAAAAAAACAAAAACAAAAACAAAAAAAGAAGAAAAGGTTCAAAAAAGCTGGCTCTCTCTCGTAAAGGAATATAAAAAAAAAGAGGGAGTAGGTGGTGTTATGAGGAAAGGGGAGACACACACAGGTGTAAAAAAAAATAATAAGAGAGAGAAAGGTTTGAGTGAGTCACTCGGTAGAGAGAGCAGTTTCAAAAAAGAGAGAGTGGGTAGTGTATTATTTTAAAGGGAGACAATCTGAAATTGAAAAAAAAAAAGGGAGTGGGAGATGGAGATGTGGAATTCGGTGAGTGGGGTTCAAAGGTGGTGGAGAGTATTGTTTTCAAAAAGATAAAAGGAGAGCATATGAGAGTGGGTGGGGAGAGGACACACACAAAAAAAAAAAAAACACAACTGCTCTCACATCTGCTCTCTGGCTGGGGGGAGCTAGCTAAAAAAGAAACACACTCTACTATACATTGACTCTACTCAGTCTTGCTCTATGTGGGTAAGAGGTATTCTGTGCTGTGCGGATCGATCCAAGAATCTGCGAGAGAAAATGGAGTTGTTCTACTACTTGGTGTTCAGATGGTAAGAAAAAAAATATGTTTTTAGAGAGAAAGAAAGAGAGAGAAACAATTTTTTCACTCCCTGAAACAAAAAAAAAAAAAAAACCATGGCATCTTCACTTCCCCCCATATCTCTCTCCCTCTCTGAATACACTGCTACATTCTCTTCCTAAGTCCTCGGTTATATACGATCAAAAAAACAAAAAAAAAAACTCTCTCTCTCTCTCTCTGAGGGAACACCATCATCTTCTCTCCCACAACACCTCTCTCTCTCTCTCTGATCACACACATATACATGCATGCATGACCAGTCTCATGGCTCTCTAAAAAAAAACATGGATCACCGGTTTCTCTCTCCTCCTCGTTTCTTTCTCGTCTTTGCAACGTCCTTCGCCTCAGCCGCCGATTCGGACGACGATGACGTTATAATCTGGCAGGTCGTCGGCAGTGGCGACTCTAGGAATTTTTGTCAGTGGTGTCAATCAAAAACTTAAATATCATATATCTTACAGAAAATTCACATTAATCATTATATCACCTATGGAAAAAAAAATCAACAAATTAATTTAAATTCTAAAATTATAAACAAAAATATTTCAATATATTGATACTATTGTTTAAGCAAAAAGACATGCTAATATCTAATATGGGTTCAAAATTGGTGGGTTCAAAAGAGTAGGACTTAAAACTATGGGTTCAAAATTGTATTTTGGTAGGTTCAATTACTAATTTTTTTTCCTAAAATCTAATATTTATATAATAAATAAATAAAAAAATTCAGGCATGGGGTTCGGGTGACACCCCTGACCAAGCCTTGGAGCCGCCCCTGGTCGTCGGTGAGGACCACTAGTTGAACTCCGACCACCACCACTTCAGCTTCTTCAAGTGCAAGTTCGGAAAGTCGTACGCCACCAAGGAGGAGCACCACCAAAAGCCTCTTCTCTCTCTCTCTTTCTTCTCTCTGACTTGGGTTGGGAAGCGGGGCCTCATCAATTTACAACCACCAAAGACTCAAAGAAAATCAAGGCCTGAGCTCACCACCGCCCACCGACAGCAGTATGAAGAAATCTCACCGAGAGTGTTACGTTACGACCGATGAAGCAAAGCAGCTCAAAGATGAGTGAAACATCAAAACGATGAAGCACAACAACAATTCGGCGGACAAGGGTCGGACATTGTCAGTGGACCCGAACCTCCCGAGATGGATTTGCTAGAACTGTCGCCACAACCTCTTGCTTCAACAAGCTGTCTCCAAGCTTGGTCTCCATTAAAATCCCACTACTCATCTTCAATCCAAGGCGTGTTTTTGAACTCTTATCAACAGCTTCTTCTCCTCGAGTTCCTCCACGAGCTCGAGCTTTCTTCGCCTCAATCACCCACGCCATGTGCCTCCTTCTCATGGTATTGTCGGGCATGGGCTAGGTCTTTGTCCCAATGCTTTCTATGATTGAGTCAGTTTGAGAGAATAAATATCTCTGTATGATGTTATTAGAAACATAACAGCAATTTACTCATTCATAGTTTGGAACAATTATGATCTGTTATATATAATTAAGGCATAGCTGCTGAGAATTAAGCCATATATGTGTATGAACTTGTCAAAACATAATTGATTCTGGATCTATTTTATGATGCAGGTAGATTATGGAGACACTGAAGAACTTCTCTAGAAGCGATAAAGCTTTCTCGATTCTTCAAGAAATATTAAAACCCTGTTTATGTTTTCACTTTGTTCATTTGGGAATTTGGTGATTCATCCCATAATTTGTGACTTGATTATAATTTTCTCTGCGTAATTTCCGTGTGATAAGTTGTAGCCCTCCTTGCTGTTGCAAATCATTGACTATATATATTTATTTTAAAAGACTGGAGACTTACCAGAAAGGGTTTTATGGTGAATTCTCCATAAAATTCTCTCCTCTCTGTTTTTACATTTGGACGGTTCCTCGACTGACGATGTGAACCAATTTTAATCTATAGGAAAAGTCGTTGGTAAAATTGACCATTTTCACCTTCAGCTCTTACGGCCAGCCGGGGTGGTATTTATATATAGGAAAAGGCTATGGTACAACCTGGTAAAAGGGTGCATACCGTATGTATTTTGTAATCACAATGATTTGTAACAAATCACAATGATTTATAATTTTTCTCGCCATATTAGTTTGTAACTTTTTAATATATTTATAATATAATCACAATTGTTTGTAACGAAGATTCTCTCTAACGTGACTCTACCTCAGAGAGATTTCTTGTTAGAAATAGAAAAAAAGAAAAAAGAAAAACGAAAATGTTAAAACCTTGATCACAATTAACAAACATGCTAACAAGTATATAGTGTAGATAAATAAATTTTGCTAGTGTTTATGTTTTATTTGTATAAGTACATATTTATAATTTTTCATTAATTGATGTGACATTTATTATTTTATTTTTATAAATTTCGTTTTTTTAACTTAAAGCTTCATTATTAAATATCATACCAATACATATAAAAAATTATTAATCTGTACATAATTTTCAAACAAATAATCCACCAACAAAGAACCAATTCACAATACGACAATAGCATATTTAATAAAAATTAAATACGTGAAATCAGAATAAACCAAGTGGCCGGGGAGAGTTTCCTGCCATGTGACTAAAATTGTGTTGGAAAATGATCAATTAGTACTTTCAGAAAATTATTACAGATTTATGAAAAAAATTAAAATTTTAATTACTAATATTTATAAAAATTATTTTTTATCTGTAATTTTTTCTTAAGAACTTATACTTAATTGATATTTTTCCAATTTTGTTTAGGTGTTTTTGAGGAATGGTCCTATAGGTCTACCATGGGCTCATGATGTTGGATTTTGTAAAATTCATCATGAGTTTTATTTTGATGATGTAAATAAGTTAAATTATTTGGAAGTTCTATTTAAAAGAGGAGAAATGTATTTAGTCTTACAATTTTTTGGATACTCTTAAAAGTCCACTACGTATTTTTCTTCTTTATTCTTCTTTGTGCATTCATTCTTCTCTGTCTCTTTCTCTTCCTTTCCGGTGACTGACAATCATGCCTTATTTCTGCTCTTTCTCTTTCTAACATATAATTACCGCGCGACCGACGACCACTATTGATTGAGGTTTACCGGCAATTACCAACCACCGATTTCTTACTTCACTCTCATCGACGACGAGGGAGACAAATTTCTGGCGAAGAAGATGAGTAGATCTACTCAAATCTTATGTAGATACATGAGAACTGATTAGATTTAAACCAAAAATAATTGTCGGGGTACAATCTTTTCTATATATTTGTTTCAATCTCTCAATTTTTTACCTTTTCTCTGTTACACACTTCTATTTTCCTATTTTAATGGAGAAAATTTTCAAATTCTGAACAAATTATTTTCGAGTTTTAGTTATAGGCAGTAAAACAGTAAAATTTTATAGTTTTAGTTTTTTTGATGCTAAAATTAATTATACTTTAAAACTGTAAAATTTTACAGTTTCATAACATGTTTTTCAGTTTGATTAATAAGGATAAATGATTAATAGAATCATGCTTTGAAATTGTAACATTTTACAATTTTAAAGCTTGCTTTTCAGTTTGATAAATATTAGAGATTATTCACTTAAACCCTACAAAAATTAAAAAATGATATATATATATATATATTCCTATTGTTGTTGTTTGTTGTTTATTTTTTTTTCAAGTTATCAATATTTAGCACATTTTGTTATATTTTTTCACTACAATTTCTTCATTTTTTTTTCCGGTAATATTTTGGACATTCCAATAAATATCCGATGATTTTTTTGATGTCTAGCGAACATTCTGGATATTCCGACGACTTCCAGTGATGTTCAGAACACTCCGGCGATACTCCGACGAACTTCTCGGTGATGTTGAGTATTCTGGGGAGTTTCTGGTGACCATTTGATGGAAGTCCAGCGATAGTAAGATGTAACAGCGTTTTTAAATTTATATTAAAAAAAGAGATTTTTTTTTTTGTAATAATTAAAAATATATAGGATTAATTTGTACAAGTGTTTTAAATTTGTTTTTGGAAAATATATAGGATTAATTTGTACAAATTTGTAAAAATATATCGGATTAATTTGTACAAATTTGTTTTTGGATTAGATGAATTTAAAACTTTGTATACAAGGTTTACTAGTAAGTGTCCCTTTATTTTATAAGACTTTGTATGTAGATCATTTATAACAAATACTGAATCAATATTTATTTTAAAAAATAAATAATTTATTCTTAATAAAATCATATAATTTAAAAAGTATTTTAAAAAGTATTTATAATTTAAAAAAAAAAACAAAAAACAGGGGGTCCCACCAAGACTCCTATAATATTTTAAAAAGTATTCCACGTGACTCTTTAAAATTTTGCAAATCCTTCAAGAACCCGCCTAGAAGCATCACTCCATGGGTCAACATCAATAATTGGCGCTCCAGCAGAAAAAGACAAAGTCCATAGAAGATAAAGCTTCTCCTCGAATATCAGAAAAATGCACGCCGAGAGAAGACAAAAAGATTTTGTAAATATTTTGTATCTGTAATTATTTGAGTGTGTCAGTAATAAGGATTTTCCTTCACTCACTACTTTAATAAAGTATGGATAACTCCTACCCTGCTTTATTAAAGAAAAGCTGTGAAAATCTTTACACGTGTCTTGTAATAAATTATAGTGTCAAAATTTTATCAAAAAAGAGGATTGAATGATATGCGATGGGGCCCAAAGCAGTACCTGATATCATTATCCTAATCTTTTATTGATAAAATTTAATAGTGTTTTGAGTCAAACGTGCATATAATTGTATGTATATAAGTTTGTCTTTATTAGGAGTTTGTTTTCAAAGTCTAAAAGTCATAGGCTTATAGGTTTTGAATTTAGAAAAGCCTTAGACGTAGCATGGATTTGAAGCCTCTTTTGTTTTATCCCTTTTTGAGTTGTATAAATTGGCATGCTTGCCAACGGATTTAGCAGAATGAAAAACACCTCTTCATTCTGCGTTGTAAAAAATTTCCAAACCTCTCAAAACCCTCTAAGTGTACTAAGTTTTTCGGAGTTCCAGAGTTTGTAATATAATCTTTGTAAGTATATTTCTTATTAATATGAAGTGTGAGTAGTTTCTCTTTTTCCTTAAATATTTCGAAAGGGTAACTCTTCTATTCTAAAAATTTATTTTCTTTTTGGGAAAAACTAAGTTTATGGAATGCTTGTTTACTCATTAATATTACATGCTTTGAACCTTCGTAGTATCTGTTGTTTTCTAATTTATTACTGAGTGACCTTAGCTGAAGAGCCCGTGGTTAGGCGTTGGAGGGCAAATTGTAGGCAGAAAGGGAAAGGTAAAAATTAGAAAATAAAAATATACTATGTTGAACGAGACTTAGCTTCAAGGTGGGAGTACATGTAATGAAAATAAACATTGCCTAAAAATAGTTTTTGCCAAAGAAAAAGAATTTTAGAATAAAAGGAGAGCAACCCGAGTAGAAATATTAAGGAAATATTGTCCATATAAGAATTTTAAAAAATCAAAAAATTGTATGCCCTTAGAAGAAGAACTTAGAATTAAAATTAAAATTAGTACTAAACTAATACAAGAGTTAGAAGATCAAAAATTAAGATATCAGTTTCTTTTATCATTAGCTTCTGGCAGATCTTTAGAAAATTACAATTTAAAAATTTCTCAGATAAATAAACAGCTAACTGTAAAACAAGAAGCCTTAAAATTAGCCATACAACAGCTTGAAGATCTATTAGCATAACTGTAGAATTAATTAGATAATTCTCAGCCCCAATTTCAAAATAGTGGTAGACCACTAACTCACCCCCCACAAAAAATTGGTATCAGAGCAGTGTTCGGTTTTAGGACAGTTTAAATTAGTTTATGCATTTTGCGTATTGTAATAGAGTAGTTTTTATTTTTGGACATTTTAGTTATAAATTTCATGTTATAGTAGCTTTTAATAATTTTAAAGTAGGTCTTAATTTTGTGTATGAAAAGAGTAGAGTATCTAGATTTAGAACTCAACAGCCATAACCATCGCCTTAGCATAAATAAAAATAATTTCCGTTGTAATTTTGAAGATACTTTTACACATCAACTTCATAGTGAACATAATCCTCAGCTAAATAGTATCATAGATTATCAGATTAATTTTGCAGAAAACATTAAAAAGGACATAGATAGAATTAGTAATCTTTTTATTTCATCTATAGAACACCTTCGTAATAATCGTAGCATAATTAAAGATCAAGATAAAAAATTAGACTATATTCAAGATCAGTGTAGTTCTATCCTACAAAAAAGAATAGATTTAAATTTAGAAAAATTTCCCACTAAGCTAGAAATAGAAACATTAATTTCAGCTACAAATCAAATAGTTAAACAAATAGAACAAATTAATCAAATTCAAGATAATTTAAAACAGAAATTAGAAATTTTAGAACAACTTGTAAGATCTTAGTTCATGAGTAGTGATAAAAAAGCTAATAGAGATTACCAGACTATTTTAAAACAGGCAGAAGATTTTCATAATAACCTAGAAGGAATCAGTAGCTATCAAGGAATAAATCAATCAGATAAAATATCAGTAAGACAAAATAATATAGAAATTTTATTTTTAATTAGATTATGTGAAAAATTTGAATATTTATCAGAACAACTACATAGCTTAGAAAATCGCTTAGCTTCTTTAGAGAAAATAATACTTCAAAAAGGAAAAGGAGTAGAAGGACCATCCAACAGACCCCAATCTCAGGTAAACGAGAAAGATATAGCCAGATATTTTGAAAAGCTTAAATTACCAAGGAAATCAGCCTGTAGAATTTACAGAAAATAAAAATGTTTAAACAGCTAATAAAAGGTAGTAGTAGTAAAAAGCGTAATGAAGATGAAGATATCAAAGTAGAAGAATTTATAAATATAGAACAACAAATAGAAAAATTTTAAAAAGAAAAGTTAGAATTAATTCCAGTTAAATATGTGTATAAGCTAAGTAAGATTCATAAAAAACAATATTTATTTAAACACTATGGTGAACAGATGATTAGTGTAACTCAAGAAGACGAAAAAATAAAGCTAAATTTAATAGAAAGAGAAAGCTATAAATATGCAGTAAATGAACACCTTAAAATGACTCACTTAGGATTAGTAGTGGTAGGAGTTAAGGCGTTAACCAGAGAAAATTTAGGAGCCAAAGTTTTTGTATGTCTTTATGATGATAGATTTAATGATGTAGGACAAAGTATTTTAGGCAGCTATGAATTAGATATGAATTCTAAAGGAGGAATAGTTTATTTTACACCAGATTTTTTACTACCAACCTCGACCTTTCATAAAAAGATAAAAATAGGAATAAAGAGTAGAGGATACAAAATGAAAAAAGGAGAAAAGAATTTATTAGTTTGCACAGGATTTTTAGGTTTAGCAGTCTCAGAAAGTAATACTCACTATAGACTTACAAATGATCAGATAGTTAAGTTATTAGGCGCAAAAGGAATAAAGGCACTACTAGCTAAAAAATTTAATTCTGAAGATAATGGAGCATTAGATTGGAAATTAGGAGACTTTTTAGGACAAAAGAGATTAGCCCCTCAAGACAATTTATTATATCAAGCAGCAGATGGAAATTATGCAGTAAGATTTACTTAGTATACTTATGTAGCACCAGAAAAATCCGAAGATGATGAATTTAGTAGTATAGACAGAGAAGAAAATCAAGATAATCGTAGTGAAATAAATCAGCTTTATATGATGACAGAAGAAAAAACCATATCACAAAATAAGATATATAATATTGATGAAATAGATTTAGAAAAATTCACCCTAGAAGACATGAACAAGATATTAGATGCTAGATACTTCAAATACTTAGCTAGAGGAGATACCCATGATGAAGCAGTGTCGTTTTTAGATCAAGAATTCCATACAGAATATGTAGATGATATCATAGAAGACAAAATACATCCCAGTAAAATATTTAGAATATTAGAACAACCTAAGATAGAAGATACTTTTTATATGAATACAGAAAGCACAAGCACCAGTAACCCACAACCAACTGTACAAGATCCCGCAGAACCAATGCATTATGCAGTAGGAGGAAGAAGACCATTAGCCAGTTCAGGACGAAGTCACGCAGATCCAAATAAAAGTTATAGGTTTCGTGGAAAGCGTAGACGATTAGATATGAGTATACAATTACAGCCAGCTAATAACCAAGGAACCCTTTTAGACCTAGCAAGATTCGACCCTCAGATATGGCAAGAAGTAATAGAAAGATGGGAAAAGATGCAGTAAAAGCATGGATGACCAGTCCCTATGAATCAACAGATATGTGGGAATATATGGAAACACTTTTAGGAGATTCAACTTATAATATTTATTTAACCTTTAAAGGAAAATATGAAGAAACAATTAAACAGCTTAAAAAATTAGGAAATAACCCTTGGAATTTCACCAGTTTTATGAAAGAGATACTTATAGGATATGATCCTTCTAGAGGAAATGACTCCACTCAAAGTGTAGCATTAACTGAATTAGATCAGATAACATTAGGAAGTTGGAAATATATTGTACCCTTTAGTAAAGAATACTTAGCCATAACAGCCAGAACAGGGAAGAGTTTTGATGAAGAAATAGGAAATAAATATTTTAGAAAATTACTTAGAGAACTAGGAAGAGAAATAGAAAATAAATGGTCGATTTATTGTGCAAGTTTACCAGCAAAAATAGCTACAGGAGAATTAAATGTAAGAGGAACTTTAGGAATAGGACCTATAATAGTTTTTACATTTTATAAACTCAGAGAAAAATGTATAGAAGTTAAAATACAGAAAGATTTGAAAAAACAAAATTATGATTTTTGTAGCAGCGTAATATATACTCCTCAGCAATATGAAGATAAATATAATAGGAAAAAATATGGAAAATATAGAAAAGAAAAATATTGGAAGAAAAATTATAGAAAACCATAGAAAAAACAGAAATTCATTAGGAAAAGCAGAACCTTTAATAGGACAAATTATAAGAGATTACCCAAAGATGAAAAAGATAAAAGAAAACAAAGATATGTTAGAAAACCCAATAGTAAAAAATGTAATTTTTTTATATGTGGAGAACCCAATCATTTTGCAAAAAACTGCCCAAAAAGACAGAGACCTAATACTATTAAGCAGATAGAAAGGCTACATATTATAGAGGACTTAGAAGAAGATATAGTCAGCATAAATAGTGATGATTCAGAAATCTATAGCATAGTTAGCGATTATGACTATCAAATTAAAGCAAATAGTTCAGATAGGATAGAACTACACTGATCTTGAATATAGTCTAATTTTTTATCTTGATCTTTAATTATGCTACGATTATTACGAAGGTGTTCTATAGATGAAATAAAAAGATTACTAATTCTATCTATGTCCTTTTTAATGTTTTCTGCAAAATTAATCTGATAATCTATGATACTATTTAGCTGAGGATTATGTTCACTATGAAGCTGATGTGTAAAAGTATCTTTAAAATTACAACAGAAATTATTTTTATTTATGCTAAGGCGATGGTTATGGCTGTTGAGTTCTAAATCTAGATACTCTACTCTTTTCATACACAAAATTAAGACCTACTTTAAAATTATTGAAAGCTACTATAACATGAAATTTATAACTAAAATGTCCAAAAATAAAAACTACTCTATTACCATAAGCAAAATGCATAAACTAATTTAAACTGTCCTAAAACCGAACACTGCTCTGATACCAATTTTTTGTGGGGGGTGAGTTAGTGGTCTACCACTATTTTGAAATTGGGGCTGAGAATTATCTAATTAATTCTACAGTTATGCTAATAGATCTTCAAGCTGTTGTATGACTAATTTTAAGGCTTCTTGTTTTACAGTTAGCTGTTTATTTATCTGAGAAATTTTTAAATTGTAATTTTCTAAAGATCTGCTAGAAGCTAATGATAAAAGAAACTGATATCTTAATTTTTGATCTTCTAACTCTTGTATTAGTTCAGTACTAATTTTAATTTTAATTCTAAGTTCTTCTTCTAAGGGCATACAATTTTTGATTTTTTAAAATTCTTATATGGACAATATTTCTTTAATATTTCTACTCGGGTTGCTCTCCTTTTATTCTAAAATTGTTTTTCTTTGGCAAAAACTATTTTTAGGCAATGTTTATTTTCATTACATGTACTCCCACCTTGAAGCTAAGTCTCATTCAACATAGTATATTTTTATTTTCTAATTTTTACCTTTCCCTTTTTGCCTACAATTTGCCCTCCAACGCCTAACCACGGCTCACACGGGCTCTTCAGCTAAGGTCACTCAGTAATAAATTAGAAAACAACAGATACTACGAAGGTTCAAAGCATGTAATATTAATAAGTAAACAAGCATTCCATAAACTTAGTTTTTCCTAAAAAGAAAATAAATTTTTAAAATAGAAGAGTTACCCTTTCGAAATATTTAAGGAAAAAGAGAAACTACTCACACTTTATATTAATAAGAAATATACTTACAAAGATTATATTACAGACTCTGGAACTCTGAAAAACTTAGTACACTTAGAGGGTTTTAAGAGGTTTGGAAATTTTTTACAACGCAGAGTGAAGGAGTGTTTTTCATTCTGCTAAATCCATTGGCAAGCATGCCAATTTATACAACTCAAAAAGGGATAAAAACAAAAGAGGCTTCAAATCCATGCTACGTCTAAGGCTTTTCTAAATTCAAAACCTATAAGCCTATGACTTTTAGACTTTGAAAACAAACTCCTAATAAAGACAAACTTATATACATACAATTATATGCACGTTTGACTCAAAACACTATTAAATTTTATCAAT
>JAPPVO010000017.1:29690055-29762229 GCA_030407325.1 Camellia japonica
CGTTTGGAGTTGAATTTGGTAAGTTCCTTGGATACTTGATTACCAGAAGGGGCATCGAAGTAAGCCCAGATCAAATCAAAGGTCATCATTGACTTGAAAAGCCCGATATCGGCAAAACAAGTGCAGATGTTGACTGGAAGGGCCGCAACCCTAAAACAAGTTTATAAGCAGAAGTTCGGATAAGTGTAAACCATTTTTTAGTTTGTTAAAGAAGGCCACATATTTTTTGTGGACAGAAGGTGTGAAGTTGCCTTGGCTTGACTTGAAAAAGTATCTGACAACAGCTTCATTTCTTTTAAATCCAATACCTAGGGAGAACTGTTCTTATACTTGCCAGTTTCAAAGCACGCAGTGAGTGCAGTGGTGATCAGAGAAGAGAAATGAGAACAAAGGGCAATATACTATGTGAGTAAAACCTTAGCAAGTGCAGAGACCAGGTCTACCCTTGGAAAAGTTAACACTAGCCCTGGAGATGGCTTTCAAAAAAACTGAATCACTACTTCCAAACCCACAAGATTTTCGTGTTGACTGAGCATCCCTTGAAGTCCCTACTGCAACAAGGAGATCTGACAGACAGGGTAACCAGATGGGCAGTAGTGCTAGGCAATATGACTGGAATTTAGGCCTAGAATAGCAAATAAGGCCAGGTTTTTGGCCGACTTTATGGCCGATTCGCACCTGTGGCATCTCACGTTGGACTTCAGCGAACTGCGGCTTAAGGTGCCAAGAGAGCAAGAAGAAACCCAGTTGGGGCCAAAGAGCCCCACTCAAGCAAAACAGAAGAAAGAAGAAAAACCAAAGCCTTGCAACATCTACATCGGCGACTCATTCCGCTTGTTTGTTGATGGAAGTTCAAACCGTCAAGGAGCGCGGGGCAGGGGGGTAGTGTTAGTATCACCAGACGGATGAATATTAGAACAGTCTATTTGTTTGGGGTTCAAGGCTTCAAACAATGAAGCAAAAACTGAGGCACTAATCATAAAGTTGAAGTTAGCAGCAGCAATGGAAGCCGATGAGGTGGTGGTCTTCTATGACTCCTAACTTATTGTGAATCAGGCAATAGGCAGTAGTACACAGCCCGAGATGAAAGAATGATAGCTTATGTCAAAGAAGTGTTAGACTGCTAGCATTATTCTAGGAGTGCCGGCTACAATAGGTTAGCCGAGATGATAATAGTCATGCGATGCATTGGCTAACCTGGCTAGTGCAATGAAATCAGGAAAGGCAAGGACAATAATGGTTGATTATTTGTCAAGCCCAATTGTGGAACCACTAATCACAGAGTATGAAGCAATGTGTATGGAGATGGAGACCAAGTTAGATGAATGCAATAGTGATATTCTAAGGGATGGTAAGCTGCCAGATGACCAAAAAGAGGCACATAAGACCAGGTTGAAATCGGCCAGGTTCAGCCTAACAGCAGATGCCCATCTCTACAGGAGATCCTTCACTGGTCCCTTTTGAGATGTGTGCATCCTTCCCAAGTTGAGGACTTCTTGTATGAAATACATGAAGGAGTATGTGAAAGCCACGTGGGGGGCAGATCACTTGCTCATAGGGTCATTACTCAAGAGTACTGGTGGCCTTATATACAGAAGGATGCTGAAGCGTACGTTAGAAAGTGCGAGAAGTGTCAAAAGTTTGCACCTTTGATACATCAACCAGCAGCAGATTTGATCCCAGTATCCCAGCCCTTGGCATTTGCCTAGTGGGCATGGACCTTGTTGGACAACTACCTAAACAACTGGACAAACACAAAGTGGGTAGAAGTTGAACCCCTTGCGAAGATTTGAGATATTGATGTGAAGAACTTCATATGGAAGAACATCTTCACCAGGTTTGGGATTCCAAGGGCAATAATAGCAGACAATGGCACACAGTTTGACAGTAAGTTAATCAAAAACTTCTGTGCAAAATACAAAATCAAAAACTACTACTTTACTCCAAGTTTTCCTTAAAGTAATGGTCAAGCAGAAGCATCCAAAAAACTATCTTGGATGGGATCAAAAAGAGGCTGGTGGAAGCAGAAAAGGGAAAATGGGTGGAAGAGTTGCCCAATGTACTCTGGACATATCAGACTACGTCGAGAAGATCGACAGGGAAGTCTCCATTTGCCATGACTTATGGCATGAAGTAGTTATCCACTAGAAGTCGGTATCCTGGGATCAAAACTCAGGGAGTAAAAAATGGGACTAATGAGGCATTCCTCGCCCGAGATCTAGACCTACTGGAGGAGAAAAGAGAATGAGCGGCAATTCGGTTGGGGGCATACCAACAACAACTTGCTAGGGCTTATAACAAGAAGGTCAACCAAGAGAATTCAAAGGTGGGGACCTTATGCTGAGGAAAGTAATCTGCAACAAGAAAGCTTGGCCCAAATTGGGACGGGCCTTATATAATCATCTCGGTCGCCAGCAATAGGGCATATCAGCTTGAGGACAGTGTTAGTCGACAAAAGGCGTTTCGGGGGTGAAAATTCAAAACGGCCCCGGAACTGCCGTGTGGCCGACACGAACAGCTTCCCCATGCCAAATAGGACTTGTGACAACTGACGGAATGTTATTCGGACCCGTAGGTTGGGATTTAAAGACGAATACGCCAAAACTTAGTCGAAAAACGGCATTTCAGGGGCAAAAATTCAAAACGGCCCCGGAACCGCCGTGTGGCCGACACGAACACCTTCCACATGCTAAATAGGACTTCTGACAACTAACGGAATGTTATTCGGACCCGTAGGTTGGGATTTAGGGACGAATACGCCAAAACTTAGTCAAAAAATAGCATTTCGGGGGTGAAAATTCAAAACAGCCCCGGAACCGTCGTGTGGCCGACACGAACAGCTTCCCCATGCCAAAACTGACTTGTGACAACTGACATAATGTTATTCGGACCCGTAGGTTGGAATTTAGAGATGAATACGCCAAAACTTAGTTGAAAAACGGCCTTTCGGGGGCGAAAATTCAAAATAGCCCCGGAACCGCCGTGGGGCCGACACGAACACCTTTCCCATGCCAAATAGGACTTGTGCCAACTGACGGAATGTAATTCGGAACCTTAGGTTGGGATTTAGAGACGAATACGCCCAAAACTTAGTCGAAAAAGGGCGTTTCGAGGCGAAAATTGAAAATAGCCCTTGAACCGCCGTGTGGCTAAAACGAATAGCTTTCCTATGCCAAATATGACTTGTGACAACTGACGGAATGTTATTTGAACTCGTAGGTTGGGATTTAGAGCCGAATCCGACGAAAACTCAGTCGAAAAACGGCGTTTCGGGGGTGAAACTTCAAAACAGCCCCCGAACCTTCGTGTAACTCTCACGGGCAGCTTCCCCATTACAAATAGGACCTGTGACAACTGACGGAATGTTATTCGGACCCATAGGTTGGGATTTAGAGCTGAATACGTACAAATCTTAGTCGACAAATGGCATTTGGGGGGCGAAAATTGAAAACAGTCCCCGAACCGTCGTGTGGCCAACACGAACAGCTTCCCCATGCCAAATATGATCTATTACAAGTGACGGGATGTTATTCGGACCCATATGTTGGGATTTAGAGCTGAATACGCCCAAAACTTAGTCGAAAAATGACATTTCGGAGGTGAAAATTGAAAACAGCCCCCGAACCGTTGTGTGGCCGACACGAACACCTTCCACATGCCAAATAGAACTTGTTACAACTGACGGAATGTTATTCGGACCCGTAGGTTGGGATTTAGAGATGAATACGCCTAAATCTTAGTCGACAAATTGCATTTAGGGGGCAAAAATTCAAAACAGCCCCCGAACCGCCGTGTGGCCGACACGAACAGCTTCCTCATGCCAAATATGACTTGTTACAAGTGACGGAATGTTATTCGGACCCATATGTTGGGATTTAGAGTCGAATACGCCCAAAACTTAGTCGAAAAAAGATGTTTCGGGAGTGAAAATTGAAAACAGCCCCCGAACCACCGTGTGGCCGACACAAACACCTTCCCCATGCCAAATAGGACTTGTGACAACTGACGGAATGTTATTTGGACCCATAGGTTGGGATTTAAAGACGAATACGCCCAAAACTTAGTTGAAAAAGGGCATTTCGGGGGCGAAAATTCAAAACAGCCCTTGAACCGCCGTGTGGCTGAAACAAACAGTTTCACCATGCCAAATATGACTTGTGACAACTAACAGAATGTTATTCGGACTCGTAGGTTGGGATTTAGAGCCGAATCCGCCGAAAACTTAGTCGAAAAAGGGGTTTCGGGGGCGAAAACAGCCCCCGAACCTTCGTGTAACTCTCACAAGCAGCTTTCCCATTACAAATCGAACTTGTGACAAGTGACGGAATGTTATTCGGACTCATAGGTTGGGATTTAGAGCCGAATACGCCCAAATCTTAGTCGACAAAGGGCGTTTGGGGGCGAAAATTCAAAACAGCCCCCGAACCACCATGTGGCCGACACGAACAGCTTCCCCATGCCAAAAATGACTTGTGACAACTGACAGAATGTTATTCAGACCCGTAGGCTGGGATTTAGAGACGAATACGCAAAAACTTAGTCGAAAAACGGCCTTTCGGAAGGGAAAATTCAAAACAGCCCCGGAACCACTGTGAGGCCGACACGAACACCTTTCCCATGCCAAATAGGACTTGTGACAACTGACAGAATGTAATTCGGACTCGTAGGTTGGGATTTAGAGACGAATATGCCCAAAACTTGGTCGAAAAAGGGCGTTTCGGGGGCAAAAATTGAAAACAGCCCTTGAACCGCCGTGTGGCCAAAACGAACAACTTCCCCATACCAAATATGACTTGTGACAACTGACGGAATGTTATTCGGACCCGTAGGTTAAGATTTAGAGCCGAATCCGCCAAAAACTTAGTCGAAAATTGGCGTTTCGGGGGCGAAACTTCAAAACAGCCCCCGAACCTCCGTGTAACGCTCACGGGCAGCTTCCCCATTACAAATAGGACTTGTGACAACTGACAGAATGTTATTTAGACCCATAGGTTGGGATTTAGAGCCGAATACGCCCAAATCTTAGTCGACAAATGGCGTTTGGGGGGCGAAAATTCAAAACAGTCCCCGAACCGCCGTGTGGCCGACACGAATAGCTTCCCCTTGCCAAATATGACTTGTTACAAGTGACGGAATCTTATTCAGACCCATATGTTGAGATTTCGAGCTGAATACGCTCAAAACTTAGTCGAAAAAGGGCGTTTCGGGAGTGAAAATTGAAAATAGCCCCCGAACCGCCGTGTGGCCGACACGAACACCTTCCTCATGCCAAATATGACTTGTTACAACTGACGGAATGTTATTAGGACTCGTAGGTTGCGATTTAGAGCCGAATACGCCCAAATCTTAGTCAACAAATGGTGTTTGGGGGGCGAAAATTCAAAACAGCCCCCGAACCGCCGTGTGACCAACACGAACAGCTTCCCCATGCCATATATGACTTGTTACAAGTGACGGAATGTTATTCGGACTCATATGTTGGGATTTAGAGCCGAATACGCCAAAAACTTAGTTGAAAAAGGACGTTTCAGGGGCGAAAATTCAAAACAGCCCTTGAACTGCCGTGTGGCCGAAACGAACAGTTTCCCCATGCCAAATATGACTTGTGACAACTGACGGAATGTTATTTGGACCAGTAGGTTGGGATTTAGAGCCGAATCTGCCGAAAACTTAGTCGAAAAAAAGCGTTTCGGGGGCGAAACTTCAAAACATCCCCCGAACCTCTATCTGACTCTCATGGGCAGCTTACCCATTATAAATAGGACTTGTGACAACTGACGGAATGTTATTCGAACCCATAGATTGGGATTTAGAGCCGAATACGCCAAATCTTTTGAAGGGCAAAAATTCAAAACAGTCACCGAACCGCCATGTGGCTGACACGAACAGCTTCCCCATGCCAAAAATGACTTGTGACAACTGACAGAATGTTATTCGGACTCGTACGTTGGGATTAGAGACGAATATGCCAAAACTTAGTCAAAAAATGGCCTTTCGGGGGCGAAAATTCAAAACAGCCCCAGAACCACTGTGAGGCCGACACGAACACCTTTCCCATGCCAAATCGGACTTGTGACAACTGACGGAATGTAATTCGGACCCGTAGGTTGGGATTTAGAGACGAATACGCCCAAAACTTAGTCGAAAAAGGGCGTTTCGAGGGTGAAAATTGAAAACAACCATTGAACCGCTGTGTGGCTGAAACGAATAGCTTTCCCATACCAAATATGACTTGTGACAACTGACGAAATGCTATTTGGACCCGTAGGTTGGGATTTAGAGCCGAATCCGCCAAATACTTAGTCAAAAAACGGCGTTTCGGAGGCGAAACTTCAAAACAGCCCCGAACGTCTGTGTAACTCTCACAGGCAGCTTCCCCATTACAAATAGGACTTGTGACAACTGACGGAATGTTATTCGGACCCATAGGTTAGGATTTAGAGCCGAATACGCCCAAATCTTAGTCGACAAAGGGCGTTTGGGGGGCGAAAATTCAAAACAGCCCCCGAACCGCCATGTGGCTGACACGAATAGCTTTTTTATGCCAAAAATGACTTTTGACAACTGACGAATGTTATTCGGACTCGTACGTTGGGATTTAGAGACGAATACACCCAAAACTTAGTCGAAAAAGGGCGTTTCGAGGGTGAAAATTGAAAACACCCCTTGAACTGCCGTGTGGCCAAAACGAACAGCTTCCCCATGCCAATATGACTTGTGACAACTGACAGAATGTTATTCGGACCGTAGGTTGGGATTTAGAGCCGAATCCGCCAAAAACTTAGTCGAAAAACGGCGTTTCGGGTGTGAAACTTCAAAACAGCCCCCGAACCTCCGTGTAACTCTCACGAGCACCTTCCCCATTACAAATAAGACTTGTGGCAACTGACGAAATGTTATTTGGACCCATAGGTTGGGATTTAGAGCCGAATACGCCCAAATCTTAGTCGAGAAATGGCGTTTGGGAGGCGAAAATTCAAAACAGCCCCCAAACCGTTGTGTGGCCGACACAAACAGCTTCCCCATGCCAAATATGACCTGTTACAAGTGACGGAATGTTATTTGGACCCATATGTTGGGATTTAGAGCCGAATACACCCAAAATTTAGTCGAAAAAGGTCGTTTCGGTGGTGAAAATTGAAAACAGCCCTCGTACCGCCGCGTGGCCAACATAAACACCTTTCCCATGCCAAATAGAACTTGTGACAACTAACAGAATGTTATTTGGACCCGTAGGTTACGATTTAGAGCCGAATACGCCCAAATCTTAGTCGACAAATGGCGTTTGGGGGGCGAAAATTCAAAACAGCCCTCGAACGGCCGTGTGGCCGACACGAACAGCTTCCCTATGCCAAATATGACTTGTTACAAGTGACAAAATGTTATTCGGACCCATATGTTGGGATTTAGAGCCGAATACACCCAAAACTTAGTTGAAAAATGGCGTTTCGGGGGTGAAAATTTAAAACAGCCCCCGAACCGCCGTGTGGCTAACACGAACACCTTCCCCATGCCATATAGGAGTTGTGACAACTGGCGGAATGTTATTCGAACCCGTAGGTTGGGATTTTGAGACAAATACGCCCAAAACTTAGTTGAAAAAGGGCGTTTTGGGGGCCAAAATTCAAAACAGCCTTTGAATTGCCATGTGGCCAAAACGAACAGTTTCCCCATGCCAAATATGACTTGTGACAACTGACGGAATGTTATTCGGACCCGTAGGTTGGGATTTAGAGCCGAATCCGCCGAAAACTTAGTCGAAAAAGGGCGTTTCGGGGGCGAAACTTCAAAACAGCCCCCGAACCTTCGTCTGACTCTCACAGGCAGCTTTCCCATTACAAATAGGACTTGTGACAACTGATAGAATGTTATTCGGACCCATAGGTTGGGATTTAGAGCCGAATCCGCCCAAATCTTAGTCGACAAAGGGCATTTGGGGGGCGAAAATTCAAAACAGCCCCCAAACCGCCGTGTGGCTGACACGAACAGCTTCCCCATGCCAAATATGACTTGTTACAAGTGACGGAATGTTATTCAGACCCATTGGTTGGGATTTAGAGCCGAATACGCCCAAAACTTAGTCGAAAAATGGTGTTTCGGGGGCCAAAATTCAAAACAGCCCTTGAACCGCCGTGTGGCCTAAACAAACAGCTTCCCCATGCCAAATAGGACTTGTGACAACTGACGGAATGTTATTCGAACCCGTAGGGTTGGATTTAGAGACGAATACGCCAAAAACTTAGTCGAAAAAGGGCGTTTCGGGGGCGAAAATTCAAAACAGCCCTTGAACCGCTGTGTGGCTAACATGAACAGCTTCCCCATGCCAAATATGGCTTGTTACAAGTGACGGAATGTTATTCGGACTCATATGTTGGGATTTAGAGCCGAATACGCCAAAAACTTAGTCGAAAAAGGACATTTCGGGGGCGAAAATTCAAAACAGCCCTTGAACCGCCGTGTGGCCAACACGAACAGCTTCCCCATGCCAAATATGATTTGTGACAACTGACGGAATGGTATTCAGACTCGTAAGTAGAGATTTAGAGCCGAATACGCCGAAATCTAGTCTAAAAAGGGCGTTTCGGGGGCGAAACTTCAAAATAGCCCCCGAACCTCCGTCTAACTCTCATGGGAAGCTTCCCCATTACAAATAGGACTTTTGACAACTGGCGGAATGTATTGGAGACGTATAGTAATGGGAAGTGTACACGTCCGCGAACGTCCCAGGAGGGAATCCCGTTTTGTTCATTGGGCTCACTACAGTTCAGACTCAATGTCACGGTCCTGTATCTAATCTCGCAGAGTGCAATGCAAGACCGATGAATCATCAAAGAGTCCAAATCCGGCAAATCGTTTTTGAAAACAGATTTTTTGAAAGAAGTGCCAAACATGGACTGCTTTGCCAGATACAGAGTCGCCACCTAAATATTTTATTTTGGGGGAAATTTAGGAAACCCTGACTCGTTACCTAAGGCCACGTGTCCATCATCACCAAAGTTGCCTCGGCTCAGGAACTTGGGTACGATTGGGGAAGGTCACTTCATGAGCACCCCCGCTCGCCCGATCAAAGATCGGCCTCTACTAACCATGATATCGAGTTTTGAAAACATTATATGCTCTTATTCCGGTTTATTAGCCTAGAATTACTATGTGATGCGCACAGCATACAAGTATAGACTCGATTGCCTAATTTGGAACAAAGCATCGCATATCCGTTTGTTTTGAAAATGGATTGAATTTTGCTACTCGCAAGTAGGCTAAAACACGGGTTTCGACGAATCATTCCAATTCAAACAACCCAACCTTCACCCACAGGCATTCAGGCAGTTATATCACATAAGCACATAGCCTCATGGTAAGCATGCTATCATGGCAGTCACTCACACGCATGCAAGGATGCTAAAGCATAAACACTTACCGAGTACTCCGAGCCAAAGAAAGAAGCTAATTAGAAATCGTGCATGAATCCTAACTATGCTAAGAATGCCTAATGCAACACATGCAAAAATGCAACTACAATAGGCTCGGCTATTCTAAGATGGCATATGATGATGCTACAGCTAACACGTATTCAACTTGAAATTGAAATACAATGCAGTTAGTATGATGCACCGAGCCCGGTGCATGCAAGACAGATGAATGGATGCAAACATGCGAGCATAAGTATGCTAATTGAAACATGCCCTAAACTAACCATCATAAGCTAGTAAATAAAAGGGAGAAAGACGTGGGGTTGGAAGACATACATCACACACACGCACACTTATTACACAATTGCCTTCGCTTGGAGGGTCCGAATAAATAATACAGTTCGAATAAATAATTAACTACTCTAGCTAATTAAATATTACAAAACCCTAATTAATTAACAAATTAACTTGGAAAGCGAATAAACTAGCATGCAAGCTATAAAATGGACTGCCTCAGCTCTGTTTCGAATGATGAAAGATGCAGCATGCTCGAGTCGCCTTGTTGGGAAATTTCTTGCGATGCCCCGATTTGCCTCTATTTTGCAATTGGTCCCAGAACACTGTACAAAACTCCCGAAGGCTGCTGACTAGTTTTTGCTGCTGGATTCCGGTTTGCTGCAACAGAGAGCAAGAAAGGGGCATGGCAAAGTATTTTCAACACATGTGTGCACGACCACTCTCCCCGTCATTGCACAAGCTCTAGGGAGTTTAGACCTCGATCCTCGTGCCACCAATCACGCATCTCGATGCATGATGGCCGAGGAGTTGAATTGCACGACTCAATGTGAAATGAATGCACATATAAGCATAACAAGGCCTAAACTCCATCATGGATACTCCGGAGTGTCGGCGACTGGGAATTGAGACACGTTTCATCACTTGGAGTACGAAACATCCCTCGTTTCCCGTGTTTAGACTAACCCTACTCCAAACACAATGCAATGAGATGGCATACACAATGTGACTAACATGCAACCCTAAATGCAATGCAACCTAATCATGCTGGCATGCGAGGGATGATATGCAAACATGCAATTAGCATACACAATGCTATGAACTGAGAATGGCATACTCAATGCACACGAACTATATGGCATACGCAATGCAATATGGACTTAAACTAAAGTGAATGGACCTCAACCACACTCAAATCAGTGGCCATACATGAAAATGAGACAACTGAAATACATGCAAACATGCATGAATACAAAGGACCGATCCTAAGGCACAACATGTAACTCTAACTAAGCATGGCAAAGGATGAAATATGGCATGGAAACACACATTCTCCAGCTCTGAAACATGATGCACAATGGTCCCGAATCATTCAAACACTTCACACAATGCATGCTAGATGGCACAATTACCGAAACTAGTGAAGCGGATTACACTAGAGGTACACAAAGTGATGCACAAATGGAAAGACCAGCCCCAAAAAGACCCTAGGCAGGTCCAAGACAGTGGGAAAATGGCCTAAAATGATGGCTCAATATGTAAAGAAATGAAGCTCATTCAATGGTCCGAAAATAAGGCATACAAGCCCAACTCTCAAACGCATTTAAAGAGTGAAAATCATGGGAATATGGTATACATGTAAGCTCTGAAATATGATATGCAATGGCCCCAAAACATGAAAACACCTCAGTATATGCATGTAATAGACCTCGAAACTCAAAACTAAGCATGGACATTGAACTACAAGCATGCAAAACAAACATCATTCGACCATGAGACCCAAAAACAGAGCTAAGGCAGTCCAAAATATGCACAAAATTAGTCTAAGGCATGGCCAAAAAGTGCTAGAATTAAGGGCCAAAAGATCATGCAATACAAGCTAGTGAACCATGATTTGCACTACAACTATATGAAGCACATGAGAGCTCACCAAACCAGCCAAAAACAGAAGTATGCCATGCCAAATAATGCCCAAAAACCCATGAAAACATGGCCAATGCATGCAAGAATGATATGTTCATTTGAAAGGCCAATAAGAGGGTTATTCAACACATGCATGATGGACATACAAAATGGAAAAACCACCTCTGGACAGAGGTTATGATGGCCCTAAAACTCACTGAAGAGGTCCTGAAATGAGCCTAGGAAGCATGCAAGTAAAGGCCCCTTTGAAAGGCCTTGAAGAGGATTACTCTACACATGCACAATAGACATTCAACATGGCAAAAAGGGCTCTGCAAAGAGCCTATGCAGGTCACAAAACTCACAAAAAGTGGCTTGAAACATGGCTTGAAAACATACAAATAGAGGCTCCTTTGAAAGGCCAAGAAAGCTAGTAAACAAAACAAGGGGTGAGAGGGTCACCCCTCTCTGATTTTGATGCTCAAAAACACATGCTAGCCACTAAAAATCCACTGGATTTCAGTGTCTAGAAGGCCAAACAAAGCACAATACAAAGACCTAGCTGCATGGCTCAAAACAAGATGAAAACAAGCATGCAAGGGGGTAGATGACCCCCAACAGAAAAATGACCTTAAACAAACTTCAAGAAGAGCTCAAAATAAGACTTTTTTCAGTTTATGACAAAGCCCAAATATGCTTTAAAATAGAGCTAATATATGAAGCAAAATAAGGATCAAAAAGGAATAAGAGTGTTACCCTTGTAGCCAATAACTCCAGCAGCTTCTGGACCAAAACAGCAACTCTTTAGCCTCTAAAAATAAGCTCCAAGGTGCTTAGATGGATGATGGAGAGGTTAGGTTGTGAGGTGGTGTGCAAAGGAGGGCAAGAACTTCACTCTTTGAAGCTTAAAGGGAGAGACAAAGAGAGATATATGGTGTATGCTCTCACCAAGTTCTGAACCCTTGCAAAGGAAGGAGGACCTCTTCCTTTATAGACGAGAGGGCTAAAGCTTCTCTTGGAAGCTAAAAACCAAGAATAAACATCCTCCATACACGTGTATGAAGGATGCAGCAAATGGCTCCCAGCTGGCACAGCTGGAACACATTTAGTGAGACAAAAAAGCAAGAAGCTGGCTGACCAGTTCAGGTGGTCGGCCGGCCACTCCCCCTGGTCAGGTGACCAGGTTCAAAAGGGTCAAGCTCAAAAGGTGGTCGGCCAGCCCATATTGGTGGTCTCCCAGGCGAAAGCAACTCAGTGGTGTATGGGAGACCAGAAAATGTGGCCCAAAAGTGAGGGAGACCACTTACCTGACAAGAAAAACTGGCTGACCGGGGAAAGGTAGTCTCCAAGAAGAAAAGGTGGTATCCCACCCTAGTACCACCTTCCTAACAATGAAACTAGGGTCCATGCCAAAAATGAACCCACACCGATGCAAAACGAGGGTTCGGGGGTCAAAACGCGCGGCCGGAGGCCCCGAAAACTGACTATTAAGCACCGGAGGTGGCGTGTGACCACAAAGGTGGTCTCCCGGGCCACAGTGTCCCTCTAGGGAGAGGGAACAAGGTGTGTACCAAAAATCGGAGCAAAGGGAGAAAGTTAAGCGGTCCCGAACCGAGGCGCATGGCCGACGACTCCAAAAACCAGAAACTGGTCTCCAAACGGGAATAGTGGCCTATGACCACGAAACGTAGCCTACGGCCACTGAGAGATGGTCTTCGAGACCTCTCCCTCCCTTCGGGAAGAGAAAACAGAGAAAACAGAGAAAACAGGACCTGGTTCGCAAACCGAGGCAAAGCACAAAAGAGTCCCGAAATCTGGAGGCAAGGCTCTCAATCGAGACTCTATGACCTCAGAATGAGCACAATATACATCATCACCGAGCGCTCAATCGGCGACGTCTGAGTCTTAAGGTCGGTCAAAAATGGGGTGTCTACAGGAAGTTATGGAAAAATATTCAGAAACCAATATGAACTCAGTTTACGCCTTGTTTTAAACTTGCTAATTTTTTGAACCTACACACGTGTGTTATATTATATTTAAGCTTTCATACAAGTATGAAACATGCTCATGGTGTTTTTGAGGCCACATGCGTCATGAGAAATCAAGTATTCTTTCTTTGATGAACCATTTATAGGTGTCTCAACATATATTTCTACATATTTGATTGAAATTTATTTTTGTTATTATTTTTATCACATGTTCTAATATCCTTTCTAAAATGGCACTGACATACATTAATAAGCACCGATGGTTTTATATCCAATCTAATGATTCAAATGCCTTTTGCAAACAAATAATGAGGAAGTTGATAAAAAGAATACTTTCTATTCACATTGGGCTTTGATATTGGTTTAGCCGCAGAATTTGGATACATGTTGCATACAAATAGAAGATTGTTCTACATTTAACAATGTTCCTTATAACAAAAGACTTTAGAAAGACTGTACAATGACTGATAATTGATTCATCATGGAAGGTTGCTTCTCACTTATTTTTATTTGTCACTTGTTCCCAAATTCATTCATGAAGTTGGGCATTTTTGTGTCCAATTCTAATGTTTTTTTTTTTGTTTTTTGTAGATAACTTTGTTGCGTGGACTTGCAGAGATATTTTGGTGTATGGAGAAGAAATTGTACTTTTGTATAGAAGTAATATAATACTTTTGTCGTCTCCAGCTTTTGTGCAATTAACTATTACTGATACAGAAAACTTTTGGCAGCGAACAGATAATTACTGGCTTGGTAGATAGATCACCTTTTGACACCGTACAGATATATGATTTTTTGTCGTGGTACATAGATGTATTTTTGGCTTGGTACATACATCACCTTTTGTCGTGGTACAGATTACGATGGTAATTTGTACCATGCCAAATGGTCATTTCACATGGTATAGTAAATGTAATTTTTGTATATGAAGGGCTTTACTTTTTGTATGATTCTATATGTTGTATGGAATTATTATTTTAGTTTGGACAATAGTTGGTTTGTATGTACTTGGATAGTTAAAGTAATTTATTTTTTGTATACGGATGCAAATTGTGGAATGATTGATAGTTTATGTATCATTTTATTTATATACATATTACAGGTTGCATGGAATACAGACAGGTTATGGACACATTATAATATTTGCAATAAAACATAATATCATGTTTTTGCCGACTAAACGTTTTGTAGCCAATAAAAAGGAAAAAAAAAAAAAACCAAACATTTGGCTACTAAAAGTTTTGTAACGAAAAGAAAATCAAACATTTGGCTACTAAATTTTTTGTAGGCAAAAGAAAAACAACCATTTGGCTACTAAATGTTTTGTAGCCAAAAGAAAATCAAACCTTTGGCTACTAAAAGTTTTGTAGCCAAAAGAAAATCAAACATTTGGCGACTAAATATTTTGTAACTAAAAACAAAAGTGGAAGAATAAAAATACTTTTGGCAACTAAAAATTTAGTAGCCAAAAATGTTAGAGTTTAGACGACTAAATTTTTAGTAGCCAAAAGAAATAGTATTTGCCGACTAAAATTTCAGTAGCCAAAAAAGATTGACTTTAGGCGACCAAAAAATTTAGTAGCTAAAAATTTTTCCGCGACTAAATAATTGGCTTTTGGCGACAAAAAAATTGGTCAGCAAAAATGTATTATTTAATTACTTTTCCAACCTATTGGCGACTAAATATTTAGTCGGCAAATGAATACATTTTGCAATTAAATTAAGTTTAGTCGCCAATTGGCTTTCCCAACTACTCTTCGGCTACTAATTTGCCGACCAAAAAAATTGGTCGCTAAAGACTATAGGCGACTAAAAAATGACTTTTGGTGACTAAAAATTTAGTCGCCAAAAGTGAAAATTCTTGTAGTGAAGATTCATTGGGAGTTTTCTTGGCCTAGGACAATGAAGAAGGCAAGAAGTAAGCAATTTATTACCTTAATAGGTTTTTAAATTCTTGTGAATGTAAATATTCAGCTGTAGAAAAGTTGTGCCTTGCATTGTATTTTGCTGCAATGAAATTAAGATATTATCTGTTGCCTACAATTGTCTTGGTAATTGTAACCACAGATTTGGTTAAATATATGTTATCTAGACCCATGTTGACAGGTAGAATTGGCAAATGGATACTAGCCTTATCAGAATTTCATCTAGAATATGTCCCCCAAAAGGCAGTAAAATGGCAAGTTTTGGCTAACTTCCTAGCAGACCATCCATGTCAAACAGAAAATCAAGAAATAATGGATCTTGGTATGGTTAATATTGATCCATGGAAAATGTGGTTTGATGGATCAAAAGCCAATGGTCTGATTGGAATTGGTGTGGTGATTAAGTCATCACAGGGGG
The DNA here is from genome assembly GCA_030407325.1 of Camellia japonica. NCBI lineage: Eukaryota > Viridiplantae > Streptophyta > Magnoliopsida > Ericales > Theaceae > Camellia > Camellia japonica. The sequence goes on from JAPPVO010000017.1 coordinate 29,705,714, forward strand.
TAGAAACCACGCATGGTTTCAGAGTTGATGCCATTACTTGTTCCAATAATCAAGCTGAATATAAAGCTTTAATAATGGGACTGGAAATGCTAATTGGATTACAAGCTCATGCAGTGGACATATTTGGAGATTCGTAATTGGTGGTCAACCAAGTGAAAGGAATTTTTAAATGTCAAAGTGCAAGTATGTTGCCATATTATGTTGTTGCATTACATTTGCTTTCTCAGTTTCAAATAGCAAATGTGAATTATATCCCAAGATTCATGAATAACAAAGCCAATGATATAGCTCAGAAGGCTTCGAATTTCAGAAGAAGGGATGACACTCAATTAAACATAAGTCAAGCAACAAATCAGAAGTTGATACCACCTCTAGCAAAAAGGGATTTTGTGTTGGAGGTTAATCATAATGGCTTACAAGATTAAGATTGGAGGCACCCAATCATGCAATACTTAACTGGTCCATCTTCGAAAGCCAGTAGAAAAATTAAGTTACAATCCATGCAATACATAGTATATGATAATGCTCTTTACAATAGAGGAGTAGATGGGTTGATTGGAATGTCTAAGGCCAAAAGAAGCATTAACAGCTATGGCCAAAGTTTATGAAGGCATCTGTGGTGCTCATCAGCCTAGTGTGAAGATGAGATGGCTGCTTCGAAGGCATTCATACTATTGGCCTACCATCCTTAAAGATTATATAGAATATGTTAGAGGCTGCCAAGCATGCCAAAAGCATGGCATGATAAGACATGTACCAATATCTAACTTGCATGCAGTTGTAAAGCCTTGGCCATTTAGAGGTTGGGCTATGGATATGATAGGGAAAATACATCTACCTTTTTCGAAGCACTATTATTTTATTTTAGTGGCCACAGACTACTTCACTAAGTGGGTCGAAGCTAAGCCATATAAGGCTGTGGACCAAACTGAAGTTATTGGATTTATTAAAGATCTAATTCACAAGTTTGGCATCTCGCAGACCATAGTTGTGAATAATGGGACTATATTTGATGGAAAGATGGTAAGGTCTTTTGCAGTAGAGTTTGGAATTAGTCTTGTTAATTCCACCCCCTATTATGCGTAGGAGAATGGTCAACCAGAATCATCCAATAAGTCCTTGAAAAAAAGAATATAGAAAGTTGTGGAAGACAATCCTAAGGATTGACATAATTTGTTGTTGGATGTTTTATGGGCTTATAGAACTTCCCCAAGGTTAAGCACAGGAGTTACTCCTTATGCCTTGGTATATGGGCATGATGTAGTGTTACCTGTAGAAATTAACATAAAGTCTTTGAGGGTAAAGTGCCAGGACCAGTTAGCTTCTGAGCAGTATCATCAGCCCATGTTTTTGGAATTGGAAAGTGTGGATAGCTAGAATTCTGGCATTAAATAGCATTCTCTTTCAAAAAAAAGAAAGCAGCCAAAAATTATAATAAGAAAGCCAAGCACATTAGCTTTGATGAAGGTGATTTGGTATGAAAGATAATACTTCCAAAAGGAATTAAAAGCCATAAGTTTGGCAAATGGTCATTTAACTGGGAAAGACCATATCAAGTTCATAGAGTTTTGCCGTGGAGAGCATACCATTTGAAAATTTTGAATGGGTATGTACACCCTAAGAAAATTAATGGCAGGTATTTGAAGCCTTATTATCCAACTGTATGGGAAATACATGGAGTATAGTAAATGCTAAACAAGAAAAGCATAAAAATACTCAAATAATAAATAAAGAATTCATTTCATAAGGAATTAAGTACATGCAACCATAGGTTAGCCCAAAAGTCAGTACAATGTTTCAGTTGTTCCTTTACAATTGATTATCTACTCTTAAGGGATAGAAATAACTGAATAGTTGTAGTCATCTCCTGCCTTTGATCAGCCAGTCCTTGTTTGGTTATTTACAGCTTTGTAACGGTTTGATCCAAAGCCAGGTTAATTGCTGATAACTCTTTCTCTAATTGAGCTTTCTTCTCTAAAAGTTGGGCTTGAAATTGGGAGACAGAGGAATGTTGTTCTTTCAATTCAGATACCTCAGCATGTATATGGGAAATAAATTCCTGGTCTCTCAACAATTGCTCATCTGTAGCTTTGGCAACATGACAAATGTTGACATAAAAGTCAATAGTAGCTGCTGCCTGAGACAAGTGACTTGACATAGCCATGTTGGATTGCTCAATGACTTTGCAGCACTGGAGGAAACCATTTTTTATAATAGTTCTTTACAAGGTTTCGAATGGGATCCTCGAGAACAAAGTCAGCAACTCTAAACAGATGCCTAAACCAAGTGAAGGTAAAGAAGCCCTACTAATGGTTGAGGAGCTCTCAAAAATTTCTAAAAGAGAATCAGCCATAACCAATGGCTCAGTTTCATTACTGGCTGTTGGAATGGTAGAAGGCATGTCAAAAAGGCTAGCCAATCTAGTTTCGAAAATGTCTATCTCTTCCATTGACATTAGTGGTGTAGAGAAGGCTCTAGTGGAAGGAAGAGATGGCTGCATAGGGATAGGAGAGGAGGAAGAAGTGTCCCGAGCAGTTTCCATAGTCATGGCTACCAGTAGGTCAAGAGAAGAAGGGCTAAAGCTGGATAGTGATAGTAGACAAAGAATTGGTGAACTATTAGTATCTTCTCTGAGGGGATCAGTTATCACTGGAGGTGGAGTAGTAACTGGGATCTCTTTAGGAGGAGAAGGAGCAGCAAGGATTATAGGGAAAGAAAATTGGGCTGAATTAAAGGTTAGATGGGGAAGATAAGGAGTTAGGCTAAAGGATAAGGATATAGGAATGCTTTGCATCAAAAAAGCTGTGGAAAATGTAGAATGAGGAAGTGGGAGTATTGCCTGAATGGGTTCTACGCGTAAAGGCACTCTAGTGTCAATTTCCTTCCTCATTTTCGAGGGTGTTTCTAATGGTCTTTCGACTTTAGACAAAACTAGAGAAACCCTTATTGAAGGAGGAGATAGAGTCATTGTTGCTGCAAAAGAAGAAATACCAAGCAAGGTTAAGTTTCAGTATTGAAAACTTGAGAAAAGAAATTAGAGACACAAAAGGAAATTACCAGTTTCAGAAGAGGTAGCAATGGTTGGAGAACTGCGAAGGGTATAATGCTCAACAGTTTGTTGCCTTCTTGCAGTTTCTCTTTGGATTGCATCAGCAGCAGCAGCTTCATCCCTTAGTATTTGCTACTGCCTCCTTTTCTCAGCCCTCTGAAAAACAATGATCTCTTTAGAGTGTTCCTTCTCCACTATTTTGGCAGCTGCCGTATGAGTAGGATCCCCGGCCAAGTCAGAAGAAGAGACTGTTGTCTTTTCTTTTTTTTTTTCTTCCTCTGCAGTGGTGTTTCTTGCTCTTTTTTTGTCTCTTCTTTTGCAATCTGAGACTCAGACTCTTCAGGAATGAGTAGTAGTTTTTTTTTTCTTTCTCTGCTAGTGTTTGTCCTTGAGAACAGCCAGAGCTTTAACTCTCTTGGGAGATTCTTCTTGTGAAGACCCTGCACCAAGTAGTATGAATATGAGAGAAACAAACAGAATATTATGAAAGGAAGGAAGCGTAAAAATGCATAGCCTTCTTCGAAGCAGCTCTGGTAACTCTGGAAGGAAGAAGTGGGATTGCAGGAATAGTCTTGGTAGCAATAGAAGGAGAAGGGGTGGTCCCAGTTTCTTTAGATTGAACCTGAGAAGGCACACCTAGCCCTACTAGTAAATCATGAGGATGTATTGCTAGATGCACTTCCATATTGATTGTCCACCAATTTTGAAATCTTTTTAAAACTAAGCCAGAGGGAAAGAAGGGAGTAAATTTAAACTCACTCAAATCTTCCAACAGTTTAAATGTTGCTTCATCCAACTTAGGTTTGGGTATCCTCAGGTCTCTGACTGTAAGATAGGTACTTGAAAGACTGTAGAGTGGAATAGGAATTCCTTGAGTAAGCCCAAATTGTTTGGCAAACTGGGAAGAACAGTATACCTCAGATATGCACTTATAAGCTCGAAGGTTTAAAGTACCAATGAAAAACTCCCTCGTCAACAAGATAGAGGCCCATATCCTTGTGTAATGGATTGGAACACTACCTATTAGCCAAAAATGTCTTTAGCCAAGTTGGTCCTTTATTGGCATCAAAGGGGTAAAAGAATGTGACATATGGGGAAATAGGAACCTGGTGAAAAAAAAGTAAGATAGTAGGCAAAAGAAGCAGGATAAAGGGCAATTCTAGCATACTTTTCCCCATAAGTGCTAGGATCTTGAACTAGGAACTTCAAACACTTGGAATGTAAACCAATGAAGTATGCAAAGAGCCAGAGTTGAAGCACCCAGAGGGGACCTCCCTGGTTAACATCAAGAGGTTTCTCACAGAATTGGGAATATGCTCTATAGACATGGCCTAAAATATAAGGGGCCAAGGCTATCCACTTCTTCAAAACAAGAGCCTTGGCGTGTGGGGCAAACTCAAGCATGATTCGTTGAGATGATGTACAAAAGAGAAATTTACACAACCAATACAAAATGAAGGAGAAAAGCTCTCGGTCACTCACAAGGCCCTCCTTCTTATTCTCAGCTTTTACGAAGTCACTGAAGGAGGAATTAAAGGTAGAAGAGAAAAATCAACTAAAAGGTCTGGATAGCTAGGTATAAAGGGAGTATCAAGTGGTGAGAGCCCTAAGAGATGGCAAATATCAAGAATGGTGGGAGACATCATACCACATCGAAATTGGAAAAAATTAAAGGCCATATTCCAAAAACAAAGAGCAGTAGGAATTAAAAAAGGATCTTCAGGAATGATAAACCTGGAAAGACGAAGGGCATCGAGAATACAGAGATCTTGTAGGTCCCATTCTGTGGCAGGCACTACCCTATTATACCATTCCTCCCACTCAACCTTCAATGTTGGCCAGCAACGGTAAGGTCGATTCATCCTCAAATTTCCCCAGTCAAGCCCCCCTTCATAAAGAAGAAAGTGATCCTCCAAACGAGGGTACAAAGCGGGAAGTTGAGCAAGAACCTCTCGAAAGATAGGACCTAAGATGTATTCTTGTTTTTCGCTGTGGCGAGGAATAAAGAGGCATCCATCTATGGTACTTGGGCCACCAGCTTTAAATTTAGCAACTTCTTCCTCAATACATCTTTTCAAAGCTATTGTTGGGCTTACACGTTCAACAGCCGGTACTTTCAAGAAAGAAGACTTCATTAGTAAGGAACAGTAAGAAAGAGGAGTGTGAAAATATTAAGGGTTTGAGAATTGACGCAATGAAGGTAAGCAGAGTGAATAAGTAGACGCGAAGAAGAAAGGTTTTAAACCTTTTGTCTAAAAGTTACCCGAACAAATTGAGTGGGTCAAGTAGATCTGAAAGGATTATGATATTATTTGAATTCACATGGAATAAAAACCCTTAGTATAAAACATGGAAGTGTCCCAAAAAAAAGAGTCTCTGTTCAAGAGAGCTTTTGGAAGGAAACATGAGTTGAATACTTAGCTCGGCTTTGAAAGCATATGGTTGGCTTCGAAGCCGCCTTTAAAGTAAGAAGTTGACTTCGAAGCTTGATAGTTAAACGTTTGAAGCAAGTAATTAACTTCGAAACAAGTGTTACATCCCAAATTCAAGAGTAACTGGGATTAGTGTGGTTCGAAGGACTCAAAGGCGTGCTTTTGGGCTTTATATGAAGCATGACACCCTTTGAAGGAGTCTCTAACATATTCTGTAATCTAAATATGGTTCATGCCTATTATATTAGATTTTGAAGTAGGCAAACATTACAAAACCAATATTTGGATAAGTAATTCGGACTTCTAAGAAAACGTTCCACACTTTAAAGCACGCAGGCTGTGTTTTGAAGCAAAGTTGGTTAATTTGATGCTGTTAGCTAAACAAGAACAGGTTATGTTAGCCATAGAATTGGAATGTAAAGCAAAAATTGTCTTTCTTAATAGAAAATTCCACACTTTGGAAGTATTGGAGTTAGGCTTCAGGACAAAATTGGTTGATTCAATGTTTTCTTTGAACATAATAAGGAGTTAAAGCACATCAACCATACAGACAAGCTTACAATTGGAATATAAAGCCAGAGAAAATGAAATTTAGAAAGCCCAGTTTTATTGATAAGTAATATTTACATTGGGAATCATTTGATTACATTCTCAATTTCATAAAAATATGGAATGGACAAAGTTACAAGATCATGGAACTTAATCCAACAAAATTCAATAAATGAATGCTCTTTTCCTACTCTATCCTCTATCCTGTCTAAGTTCAGTTTATCTAAATGGTGAGCCCTTAATTGGAAAAAGAGTTATTGGGCCTTCATTTCAAATTCTGTCTGTTTTAGAGCTTTCTCTATTACATCTATCTCCTTTTCTCCATACACTTCATCCATAGTAGCATCATCCCCATGTTCGGAATCCTAGTTCCTGAAGATCTCATACTCATCAAGGAGTTTCTCTGCCTCACATTGAACCTGAATTCGAGCGGAGAAGGCTTCATTCAAAACTTCACTGGTAATAGAAGCATTGAGATGCCAGTTGAGCAAAAGGGGAAGTTGGTCCAAAAAGGTATAAAGCTCTGTTTGAGCCATAGGGTTGAGAAGATGACTTTGAGACATAATGTCACAAGCCCATAGAAATTTTTTGTGGGGAATGTCACTTCGAAGGACTTCAAAGGATAAGTGGGAGAAAGCAGCAAGCAAGGTCTGAGACCTATATTACTGATAAGCGGTTGGAGGCACTGGAGCTTGGTAAGGAGTGAAGTATTGGCTTTCAGAGAGAGTGAGCCTCAATTCGTCAATCCAATTTGGATTGGAAGGCAGATGAGGAGCAGTTGGAACTTCCCTAAACGACGCTGGGAACTCAGGTCTGGTCACACACTCTAGCCAATTGGAGGAACAAAGTTTTGCTTTTTTGGCTAAAAGTGCAGGACTGATCCCTAAAGCTTCATCAGGATGTGAGGCACTTCGCACCATTCGGGATGGCAAAGTAGAAGTATACCATGCTGAAAGCAAATTGTCCTCAAGACTACGTAAATAGTCAAAAAGAACATATGGGTATACTACAGAACTGCGTCTGGAAGGGGAGGCCGCAAGAGGGTCATCAAATTCAGGAAATCGATGATGAATGCGCTCCTTCATCTGAGGTTAAGTAGGGATAGGCCAAGTCCCCCAGCCAGAAGTCTTAGAAGAAGAAGAAGCAGCAGCCTTATCCCATATGAAAGGCTTTGCCGCAGAAGAAGAGCTTCTGTCGTGACCCAAACCCGCCCCTAAGGGTTTGACATCGTAACCGGCCAGTAATTCGTGATTACCAAAGGCCTATTTGACAATAGTAATAATTAAACAATAAAAGGCGGCCGGCGGAAGCCTGAACAAATTAAGTCATGATGTCCAAAGAGCTGTGGAGACTTAAATGAACAAACATCCTCTATAAATATATATACCAAGGCACACATAAGTTCGAGTCCATGTCCATTATATACTTAAAAGCTCAAGTCCAAAACTTCTAGGACATATTCGAGAGTAGAATTCCAAGCCAAAAAAAAAAAGCATAAACATGTACTTAAACATTAAACATCTCTCCAAAAAGGGGTGGAAAGAGATCACCCAAAAAGCCTTGACATCAACGGATCGAAGTCTCGTAGTGAGATGCAACGAGTTGGCTTGACAAAACAAATTTGGGTCAACGCTGCTAGCTCCGCTCAGGTGCCTGGTCACCTACATACACATATATAAACAGTGAGTTAAAGCCCAGTGAATAACAAATGCATAAAGGGGTTAAGAACGAATGTCCCTTCAGTGTTTGAAACAGTCATTTGCATCAGTAAACCATTTAATTGATCAATATTTCATAATTCCAAATCCTATCTATCACATATGAATTATAGTAGTCATACGTGGTACATCCAATAGCTAAACAGTACAGTAGGTCTTAAAAGACCGAGCAGTCAATTGATGACCATCATATCAGTAAACAGTAGTTCCAATATTGGAACTGACAGAGATCTCTGTAACAGTAACGTAATAGTAAGTTGCTATGAATGCCACGAGTACAGTTCATAAAATAGGATAAACATTCATTCAGTAAACAGTATCGTTCAGAAAGCAGTACAATTAATCATTTAGAAAATAATTATAATTTAACATAGCTTTACCACATTGTTACTCACAGATAACAGGGCTGCAAGCAAGCTATTCAACTTCCTTGAGGCGCGTAACCTACATAGTTACAGAACGAACGTATACTAAATTACACACCAGGAATTGATAACTTAGTCCTTTCTACTTGTTTGGGTGTGGTTCTACTTCATTATCCTCATTATGATGTCTTAATCATGGCCTAGGAATGCCTAGGATGGAATGAGGATGCAAAAATGTACTTGAAAATATTTTTCAAAACTTGCTAAAAACAGGGGTCTCGCTCAAGCGTAGCTTTCTTTGCTTGAGCGGACATACCGAATGTGAGTGGTCGCTCGAGCGGTCTGCAAAATGTGAAAAAGTTCTGGTTGCATGCAATTTCCGCTCGACGGTCGCTCGAGCGTGAGACACAAGTCCTCGCTCGAGTGCAACTCTTGTCACTCGAGCATGCTGCAAAATATGCAAACTTCTGAGAGCATGCATTTTACACTCGAGCCAACCTTTTGTCGCTCGAACGGAAGTGTGAAAATGCAAGCGGTCGCTCGAGCGTGGAATCCTTTGCTCAAGCATAGAGGCAAAATTCTGGGTTTTCCAGATTTGCCTCCAAATTGCAAACCTTGAATTCAAAACTCATCCTTTTGGGCCAAAATTCTGGAAAACACTTAGAAACTCACAAAACATCATGATTTAAAGATCATTTCATGAAATCAAAGCCCAAAAGCATGCCAATTGTACACAAATTCAACTTAAACTTTATGAATGTTTCAAGAATATAACATGCATGAATTCTCTTGAACTCTACCACTTCAAAACATGATCAAACTTGGCAAATTGATACAAAACATGATGAATTCCCAAAACATAGGAGAGATGAACACATGCATGAAAGAATTCTTTGAAATCATGCCCAATTTGTGAAGAAATGAACATACATGCATGGTATTGCTCAATTCTCCTCAATTCTAGTGCAATTCCCTCATGAATTCACCTAATTTACTTGAAGTCTTATAGAGTCTAACTCAATTACACAATTAAGAGTTTGATTCCTTACCTAGAGACTTGAATTCACAAAAGTGGAAGTTGAAACTCTCAAATCTTCATCAAATGTCAACAATTCTTAGCAATTCTCTCATATCCCAACTTTGATCTCAATTTTCCTTCCATCTCCTTCTCTCCCACGTTTTTTGCTTGTTTGAGCCACAAAATAAGGGATTGAAAATGTATTTTTCTAGTCTTGACTCAACAATTTGCCTTATATAGGCTTAGGCAAAAATGTAATTATTTATTGATCAAGTTAATCAAGTAGATCTTAAATTATTTTAATTTAATCGTTTCGAACTGAATTTCAATTAAACCCACTATAAAATTCTATAAATCCTAATTAACATATAAATCAAGTCAATTTCTGAATCGGATGTCGATAAGGCCTTCAATTCGCAGATCGAAACTAAAACATGAACAGATCTTTCTACATCAAACAGATAAAAATGCATTTAAAGCAACACACTCATGTAATTAATTTAGGATTTCGCCTTAATCATTTATTTAGCATGCTTAATCATGAATTAGCGTTAATCATGGGTCGGGGTTGTTACAGCTTCTAATATCCATGGTTGCAAATTTTTGGTCCAAAGAATTGTAAGCAATAGGTTCTTGGTTTAAAGGTCGATGGTTTGCAAAAGTTTCCATGACTTGTATAAATTGAGGCAGATAATGGTGGCTAATCAATGCATGAAAGTTCTTTCGAGGACGAATAGCATTATTAAACAACTCTTCGCATGCTTGATCGATGTAAGAAAAGGTTTGCTTGGCTATGAGAGCTGTGTTAGTCTTTTCGAATACTCAGATAGTGGGAAATATTCAAGGAATAGAAGAGAATTTAATGTGATACAAATGCTTCACTGATGAATGACGGTTGCATTTCTGAAAAGATGCAAAGCCCATGCACGTCCTAAGACGTGGATAAAATGCCTTGATCCACTAATATCACCAAGTATTGGGTATATTAGTGTAGGGGATAATGTTGGCTACATATTTGTACAGGCCAATTGCAGTTTAATACGTAGCAAGATGAGGGCAATACGGGAAGTTAATTCAAATCTCCAATCGCAATCATACACGTGGCAGTTAGCATTGGTTATTGTGGATCTGTATAGCACTGGATCAGCGAAGAAATGCAAGATGACATGGCTTAACGGTTACTCATACATTTAAATTCAAAATCATGAGGGAAGCCTAACTGTAAAGGGTGGCGTAGTGGCATTGACTATGAGGCGACATGTTCAGCAATCATGGGAGGACTATTCGACGGTTGGAAGACCACTTCGGCGGTTACTATGGGACAGTATAAATAGCAGAGAAGGCTCCTGAGTAGAGATCCAGACTCAGATCCAAAAATCAGTTTTATTTACTTTATTTTCTTTCCAATTTTTACAGTTCTTTACATTTTTGTACTTCAAATTCCTGTATTGCATTTCATTCATAGGAGTAGTTTCAAATAGCTTGTTGCTGTAAGCCTCTACGAGGCTGGATCAGATCATTGTAAGTTTTTCATTTTTACTTAATGAAATGCTGTAATTATTCTTCACTTAATTGTTGTTTACTAAATTCTCCTAAACAAGCCACTAGTAAAAGTCATTTTCATTAAGGCTGAAAGAACTAAAACATAATCGTCTAATAATTGGTTGACAATTAATCTTCTGTAAGGACTAATTGATCCTTGTTGGCACGGTTAAAATTATAATACTAACCTTCGAAAGCCAAAAAGCCAATAGATATAATAAGCACAAATTAATTTATACTCTAAACTTATCAAAATAATAAATAAATAATTAGTTTAATACATCAATAATTTGCCCAACAATGTTTTTATCGAGAAGATCTTCCATAGTTTGGGGTTGATCATTAGGATTCATTAGGGTCATATTTGGACCAACGTGACTTTAGAATTGAATTAATATCTAATAAAATGTATAATTAGATGAAAATCATAAAATTAACATATAAAATTTAAGTGCGATAGGACGAGTTTTTCTCTCCCCATCTAGTCTTATCTCGATCTTATTTCAATTATATTTATTAAATATATTTATATATAATATATAAATATTTTTTTTAATATAATAAGACTAAAACACAAAAGGGAATTTTTTTTTAAAGTCCCCAATATTAAGATTTTATAGCATAAAGGACACCTAATATTTTCATAATGTTAAGGTGCCTCAATATCGATCCAGAGAATTTCTCTGGACTTTTCAAAGAAAATTCGATCAAGAGAAAATTTTACACATCTCCGACACCAATTTTCTCTGGACACATCACAAATTTTTTTTTATGCATCACAGAAAAAATTTCTCTAGACATGTTACAGAGAAAAATTTACACATCTCCAACACCAAATTTATCTGGATATATCACAGAGAAAATTTTATATATCTCCAACACCAAATTTCTCTAGATACATTACAGAGAAAATTTTACACATTAGCAATACCAAATTTCTCTAAACACATCGCAGAGAAAATTTTACACATCACCAACACCAAATTTCTTTGAATACATCACAGAGAAAATTTTACACATCTCCAAAACCAAATTTCTTTGGATACATCACAGAGAAAATTTTACACATCACCGACACCAAATTTCTCTGAACACATCACGGAGAAAATTTTACACATCATCGATACCAAATTTCTTTGGACATATCACAGAGAAAATTTTACACATCTCCAATACTAAATTTCTCTAGACACATCACAAAGAAATTTTACACATCTTCAACATCAAATTTCTCTAGACACATCACAGAGAAAATTTTATACATCTCCAACACCAAATTTTTCTAGATACATCATAAAGAAAATTTTACACATCACCAACACCAAATTTCTTTGGATTAATTTTCTCTGGACTTAAGTTAAAGTTCAGAGAAATTCACTTTCAAGATCACAAAAAACAAAAACACATATTCAGGTAAGAGAGGTGATTCAACCCTTTGAGTAGATGTATTGAAGTATTTTGGTGAACTTGGAGAAGATTGCTCAAAAGAAGTCGAGGAAATCTGTTTGGTCGCTGAGAAAGTGCAAGAAAACTAACAGAAACTAAAATTCAAAAAAAAATTCAAATTTTCCACGAACACTACTTCGGTTAGTGAATCTAAAACGACAAACATTAAGCTCGAAGATTTTTCCTTTTTCTTTTTTCTATTCTTTGCAACCAAACACAAATCAAAGCTGAATTCCTCGAGGAGAAATGTTAACCTGAGCAGCTCGAAGATCAATGTGAATAGCCTCATTCAATTTCGATTCTCGGTAAAATTGAAGTTTCGCAACCTCAAAGTCGAAGCTGAATCGAGCAACAACTGGTGAAGCATAATCCACCGAAGAAGAAGAAAAAGAAGACGAAGAGAATGAAGAGATAGAGGCTATAGCGAACTCAAGCTGTTTATGCTTTTGCTCCACTGCATCCTCCATTGCTACGTTCTTCAAGCTCAGACCTGAAATTGCTATATGCATATATATATATATATATAGAGAGGTGGAGTGAGGAGATAGAGTACATTAGGGTTTCTGTAAAGAGAGAAGAAAAGCGACAAGTTTTGAAAAGAGAAGAGCAGAGAGAGAGGAAGAGAGGAAGAGGAGGGTTTGATTTGAGACAACCAAATTTCTTTGTGATATCCAAATTTCTCTGTGATATATGGGTGTCAGGGTGAGGGACCTTACACATCACAAAATAATATTGTGGATCTTTTCCATTACTAAAAATGGGAGAGGAACCTTAGACTGATTTTCTCAACACAAAAATATCATTTTACTTTTTTATTTTTCATTTTACATCTTTTTAACTCTCATTATTTATAAAAATATTATCAATAATATACCTATATCTAATCTTTATTAATACCATCATTCTTAAAATTACAAAATTAACCGGTCATGCCACCTCCCCAACTTGCCCCACCTTCGATTTGATACTAGGATCAATGATTGTAAAATAACCACATAAATAGTGACAGAGTTAGAAAATTAAATTAGAGGAGCACTTATTAGTTATAACTTCAAAAAAATTTACAAAAATATTTTACATAAAGTTTTACGATTGATTTTGAAAAAGATCGAAAAGATAATATTATTTGTAACTAGTGTATCTTAGATAATATAAAAAAAAATCATGTATATAAGTCTTAAAATAAATTATATAATCATAGAGTAATTTTTTTTTGGTACAAAATTTAAGTAAAATTTCAATATAATGGTGATACCACATATCACCAACCAATAATAAAACAATATATAGAGGGTGAGCTCCATATATCAAATGTATAACAATTCAATAAATTCCATATGTTCAAGATTAATTATATTTACATATCAATAATGATGGATATCACCGTTACATTAAAAAAATTTCATAAAATTTTAATACATAATAACATGACTTGTTATGATTTTTTCATTTTCAATCAAAACAACTATTAGTGTTCTCATAATTGTAAAAATATCATTGACATCTCTCTCTATTATTTTTGCATAATATTTTTATTTAAAATATATTTTTATAAACATATGTTTAAAACAAAAAAAAAAATCTCACGTGACTCATGGTCTCTCTTTGCATCGCCCTGCACATAAATATATATTTATTTCAAAATTAAAATAATTCACAAATCAAATTAACATAATAATAACAAATCATTAAAAATTTAATTTTAACAAAATATTACATAAGTTTATGGTAATAAAGATTTTATTTCAAAATTAAAATAATTCACAAATCAAATTAACATAATAATAACAAACCATTAAAAATTTAATTTTAACAAAATATTACATAATTTTATGGTAATAAAGATTTTAATTATTATATATATATTGGCAATAAAATTAGGTATTCATCCTAGCCAGGGGAGGGTATCTAAAATTTTAAAAAAATGATACTATTGGTAGGGTACTCTTTTTTCTTTTTTTCCATTAGACCATCTCCAACGGTGTATCAGAGTTGATATCAAATTTGAATTTTGATGAAAAATACACTGTTCACTCCTCCAACGGTTCATCAGAACTGATATCAAATCGACAATTCATCAAACGCTTCATCAAATCGACGACAGAATACTGATTTCACCAAAATACTGTTCCTGACCGTTGGAAAGAGGAGCCGGTTGACCAACCGGTTGCCCGGCCGGTTGACCAACCGGTCAACCAGTGAAAGGTTCAAAGAGTTCAAGGAAAATCAGTTCAAATCGTAAAAAAAAAAAAAAAAAAAAAAAAATTTTGCCTAACCGGTTGACCGGCCGGTCGACCACCCGGTCGACCCGAAAAAAGTTCAAAAAAAGTTCAGAAAATTCAAAAAAAAAAAAAAAAAAAAATTTTGGCCTAACCGGTCAACCGGCCGGTCGACCACCCGGTTGTCCCGGATGAAAATTTGATGAAAAATCAAGAATTAGAGCGCTCAGTATCAGATTTAGTAAAAAGGTAATTTTTCAACTCAAATTTAATGAAAAAAGAAGTGAAGCGTTGGAGATGCTCTTAAAAAAGGACAAAGAAATCTTTTCTTTATAAATCTCAACCTCATTGTCTGTTCATTCTCTCTCTTGGGCTTCGGGGATAAGAAAGAACAGAAGAAAAAACAGAGGGAGAGGCTTCCCATTCTATAAAACGCTCAGAAAGAGGAAAGTTTCTTCTTCTTGAACCTTCCCCTCGGAAGAGGAGGAAGAGAGAGAAGAAGATTCTTACACTTTCTAGAGAGAGAAAAACTGACCCATACATCTATACATATATACATACATATATATATACATATAGACGACGCCATGGATTCAATTCCTCCAATCACCATCACTGATGGCGTGGTCGTCGCTTCTTCAATGGTCGATCCCTTCCTGGTTGAGGCTCTCCAAAACCCTCGTCATCGTCTCACCAGTTAGTTCCCCATTTTTTACTTTTCGCATTTTGCCCTAATTTTATCTTAAATTTGTAATTTTTTGCTTCGAGATTCGGTTGTATCTTTTAGATTTTTCTGGGTTTTGTTTTTACGCCTTGAATTTTTGGTCAACTGGTGATTATTGGGGTGAATTAGGGTTGGGGCTTTGATGGAGATCGAATTAGGGTTTAATTTCTGGTGGGTTAATAGGGCCGGCTTAGATCTGGTGCGATTTGTAATGGAAATTGTGATTTTGATTTTAAGTGGTTATGATGAATTGTTTAATTTGAAATATATACTAGATCTGAGGTTCATGACAAGAGTTTATATGGTGAATATATGCACATGCATACCAGCTCACACTGGTTTGGTTGGATTAGTCTAATGTAAGTTTGGATTAGTATCCTTGTGCAAAACAGCAAGTCATGACATAATTTTGACTTTTTTCATGTAAGGAAAATGAAAATTGTCTCTGTTTTTTTTTTTTTTGCCTTTTTCGAATGTATATGTACAAATATACACCAGTGTGTGCGGCGTATATGTAAGCAGTGGTTAGTAATGGAAGAAAGGGTGGTATTTAAAGTGAGGGTGAGTGAGGGGACAGTTAAATAGAGAGTAGGAATTCATTAGTGGATAATCTTGCAACAGATCCGATATAAATAAAAAAGAACAATAGCGCGAGGGCAAGTTTTTTGTTCTCATGTCACGCTTCTAGTGTACACAATATATATGTATGTATTTGTACGGGGAGCAAATATTCCGGCAAGTCCGTACTCCTTTCTTCCGAGCTCCGCTTCCGTCCGATCACCTGAAAGCACAACGGCGGTGAGCTACCCGGCGGTGTGCGGCCGGAAAACCCTTCCGATGATCAGATTAGCACACACCTAGAGAGAGAGAGCGAGAGAGATGTTTTAGTGTAAGGACTTCTTACAAAGTGTTCGTCTGTCGCGTATGGGGGGCGCAGACATGCCTATATACCCTCTGCGCCCCATATCCACTCCCAGTCATCTCTTGACACGTGGCTCTGCTATCCCATCTGTCAGCGTAAACCTTGCTGAACATCACCTAATCTCATCTGCCAGCCTTCTCTGTTGGAGCTCGGCAGCCGAGCTGCTCTATCCGTGGCCGGGCTGTGCTTCATATCCAAGCACTCCACTGGCTAAGCTCAGGGGGAACCGGGCTAGATAACATCTCGGCAAGCTGAGCCCGGGACATCTCCTGTGTTCTATCTTCCGGCCGAGCAAACGGTTACCTCGGCTGACCACGCCTTTCCGGGCGCCGGTCACTTTACTTGACTGGCTGCATCATCGCCAGAACACGCTGCTCGGTCCAACCGAGCACTGCCTTACCGAGCAGTTTTCCTTCTGGGCCGGCGGCGCATTCTTGGCCCAACACCAGCCCGGCCCAAATGCTAGCAGCCTGATACTAAATGGATCGCAAGTCATCTCGGCCCAATGATCCACTCGGCTGCCAATCTTCTCGGCCGTTACCTCGGCCCACTTCAAGATCATAAATATCCCTCTCAGTATTCATAAATAAATGAACAAAGACATCGTATTAGATGCGTTCAAGCTGTTTTAGCTAATTGGCCTTTGAAAATGGTTGGGAAGCATGTTAAAGTAATTTACCACAGTAACACTTATGTTCCCAAAATGCATTTTTGTTTCACTTTTGCTGTCAAATGTTATGCATAACTGCTTTTATTATGTTGCAGATTATAACCTACACAAAAGAGCTTATTTTAAGTGTAGTATTGGTATTTTTTATACATGATCCTATTAACATCTTTTCTGAGGATTTTTTTTTCTTGTGAAAATCCATTTTTAATACGGAGTCTTTATGGCTGCTTCAGCCTAGAATTAGAGAGTTTTTGGTAGTCCGGGAAACCTTGGATTATAGGGTAGTGAATGCATAAACGGTATGTTCTTTATAATCTTACTTTTAATAATTTATGCTCTTTGTCTTTGTCAGTTCTGCGGATGGAACTTGATATTCAGAAGTTCTTACATAATTCTGAGCAGCATCAGTTTGAGTTCCAGCATTTCCCTACTTCCTACCTTCGTCTTGCAGCACACCGTGTTGCTCAACACTATGGTCTGCAGACTATGGTTCAGGATAATGTCTTGGATGGTCTTGGTACTAGAATTGTGGTTAAAAAGTTGGCAGAAAGCAGATTTCCTGCTGTCTGTTTATCAGAAATACCTGCTAAACAGTTGGAACATGATAAACATGAGAAGATTAAAATTGTCATGAGACCAAGGCCTAATAAAGCTTTCTCAAGTGAAGCCGGTGAAAAAGGAGTCAAACGCAGTCCTGTGAGGACTGTGGAAGAGAGGAAGGAGGAGTATGACAGGGCACGAGCTCGCATTTTCAGCAGCCCCAATAGCCCTGAGCCAGAAGTTTCCGTGTCTCAGGCTCCATTCGATGGGAAGAATATGTATCCAAGTGGAGATGATAATGAAGTTTGCAAGAATTCCATGATTGATTCAGAGAAAACCCTCACCATTGGGGATGGTGGTACTTCTTCCCGAGTTGCCATTCTCAGAGATAGGGAGAAGGATCGTATTGACCCAGATTATGACCGGAGTTATGAAAGGTATGTATTCATTTGTGTATCTGAACTGGAATGGGGTGAGTTATTTGGGTGATAGGTATCAATGTCTTCTAGATATCTTTATTTTACATTCTTGTTTTTCAATGGTATCTTTATGAAATCTGTGAAACTAGCCTTTACCCACATTGCATATACAAGAGTTGGAATTTATTGCTTTAATAATCGGATTTTACCTTTCTTGAAGAACCTCCATATAGATGAGGTGCATTTGAGTCTCCTTTAGAGCAGGCATGTCATTATAACAGCATTATTAGATTTATTTTGTAGTTATTTTTTTGTACTCTTATCTTTCTGAGTTATTTGGTTAAAAACTCACCTATATTGTTATTTTATCCTAGTGATGTTATTCATTGGTTTATATCATATTTGAAAATTTTAAATGCTGTTTTTGAAGTAAAATACATCTTTTCTAATTAACATTTGAAATTTGCCAATTGGGGAATGAATGGATTTTGGGTTTGTTGCTTACTTTTAACTGGGCCAGTTGAGGATTTGAGCTTCACAATTCATGTGTGAACCTGTTGGTTATGGACTGCGCTCTTTTGTTTTACCAAGTCATCTGGCTTGTTTTTGACCTGGTCCATTTTTACTACCCATTTTCTGAATTCATCATCTTGGATCTCACTATATCAAGAAAAGTAGATTTTTTGATAGCCGAAGCTAATTTAATTCTTTAATTACTGCAGGTACGTGAAGAATAGTACAGTTAATCAAAGCTTTAGCTTGGCACCCTTTAGTATGCAGAAATTTCGGCCTCCATTTGTGCAGTATGATACTGTTGTTCCTCAGTTGGGTCAGATGCTAAGAACCCAAGCTTCCCCGAGCTACAGCACCCCAATCATGAGCCCTTTCTGTGCCACAGGATTCAATCAGACATCTAGGGATACCACCTATATGCAGTGGCCGACTTCTGCTATGATGTATGCGCAGTCATATGATCAATTCAGACATGCTGTTTTTCAGGTTAGCTGCATTTCTTAGATTCCTTTTTTTAGCACCTTCCTTCCTCCGTGAAAATTCCCTAGTGTCATTGCTTTTACTTTCAAGAAATAGATTGGTCAAATACCTAAATTTTAGTTGCAGCATTCTGACATCACTTGTCGGATCATAGTTCTTTTTAGATTTAGTGCTAGCTGAAGAGTGTGTGTCAGCTTTTCAGCTTTTCTAGGTTACGACTTAGTTGAACATCTGGAGAGACCAGCATGATGAGAAATGCTCTGCCATGAGAACTTGTATCTTGTGGCATATAAAGTTTTACAAACCTATGTTCAATACTGACCTGTATTGGGTGTGGATACCTGTCCGGATATTAGATCTCCCAGAAATCCAAAGTCTCTAGGGACTAGTGAATTTTCTGGAAGTTGGGTGTGGTCAAAAGCATAGTTTGAATAAATGATGCAATGAGTAATGTAATTATCATTTAAAGACGGGTTTGAATACAATTGTAATTAAATGGAATTAGTAGAAAGAAGTGGTTTCTAGCTGTCTCTCCATGTGACTTGAGCAACTGCTTCTTTTATTCGGTGAAGAATTAGTGTCCAATGCGGCCAGGATTTTGACACTGTTCAGATGACATTCCCGTCTCTGTTATGAGAATCATGTAATCCAGTATGAAACCTGTAGTTGCATTTTTTTATTTTTATGGGATTATATGAGAATCATGTAATCCAGTATGAAACCTGTAGTTGCATTTTTTTATTTTTATGGGATTATCACACGCATGCCATTTTGGATTTTGTGAGCGTTTTTGCTTTCCTTGTCTATTCGTTTGTGCAACTTCTGTATCTAATATGCACTTAATTTGATCGTTGTGCAGGCCCCTTACTGTCAACAGCCTCTGAGCTTCGATTACTCTCAAAACACCATTGATTGACATTTAGATGGGAAATGTCTGTATAACAGAATTCAAGAACCAAATACAGTTTTATTCTCCTATTAAGAATTTTCGTTATTTTAGGGTTTAAGTTGTTGTGCAAGGACTCATCTTTAAGACTTCCTGTTTTTGAAACCAGTGCCTTGATTTTCTTTCTTGGTATGTTTAATGTTAGAACGTGTAGTATACTGTTAGTTCTAATCAACTTTTGCTTTCAGTGGATTTTCATAGACGCATGCTTGCTTGGGACTCTCTCTCTCTCTTCTCACTAATTGCTTTCGAGCCCCTTTTTTTTTCTAATTTTTTTTTTTAAAATTTCTTTTTGATGATTTAACTAACAAAATGCTCCGTAGCTTGAAAAACTTAGGCTCGAATGGCTCAAATGGTACGGAAAATATTATCTTACTAGTAAAAGAATAAAAAAAAGTCCTAAAACGACGTCGTTTTGGGATTTCGAGCCATTCGAACCTTTGATTTTTCGAGCTCCGTAACAGTGATGTTTAATTAATCAATGATCAATAAATTAAAACAGCCTCTCTGTGGCTTAAATAAATTCAACCATGATAACTTACACTGACCTTTTCAGAGGTTTATAGCTAATGAATTTTTGAAAATTATACATACTAAGCATGGCAATTATATCAAATGGTCAGCAATTTCAACAAATGTTTCAATTTCTTCTGATTAGTCATAGAAGAAATCATTTTTTTTTTTTTTTTTTTTCTGTTTTTTGTTGGGAATCCTACAAGATAGTTATTTTGTAGCAGTAGTCAGGTTAATTAACTGAGTTGGACTAAAGTTATCAGTTACATTTTTTATAAGGGTAATGTTGCATATTCCTAAATGTCACCTTCAAATATATCAGAATTGGGTTATTTTTGCCAGGATTGACGTTTTTCAAATTGAACATTTAATTAAGAAAGAAAGTTCAACACACAATTACAAATATCCAACCAACTCAACAAACATTTATAAAAAATAAAAAAAACAAGGACATGTACAGCTTCTTGGTCAATGGCCTAGCTTCATAGACATTTTTTTATTTTTTTATAATAATATGTGCTACACAAAAAGATTGTTCAAAATCTTGACGAAGTGGACTGAAATTAACAGCTCATGATGTTCCAAATTTATTTATTTATTTATTTTTCAAAGTGTCACAAAGGTATGCAAAAAAAAATAATAAATAAGTAAATTACAAATATATCCTCTAAAATTTACTTAAAATACGAATTATCTTCTACTTCTAAAAATTATATCTTGCCCTTTTAATCACATAACAAATGAATCCTTTTATAAATCACATAACAAATGAACTTTTTTATTAAAAAATCATCAAATCAATTAATAATTTTTAATGATGTTTGAAATATATATCAATTAACAATTCAAGTAATTTATTATTGTATAGAAGATAAGTTAGGAATTTTCTTTTTTTTTGTTAGTTAAATAAAAAATTATGACAAGGGAATATTTGTAATTTTCAAAATTAAAGGAAATAATCCGTATTTTAAGAAAATTTCAAGGAGTGTATTTATAATTTACTTAAAAAATAAAATAAGAAGTGGTACCTAGAGAATCCAAACACTACCAAAAAGTTACAAAAAGTGAACAAATGACATCCAAAATATTAGATATCCTTTCATTTAGCTCATAATATATCAACATCCTATTATTCCATGAAAGCAAAACAGAGAGGCAGGAGGGGACTCAAACAAATGCAAGGTTGACATAGCCAGGCACGTTGGCAGAAACTAAATGACCAAAATTCTATCAAGCTAACACATGGAAAGATTTGGCTTTTTTTTTCACTCCAAGATGACTTAATAATGATTGTTTATCACTAATAAATGCATATCTCAAAATTGTAATAACATTCCGTAATTCTTAAGTATACAAATGCATACCATATGCACTTGCTTAAATTCTTACAAATATATGCAAGTTACCTCACAAAATCGCATAAGTTTTCATAAATATATGTAAGTTAATCCATAAAAATTTGAAAAATCACAATTTAAGTATATTTGTGAGAACTTAAGCAATTTGTGAGATAACTTATATATATTTGTGAGAACTGACGCAAATGCATATGATATGCACCTTGCACACCCAAACACTTCTCGCATTGATCCTAAACCCTATAACATTAAATAAACTATTACAATCATATTTAGAGTTGGATCACTATTGACCTTTTCAGATCCATAAGAATGAACACAAAACAAAACAAAACAAAACAAAACGAACAAGCGATTTGGATCCAATTATGATGGCAAATGCTAAGTAAGAGAATAGGTTGAAAGAAGTGGAGGTACAACAATGGGGCAATTTGACACAAATATAATAAAAGCAATGATAATATTAAAACAGAACCTTCATACTTCATAAAACAATGTGAAACTCATGAAGCATTTGATCATAGGAAAATGGAGGAAAAATCACAATGCAAACATCAGCAATCACACTGCAACAACTGGCTTGTAACATATTCAATTTTTCATCTCTTACATTTTCTTATCTATAGAATAAAACAAAACTTTTGCATATAGATTTCTGATGAAGCGAAACATGTTAAGAGAACTACATAATGTATTAGAAGAAATGACACAAGTCACGCAATGTGTTTGGCCAATTCAACGTTGAATTAGCCTTTCAAAAAGTATCTTTTATAAAAATTATTGAAATGAAAACATATGAATCCTTAGCAATCTTTAGTACAGGAATTTTATGGAATCTAACTAAGTTGGAAGAGCAAGGCAAGAGCCACCATGCACGGTTCAAAGCTCAAACCATCACTGTGGCAACATAATGGATTCTAGATGAAACAACATTTCAATTACCAGCTCATTAACGAAATTAAGAATGTATAACTACTATCAACGTCTACAAACTCAGTTTTTTTCCACATTCAGACTGAAAATAGAGATGACATTTAATTTTGATACTTTCATTTGACTCTAGAAAATAATACAGTTCAAGCAATTAAATATGACTTTTAAATGGAAATAATACAGTTCAGTGCATGCTCTCATTAAGAGGAAATTCTTGGCAATATTTCTAACTTAGAGAACCGAAAATCATGATTGATACCCTGAGATTCTAGAATCTTCTAAGAGACAATTACCAAGAGGAGGTAGCACTCCATACTGGGTTTAGTTGCCAAGAAGTCCTGGGGAACTAGAATTATAATTTGGAATTGAAACCTATGTTTTCGAGTATCGAGTGCGGGTGCCCCTCCTAGCATCATATCTTTCTAAATCTAAATCTTAGGATACTAGGATATGCATTAAAGTTGGGTATGGGTACAAGAATGCGTCTTGAACACTTATATATATTGTATATTGTATAATATTCTTAGATAAGAATCTAAGATGGCATACATTATTTAGAAATGTGCTTCAATTTAAATGGGACTTAAGAAAAATATGGAATTTATATCTCCATTCGAGTGAAAAGCTAGAAATATTTCTTTACTAGCAAATGTGATGTTGTCTTCTTCAAATGTCATATAAAATTAGAGAATCCAAGTATCTTAAATAGGTATGAGGGTGAGACACATATCTCACGACCAACCCTTGTCACATCCGGCGGACACGGGTATAATAGGGGAAGTGGAAGAGTCCATGTAACACATACCAAAACAAATGCTCAGCATTGAATAGTCTAAGGTTTTCAAAGTATTCTTTCCTTGTGTTTTCGCAGAACCCAAAGGAATAACAGCTGGAGTTTGGCTTATTGATTCTGTATGTCATTTTTGGATAAGCAATTAAAAGAATTATTGTTACCTTCTGATAAACCAACTCTAATCCATTAAAAGGTTCAACTAAGTATTAGCATAATTGGATGCCTAACACATAACTTGGATGGGATTGCATTCTCTATTAAAGTAACCAATTGACACAATTTAAATTGTTCGCACAGCACTTGTTATTTTGCCTCCGGTTTCCGAATGTTTTAAGTTTTGTTAGGGGAAAAAATGTCAAGATAATAATACTAATTGTCAGAAAAAATGAAGATGACAATTTCGATGCAGTTGCATCCATTGACAATGAAGAATTTTCCACTTCATGAAAGATACGGTACATAAGGAAAGAACCATACTTTTCAACAAAAGCAACACAGAAAAGTATTCAAAAACCGAGCAAATTTCAGGAAACCGAGCTAACATTGATCAATGTTCATAGAGCATTTAAGTAAAATTAAGATTCTAATAACATCATATTTTAATATTTATCAAAATCCCTTGGAACTATTAACGTTCATAAGTCCTCTTTGACATCACACAATTTACAAGAAGCAGAGCTCACCTCTACACGACACTAACAAAGAAATACAGGAACTAAATTCCTACACAGAAGATTCCTGGAAATCGCCAACGAAATACAGTTACAACTTACAAGTATGCTGTCCATGATGCAAATTCCATTCTTAAATCTCTGGAGAATATATAAAGTGCTCACCAGCATTATTCACCACTTCCTGCAAGCTCAAGATGTAATAAATCTTGCTTGAGCCACAAATATCACCACCACCAATAAGAAACCTCCCTGACAAAGAAGACTGCAATGTAAGACAACCCATCCACTTAAACTAGCATGAAACACAACAACCACCTCTAAAGAAGCAATCTTGACCCGTAAATAAAACACCACCATGACTACAACCTTTGATTATCTCAGATCATTATTTGCAGCTCAGGGTGACATCATGATCAATTTCAGTCACCAGAAGCCAATATCGGGAAAATAGACTGCTAACCATAACTTAATTGCACACGTAGAAGTCCTAGGAACTGAACTCTACCCATCCAACTCTAGTTATAATTGAACTAACAAAATTGGCGATTGGGGTTGCTGTATCTGCGTTTAACTCATTCAATTGCACAAAAACCCCAAATGCCAATTACTACCATTAACACTGCTAACCATCTAGAACAACACAAGAACAAAAACAACACTTACTGCTAAACTCTGAGAAGTTAAACCCAGAATCCAAATTGACAAGGGAAGGCAAGAATTACCCAAATTCAATCATCCCCAGTTGGAAACAGAGTGAGTACTTTCCTCCCATTAGCCGCAGTCCCCGATTCCATATCCTCCACATACGATGACGCATGACTCTGCAGCGGTGCTCCCATTCGATGAACACTCTGCGACTGCCTCGCCAAAAACGAATGCTCAAATTGCCCATTTGGCTGCGACCCAAAATGCCCCATATGCCGATACTGATTCTGCAACTGCGAATGTCCACCCACAGCCACCGCCGCTGCCGCCATCTGGTGGTGGTGCTGCAAGGCGGAGACAGGCACAAATGGCAAGAAATGCTCGGAATTCGATCGACCCGGGTGGAGAAAATGAGGCGGCACTGGCGAGCTAGCGAACAAATGATCGGTGGCGGGATCACTCCCACCGCCGCCGCCTCCGCCGCCACCGGCTGAGATCCCCTGCATACGCTTCAAGTAAAGGCGGTATTTTTGGAGATGACTCGCTACGTTCTCGCGAGTCAACCCATCAACACTCATGAGTTGCATTATGGTTTTGGGTACTGCGTTCTTGATACCCAAATGAGCCACGGCGTCTACGAACCTCTTGTGCAGCTGTGGAGTCCACACGAGCCGAGGACGTTTGAGGGTCCGAGCAGGCTCGTCGCCGGCAGACCCAGCTCCCAACTCGGCCAACTCGGCCGAAGCGGAATCGAATTCGGCCGAGTTGGGTTGGGAAGATGGGGTTTGAAGTGGCGGTGGAGGTGGTGGTTGTGGAGTATTGTTAGGGTTTCGGATATCAAAAGCAATAGCGAGATCAGGGGTGATTAGGGTTTGGGATAAGGGCATGAGTTCTTCAGGAGATGGGAGTTCATCTTCCCATTTTGAGAACCAATTGGAGTCATCTTCCCTCATATTTTCTTGATCAAAACCCTAGTTGAGGAATTTTGTTTGAGAGTGGTGTGAATTGGGTAGAAATTTCTTTCTGGATTTTTGATTTTGGTAGTCTTTATGGGTTCAAAATCTGTGGGGTTTGTGTAATTGATGAAGAAGAAGAAGAAGAAGAAGAAGAAGAAGAAAAGGGTGGGTCAATAAACATGGTAGGTGTGGGGAAGAAAGATTGAAGATTGTTGATATGGGTTTCTATGTTTCTCACTCTCTCTCTCTAAAGATTAAAAAAGATTTGATTTGCAGAGGGGGAGAGAGAGAAGGGGGAGATGGAACGGATGGAGGAGGGAGGGAGGGGGATTCGAGGTGGATCTTGTTTTTCTTTCTATTTGTTCAGCTTTTATTATTACTACAATGGTGGTTTTTGCAGGATGACTTTTCTTATGATTTTTATGAGGGTTTTATTACAGTTACTTTTGACTTGAGAGTGACATGTTAATAATGTGGTGTTGAATAGAAAAAAGGGATATTGCAAATGGGAGCAGTTTTTCTCGGGTTCAGTTTTTTAATTGGAGCGTTTTATTAGGTATAACGTTTAATATTTAAAATTTATTGAGTATTATAAAAATATTAATTATTATTTAATCATATTATATTTATATTAATAATTTATTTTTAAAATCACAGTTACGAATCCTAAGTATTGGATGGTTTGAATTATTAATGTGGATTCTATGATAGACCGACCGAGTCTAATAATACACTCTAGTCCGATTTCAAACCGAAAACGAGCCTCCACATTGCAAATCTAATTGGTAAGATTAAATGGTTCTAAAAGTAAAAAATAAAAATTTGCTTAAGGGTTGATTGGGATGACCTAAATAAATGTATTTTTTGCTTTTTTACGAAAAGATGTGCGAAAAAGTAAAGAAGTGATGTGATTGAAAAAAGATAAAAAAATAAATTATATTTGGGGTTGCCAAACTTACCTTAAGATTAAAAGATAATAATTGCAAACAAGAAAAGTATAAATATATTACAAAAATGAAAAAATAAAAATAAAAAACTAGAATTTGATCTTTTGATAAAAATATATTTCAAGTTTTTAATTCTATTATGATTCAACTTGACAAAATAAAAAACTCATGAAGTCATGATTTATTTTTATTACTATGCTCAAACTTTTTGTTTTTGTTTTTGTAAATTTCTCCTAAGAAGTATTGAAAAAATTCAAAAAAAAAAAAAATTTAAATTAAAGATTTGATTCCGATAACAAATAAAAAGCTCTAACTTTTCAATTATGGTAACTAACCTATCACATAATTATAGATATTTATATTTATTTTAAATTTTTTTTAATATACAAAAAAATTTATAGATTTTTTATAAAAATAATTTAACAATGTTATCACTAACCATAGTGTATGAGAGAAGTTGAAAAAGGTGATGCAGTAACTATGCACGGGTTATATTTTTAATTATTTGTATAAGGGAATTTTGACCAAAGCTCTCAAAAAGC
Source organism: Camellia japonica (assembly GCA_030407325.1). Taxonomy (NCBI): domain Eukaryota; kingdom Viridiplantae; phylum Streptophyta; class Magnoliopsida; order Ericales; family Theaceae; genus Camellia; species Camellia japonica. Next base: position 29,732,627 of record JAPPVO010000017.1, read on the forward strand.
ATATGGATTGGAAAAAGTTAATAAATGTTGATCAGAGAATTTTGACAAAATCAATAAATGCAGGCATATGGAAAGGCATGTGGATTGGAAAAAGTTAATAAATGTTGATTAGGGGATTTTGATCAAATCAATAAATGCGAGTTTTTTTTTTTTAAATTAAAAATTTAGAAAATTAATATTAGGATATTGAAACTCCCACAAGACTTGGGGGTTAGAAACTCTTTTTTCCTTATATATATAGATATAGATAGATTTTAAAAGGTTAATAAGTGCTCTTCATACATTAATTGTTTAATATTGAGATTAGTATAAGTGGATGTTTAGGAAGTGGGTTTTTTTTGTAGGTTTTTTTAGTTGTAGGATATTAGAGCATCTCCAATGCACTAGGCATATAATACTTGTTAGTTAAAATGCCTAGTATGATTCACTTTTTTCAATTCCAATGCACTAGACATATGATTAGGCATTTTGGCTCAACTCAGATTCACTAGCTACATGTAACTAGCCTTCAACGCCAGGCAAAATGTATTCAATCATTAGGATCATTTCCCTCTATATTTGTTGTTGACGTGGCATTCTATAAAATTAATAGTATTTGGATAAATAGCTAAAATAAAGAGCATGGTTGGAGTAAAAACATAAAACAGTTGATAGGCAAAATAAAAGATATACTTTATAGTAATATTTAGATAGGTAAAATGCCTACTACCGTTGGAGATGCTCTTATTAGAGAATTTTTTTTTTTTTTTTTTGGAAAGATAGTTGGGTTTTTTTGTGGTTGGATGCGATATTTGTGAGAGAAAAAGTGAAATGATTATCGGGTTTGATGTGATATTTTGTTTGAATTTTTTTTTTTTTTTTTTGTAACCAATTTGTCTTTTAGTGAAAAAAAAAAAACCAAAAAGAAACCAAAAAAACTCCTTCCCAAACAGCGCCTAAGTGTTTTAGAAATAGTGAAAAAGTTAGAATAATGTTATATGTATTAATTAATGTACTAACTAGTATACTAATAGATGATATGACATATTTTAGAGGTTTTAGATATTTGTAATTTGTATAATGGGTGGGGTCAGTAATAATGGCATAACACTAGTTGGTGCACTGGTGTGTACATTAATTGGTGCATGTAGCACCACTGAAAAAGTTAAGAAGTATTTTAAAAGGTGGTGTTACATGTATCAATTAATATACTAATTAATGTACCAACATAAGTTATTACATTGTTATTTCAACACTATGATCTCACTCATTATATAAATTATAAATATTTAAAACTTCTAAAATTATGTCATATCATTCGTTAGTACACTAATTGATATGTCAATTAGTGTATATAAGATTATTTATTTTAAAATGACTAAAAATTATTATGAAACTAATGAAAAGTACATTGAATTTTACATTTATTATGTATTTATTTTTTGGGAATGGCTTCCCTCCAGTCCGTGATCGGACTAGAGGGTACTGTTAGGCTCGTAGAGGCTCATCATGGGTCCCGTTTTGATAATCCGAACTATTAATGTGTAGGACGTGTCGAGTACTATATGTCTATAAAAAAATCACGTTGATTGGATATCCATAACTATGTGATTAAATCAGATTTTTGTAAGCTCTTTATTTTTCACCGTCTATTTTTTTTTATACAAAATTGATTTGATCACATAACTATCAATATTCAATCAACGTGATTATTTACAGACATATAACATTTGACGAGTTCTATACATTAAACGATTTGAATTATCAAAATAAAATCTGTAATAAAATTCTATAAATTTAACAGTACCATCCAATCTAATCACGGATTAGTGGGAAGTCATTTCCTTATTTTTTATAACACTTGTTAACCAGAAAACGGCATCACTGTCGTGACCCCTCGCTGGTGTGCACTTGTTGCGCCTAAAACAACACAATTTCACTTTCTTTTTTTTGGGTTGTCCTTTTGTGTTTTTTTTTTAAAATTTTTTATTCTGATCATCTTCTCGCTATGTAAGTATGTTACAGTAGTGTTTAAAAATCACGTGTAACGTTTTTTTAATTATTTTAGAGTTAAATTATTTTTAAAGGGTGAAATTATTTATAAAAAAAAAAATAGAGTTTGACTTCTGTAATAAAATTAAACTTTTAAATTTTAATTTTGTTAATTTAAATCATAATATTTTTATTTGCTATCAATCCAAATCATGCACCTATTTTTATTAAGAAAAATTGATGACAAAAAAGATTATTTTAGTCATTAAATTTAATATAGATATACATAAAATATATAAAAATATCATTTTTCGTTGAGTTTAATGACTAAAATATAATATTTTTGAAATTTTACTTAACAAAAATAGTTAAAATAGTTTAGATTGAAAATAAATTAAAATATCATGATTTAAATTAATAAAATTAAAAAATTAAGATTATTTTGTTTATAGGGATCAAACCATGTTTTTCTCTTTTTTTTTTTTGTAATTTTTTCTAAAGGAAGTTAATATAATATAATTTTATGTCTATATATATAGACATACTTATAAATAAATAAATTTAAATTATCACTCATATTAATTGAACGTACACTTTTTTACATTGCCAATATCACAACATATTTTTAATATAATTTTATATGTATGAATGTATAGAAATACACATAAATAATTTAATTAATATTATCATATATATTTATTTAATTAAGGAAGTGCCTATAATCTTTTCGTAAAATGTCATGGAGTGTTCGTATATTTTTACTAAATGACAAGGGTGTTTGTAATTTAACTAAATGTCAAAGGTGTTTGTAATATAAGTTCCAAATGTCAAGGGGCATTTCTGATATATTCAAAATATTTTTTTCTATTGATTTTGCTTAATGAAAATATGTAAATGGTTTACATTGAAAATAAATTAAAAATTTAAATTTTAAATTAATAAAATTAAAAATTCATAATTTATTTTGCTATAAAGGTTAAACTTTAGAGTGATAATAAACAAAAACATTACATATTATTCTCAAATACAACTCTAACCTGTAAAAAAAGGGAAAAAAAAAAAAAAGGAAGAAGAAAAAAAGATAGCAAGATTGTGCCGTTTTAGGCACAACAATGGGAACGATATATTTTTTTAAATGGTATCAATCCTAACAATTTGTTTGTTTCTCATAACTAATGTAGAATGAATAATTTAGACAACTTAATTACTTTTCTCCCTTCATTATGGGTCACATCTCCCATTCTTACCGTTGTCTATCACTACCTCCAGGCCAACCCTAACGTCGCATCTGGCCCCCAATTTTGTCTAAAAAGGTCCCCGAATAAGTTTCAATCTTCAGTTGTATTTGGTTCATTGAAATAAAATAAAATAAAATGAAAATACTCCAACATAATGTCCATTCTTGCGTTTGGTTTACTGAAAAAAAATAAAAATATTACAAATGAAATTATCATTTACTATTATTAGGAAATTGTTATTCTATAAAGAGACTAATAAATGATCATTCCATTTAATTTAATTTAATTTCAGGGAGCCAAACACTATATAATAGTATTAATAGTTTAAAAATGAAGTTTTACAAAAATATTTTAAACAATTGAATTGTTGAATTATTTAAAAGTAATGAATAATTATTTGTCAAATGTATAAATTATTTATAGAATATTATTTGATTATACCAATTACAATTATATTTGAATAAATATATACTAGCATATCACCCGTGCAATGCACGGATTGTGTTTACAATTATCTATATATGTGAATTGTGATTTTTAAATCTTTTTTTTTTTTAAATGTCTTCTTTTTCTCCTTTTTTATATTATACTAAAATTTTAATATTTTGATAACAATCATATGTGTTGGACTTTTCAATGAATTAAATGTTTTTTTTATATTATATTATATTAAAGTTTAATATTTTGATAATAATCATATGTGTTGGATTTTTCAAGAAATTTTTTTTATGCTTGTTCTTAATGCATTAAAGTGTTATTATGAGGGATAATAATCATATGTGTTGGGACTTTTTAAGAAATTCGTATGTGTTGTATTTCAAAGAATTTTTTTTATGCTTGTTCTTAATGCATTAAAGTGTTATTATGAGGGTAAGACTTGGGAGTTGGGAGAAGTTAATAAATGCTAAGATTTTTTTTTTAAATAAAAAAATCAGGAAATTTAGATTGAGAGATTGAAACTCTTACAAGACTTGGGGTTAAAAATCTCTTTTTGCTTAATATATAGTATAGATAGGTATATTTTTTAGTTGAAATTTATCAAATTTTACAACTCAATCTATCATATATGGAAAAAGTATGAACAAACTAATAATGTTAACAATCGAAGGTATTTAAAATTTATCTCCATATTAAAATATTTATGAGAGTTGGATATCATTTTGAGTTCGCTTTGGCCCCAAAAAAATTAGGGCTAGCCCTGACTAACTCTCTTTGGCGATGTAAATCTGGCCCATGAGCCCGCGCCCCATCAAAAGCTTGCCCAAGGCTCAATTAGGCTTGGCTAGGCTCGAGCCCGAGCCTAGTTTGAGACACTAGGCTTGGGCCTGGGTTGTGTGTTACGGAGCTCGGCCTATTGGCTCGCATAATGCCCATTTAAGGTCCGAACTGAGGCCTAACCCGCACGGAGATTCGGTGTCATTTTTTGTAGAAAAAGTAAAATTTTGATGGAAAAATGATCGGGCCCGACCCGGTTGAGGCCCAAATACCTCTGAGTCTGGGTCTAATTTTCTAATTTGTGGGCTAACCCAAATCAGGATGGGCCAGAACAAACCAAATTTACACCCTTCCTTCTTTTATTCATCGATTCACTGCCATCATTCATTTTTAACCAAACCACCCCAATCCTTCATTTTTTTTTCATCAACTGTTACTCCTCTCATTTGCTAATTCACTGCCACTCATTTTCTTCCTTCTGTGGTCGATAGTCACTGCCATCATCCAACATTATTGACAAAAATTAGGGGTTGTTTGTGATGATCTAAATAAATATATTTTTTGACTTTTTATGAATATGAGTTGGGTGTAGGTTGGGTTTGAAGTGATGTGGTATAGAGGTGATGTGACTTAAATAAGATAGTGACTTTTTAACTTTTTTTTAGATCATGCCAAATAAGGCCTTAGTTAAAATATCTATTCTTCCTTAATTATAATTAACAGATGATTAGAATTAATACCACCTTAAAATTTTAAAAAAATAAAATAATAAATGAATTAAAAAAATTTTGATAAAAATTAGAGTAGTTGATATTAAATTTTTTACTGAAATTTAAAATTAAAAAATGAAAAAAGTTTCGCAAAATAAAATTCCACTCTTTCTCTTCCAAGTAAACCCCCCCATCCGCAACGAAACCCCACACCGATTCGACGACATCTCGAAGTGGCTTCGTCCACTGCTTCCTCTCGGATGCAATGAAAGCTTGTGAAGATAGCGCTGTCAAGGTTCCTGAGGTTGTGTTGATCCTATTTCCATTCAAAATTGCTGATTAAGGTAGACTTCTCACATGTATACACTATACATACATGCAATTCTTATATAGTTGAATCATATGTCCATCCCTATAATTGGGTATTGTGAAGAAAGTGGAATAATTGAAAAAATAAGAGGAATTGATGCAATGTGGAAAGGGATAAAGCATACTGCACATGTCTTTCATCTAATGTACTCGAAATTAAATATATATATATATATATACGATCATGGAATACCTCTTTCACATTGATAGACCTTTTATATAGAAGATGCCTTTGCTTGATACTTGATGTGAGCACAAATACCACTTTTTTACTTCTTAATTTGGATCACCTTGATACCTATTAATTACTTATATAACCATATCATGGATTTGGATAGTAATTTGGAAATGAAAATTTCACCCATTTTTTTCCCTTTTCCCAATCCAAATCTTTATCCAAATCCATGTTCAAAACACAGCCTTAGGGACTGTTTGTTTAGCAGGATTAATAGTGAGAGGATTAATAATATGAGATTAGTGTATGATTGGTTATCTAGCTGGATTAGTGGGATAAATAATTCCTTATTTTCCACGTTTGTTTTGTAATGGATATGAAAATATATAATCCCAATTATATGTTTGTTTTGAAATATTAGTTATAAGATTAAAAAATCTGCCAATTTTTGTTAGATGGAATGTTATCGGAATCTAATCTGAATAATAAAAATTGCAACCAAATACTGGAATGAGAGTCTTATGGATTAATAATCTCAATACTATGTTATAATCCACCCAATCAAACAGACCCTTAAGGTACTAGGGTATATTAGGAATGCCATGGGTACTTTCAACTTCTTAGTACTATGGAAAATGCTAAAGAATATATTCATAAATAGACTTATAACTTAAAAGATTTATCAACTGCAGCTGTCATTAACAAAAAGAAAAAGAAAGTAGAAAAGAAGAGAGGAAGGAAAGTGCAACTCATTTTAAGAAAAAGAACGAATGCTATCCATAGACAAGTTTGTTTTGAAAATATTCAAGATACAATGTTGTCCACTCTTTCTAGGGAAAGAAAATGGAAAAGGCAAATATTTATTTACACACTTTGTATCTAAAATGTTTTGAGAGTCTTACAATCTTACAATTACTTGTTTTCATCATTGCTGTCATGGCCTCATCAAAATGAAAAGCTCCTCATTGTTATCTTTGTTGTCGCCATCATTCTTGTAATTGGTGTGGAACCATCACCATTATCATCGTCATTACCACCATTTTTAAAATGACTAAAAATTATTACGAAACGAATGAAAAGTACATTGAATTCTACATTTATTATGTATTTATTTTTTGGCAATGGCTTACCTCCAGTTCGTGATCAGTCTGGAGGGTACTGTTAGGCTTGTAGAGGCTCACCATGGGTCCCGTTTTAATAATCCGAACTGTTTGATGTGTAGGACTTGTCGATACTATATATCTATAAAAAAATCACGTTGATCGGATATTCATAACTATGTGATCAAATCAGATTTTTGTAAGCTCTTTATTTTTCACCATCAATTTTTTTTTTTATACAAAACTGATTTGATCACATAGTTATCAATATTCAATCAACGTGATTATTTATAGGCATATAACACTCGGCGAGTTCTATACATTGAACGATTTGAATTATCGAAATGAAACCCATAATAAGCCTCTATAAATCTAACAGTACCCTCTAATCCAACCACGGACTAAAGAGAAGTCATTCCTTATTTTTTATAACACTTGTTAACCAGAAAACGGCATCACTGCCGTGACCCCTCGCTGGTGTGCACTTGCTCTGCCTAAAACAACACAATTTCACTTTCTTTTTTTTTGGTTTTCTTTTTGTGTTTTTTTTTTAAAATTTTTTATTCTGATCATCTTCTCGCTATTTAAGTATGTTACAGTAGTGTTTAAAAATCACGTGTAACGTTTTTTTAATTATTTTAGAGTTAAATTATTTTTAAAAGGGTGAAATTATTTATAAAAAAAAAAAATAGAGTTTGACTTCTGTAATAAAATTAAACTTTTAAATTTTAATTTTGTTAATTTAAATCATAATATTTTTATTTGCTATCAATCCAAATCATGCACCTATTTTTATTACGAAAAATTGATGAAAAAAAAGATTATTTTAGTCATTAAATTTAATGTAGATATACATAAAATATATAAAAATATCATTTTTCGTTGAGTATAATGACTAAAATATAATTTTTTTGGAGTTTACTTAACAAAAATAGTTAAAATAGTTTAGATTGAAAATAAATTAAAATATCATGATTTAAATTAATAAAATTAAAAGATTAAGATTATTTTGTTTATAGGGATCAAACCATGTTTTTTTCTTTTTTTTGTAATTTTTTCTAAAGGAAGTTAATATAATATAATTTTATGTCTATATATATAGACATACTTATAAATAAATAAATTTAAATTATCACTCATATTAATTTAACGTACACTTTTTTACATTGTCAATATCACAATATATTTTTAATATAATTTTATATGTATATATAGAAATACACATAAATAATTTAATTAATATTATCATATATATTTATTTAATTAAGGAAGTGCCTATAATCTTTTCGTAAAATGTTATGGAGTGTTCGTATATTTTTATTAAATGACAAGGGTGTTTGTGATTTAACTAAGCCTTTGTTTGGTTTTTCTCCCAGGCTATATAATCATAAAAGACAAAAAAAAAGTTACAAAATCACAAAAAGACAAAAAAGCTACAAAAGTACCAAAATATCCCATATACAAACAAAAAGTCAAAAAAGTATCATTCTATACTAAGGGCAATTTTGTCATTCTAAAGCCAAAAAGTCAAAAAAGCCAAACAAGAATACCAAACGACTAAAAAAGTCTCAGGCTAAAAAAGTCAAAAAAATCAAAAAACCAACTAAAAAAGCCAAAACCAAACGACACCTAAAATGTCAAAGGTGTTTGTAATATAAGTTCCAAATGTCAAGGGGCATTTGTGATATATTCAAAATATTTTTTTCTATTGATTTTGCTTAATGAAAATATGTAAATGGTTTACATTAAAAATAAATTAAAAATTTAAAGTTTAAATTAATAAAATTAAAAATTCATAATTTATTTTGTTATAAAGGTTAAACTTTAGAGTGATAATAAACAAAAACATATTAATTACTTATATCATCATATCACGGATTTGGATAGTAATTTGGAAATGAAAAGGGGGAAAGGTAGGTGAAATGCTAATGAAATATAGTTACATTTCACCCATTTTTTTTCCCTTTTCCCAATCCAAATCTTTACCCAAATCCATGTTCAAAACACAGCCTTAGGAACTGTTTGTTTAGCAGGATTAATAGTGAGAGGATTAATAATCTATGAGATTAGTGTATGATTGGTTATCTAGCTGGATTAGTGGGATAAATAATTCCTTATTTTCCACGTTTGTTTTGCAATGGATATGAAAATATATAATCCCAATTATATGTTTGTTTTGAAATATTAATTATAAGATTAAAAAATCTGCCAATTTTTGTTAGATGGAATGTTATCGGAATCTAATCTGAATAATAAAAATTGCAACCAAATACTGGAATGTGAGTCCTATGGATTAATAATCTCAATACTATGTTATAATCCACCCAATCAAACATGCCCTTAAGGTACTAGGGTATATTAGGAATGTCATGGGTACTTTTAACTTCTTAGTACTATGGAAAATGCTAAAGAATATATTCATAAATAGACTTATAACTTAAAAGATTTAAAGAAAGTAGAAAAGAAGGAAGGAATGAAGTGCAACTCATTTAAAAAAAAGAATGAATGCTATCCATAGACAAGTTTGTTTTGAAATTATTCAAGATTCAATGTTGTCCTCTCTTTCGAGGGAAAGAAAATGGAAAAGGTAAATATTTTTTTCCACACTTTGTATCTAAAATGGTTTGAGAATCTTACAGTCTTACAATTACTTGTTTTCATCATTGCTGTCATGGCCTCATCAAAATGAAAAGCTCCTCATTGTTATCTTTGTTGTCGCCATCATTCTTGTAATTGGTGTGGAACCGTCACCATTATCATCATCATTACCACCATTTTCGTCTTCTACTTTTTCATCCTAAATGAATACACAACAGTGAAGTAGAAAATTTGTTTGTGAACAAAATATTTCTTCAAAGGAGCTAGAAATCTATAATGGGCATAAAACTTACATATTGTTGTTGTTGTGGTTGCGGTTGCGGTTGTTGTTGTTGTTGTTCTTCTTCTTCTTCTTCTTCTTGCTATTGTGAAAATAACAGTATAAGATATGTTGATAACTTACCTAAAAGTGTTAACCAAGGATGTCTAAAACTTGCAAAAATAAATCCCAAAAGAAAGCCTTATTTCGAAAGTTTTGACAGGTTTTTATTACTCCATCAGATCTTTTGAAAATGGCTTTTCTCACTCATAGAGGAAGAGTACATGCTAGTGTCCTCTTCACTTTCGATGTGAGACTTAGAACATGCCTAGCAGTAGCCAAGGTTGTTACAATCTTCTATTGCCACAATTAATGCTTTTTAGTTATGTCTAAATACCATGACTGCCTCCTGGTTAACCATGAAATGCTGCAGGGCTCTCGAGCCCACATGTTCATGTACACAAGTCAGCTCTCGCAATAATTCTCTCTGGAGCTGCTACAACCCCTTGACTCCTGCAGGCTACGTTGGAACTAGCCAAGAGTATGGCTTTCTTCTCAAGAGAGCAGAGAAACGCATACAATCACCCAAGGTGTGACCATTGAGACTTGTTGGACAACACAAATCTAGAATGCAACAATCCAATTGAGAATTAACCTAAAAATGCAAATTCTTAATACATAGGCTTGTAAAGTTTGAGGCCCACATATGACACGAACGTGTCCAGAAACAAAAACGATCGCCTAAGGTGACCATTGTGACTTATTAGATGATACGAATCTAGAATGCTATAAACGAATTGAGAATTAGCCTAAAAATGCAAATTCTTCGTACATAGGCTTGTAAAGTTTGATGTCCAAATGTGGCATGAACGTGTCTAGAAATGCAGACGATCACCTAGGGTGTGACCATCAAGACTTCTTAGGTGACACAACTCTATAACGTGACAATCCAATTGAGAATTAGCCAAAAAATGTAAATTCTTAACGCATAGATTTGTAAAGTTTGAGATGATACTAGAAGTAACATTGTGGGAACTCAACTCACCCATAACCCTCATCACAAAATTCTGACGTGGGATCAACATATGTCAATTCAGGTTGGTGTTGTTACAAAAAGTTTAAGTCAATTATGAAAATTGTGTGGGTTTAGACTTATATGGCTTTTGGTATATGGATGTGTGCATGTGTGTGTGTTCTTTACATGTAACTAAGAAAAACGATTCTTGTGAAGGAATCTGTGGCACCCCAATGAACCTTTTGAGTTGTCATTACTCTTCTAAAATTAAGCCATTTAGAAAAGAAGTGTGTACTTTAGAATTTATTTGGCCTTGGGGTGTAGGTGTAATGTAACCAATTGCAAACTTTCGATGTAGGACTCAACACATGCCCATCTAGGCCAGTGTTGTGAAAACTCGTTCCCCCAACCATGTTATCGTCGACATCCTTGCCATAGGTCCAAGTTAGCTCCACTACAATGGTGCGTAAACATTTTTTAATGATAAAATTTACCTTAAGTATATAATGGAACGAAAAGGTGAGTGGTCATCATGTGTAGCTAGAGTTGTTGAGTGTTTAGAGCATACCTTTCCTTTGGTGAAGAGGTAATGAATGGTGTCATTGAGCTCGCCCCTCCAGTCTCCTGTTTCTGTCTCTGTCTCTTCCCAGTCCGACACATCTGTCCATAAATCTGTTTCTCTTACATAAATTAGGAGCCACGGCTGTCCCTCTTTCAGTTTCACTTCCCTTAACTTTGGGGTGCTTAAGTATTCTTGAGAGAAAGTCTCCATTTTGGGGCATTTAAGGACAGCTACACGTTCTAGCATTGGCAATTCTAAAGTACAAGAGATGCTGCAAAAACTCCTCAGCCTCAGTAAACTTTTGAGTTTCAAATATTTTAACCTGGGGAACAAAATTTTATCTATCTTTCCTTCGCCTCCTTCCTCTTTAACTATTTCTTCCATCTTAAAACAACGATATATTGTTAGTTCTTGAAGATACACAAGAGCTTTGACCATGGATTGAGAGAACAGATTTGTCAAACTGCTACAATCTTTAACAATCAACGATGATAATTTTTTAAAGAGAACTCCGCGGTGATCGTTCTTGCATATTTGTGTGAGTCCATAAAGTTGGATCAAAGTGAGTTTTCTCAACTGTGTAGTTGTTAGCTCCCCTACCTCTCCAAATACTTCTTCCACCGAACCACAGTACCATATAGTGACATCTTCAAGATTGGCATCAATATAAGCATTTGAGATGGAATTACATTTGTTAATTTGCTACAAAACTTCACATTTAGTGCTTTTAGTTTGCCAAAGGAGCCAATCAGAAGTTGGTTGGACCATATCTCCTTTACGTTCTGTAGTCCACAGAGCTCCAAGTTCTCCAAGTTAGGAAATGTAACCTGTAGACATCTCTATGTTAAAGATACACTGAAAAGTAGTATAAAAAGAGAGTTCAAGTTTGACTAACATTTAATTTCTACTTACGTTTTCATTGAAGAGAGGTTGCATGGGATTTTGAAGGTTGTCACCTGAGAGCTCCTCTCTAGATCCTTCATCAATCACCTTCACTTTTGAGTAGAAACTCTCAAGGTTTGGCAGACTTTCAAGCTTCAAGAATTTCAATTTTGGGAACTCAATTTTAACCATTGAACTTTCACCTTGTTCATTCCCCTCTGCGACAATTACTGACATCATCTTACATTCACATATCTCTAGTTCTTCGAGTTGTGCCATACTATTGATCACCATGTCTTGTGAGAACAGATATCTCACATTGTCACATCCATGAACATGTAGAACACGCAGGCCTGGAAAGTACACATATCCCATTGGCTCCCTCTTTGAAATATAGTTCAATTTCGGTAGATTTTTTAATTTCACTGATTTCAATTGAGAGAGCATGACTGAATCTCCTTCTTTAATATGTAGACCCTCCAATTCAAATACCTTTTCCAATAACCTGCAACCTTCTATGATGAGTTCTTCAAGATTTTGCAGCCTTGACAGCAAACATGACGGAATAGCTTTCAACAGTTTGTTGCACTCTTCCACCAGTATTTTTCTTAGTTTAGAGAAGGATCCTGCTGGGAGTTTCTCAGGTACCATCCCTTCCAAGTGGTCAAAGTTCCTGAGTTCTAGTACCTCCAAGCTTGGGAATTCAACCTGCAAACAAGTCATCAGATCAATAGTAGTTATATCGTCTCCAGGGATGATTATAATATGTCTCCCTTTCCAGGACATCTACAATATATCAAATTTAATAATGGGAATAAGATTTTGTTGCCTTCTGTTTTGTTATTCATATATCAGAAATAGAACTTAAAAAATATTGGATGAGACATTTGATGCATACTTCTGTGGATGCAGATTATGTTCTAAGAACATAATGATCACTTTCTCAATATGAAATGTAGAAACATACCTTTGGTGGGAAGATAGATTGCAAGGCAGCATTGTAATTGTCTCCAGCAGCTAGATTACTATTTCTAGGGCAAAAATTCTTGATCTTTGGTAGACTTTCAAAGTGCAAGGTAGCCAGTTTAGGGAACTCTATCTCATCAATCCCTCTCGAGAAACCATTGAGGCTTGGTAGGTTCTTTAGCTCCAAGAATTCCAATTCGGGGAACACTATCTTGTCGGTTGAATTCCCATCTTCTCCCATTTCCTTCCAAACAACTTCTTCCATCATGTCACAACGACCGATGCTGAGTTTTTGGAGTTGCAGCAAACCTCTTGCAATTGACTGTGAAAAGAGATTTCTCAATCTGTCACAAAACAACAATCTAACAGATCTTAGGTTGCTGAGGCAAAAAGTAGTTTGAGTTGGATCTTCCACCAGAAAATGAGTCAAAGCAGGTAAGTGATATAGTGTAATCCCTCTTAGATGCTTTAATGAACCCACTGGAAATTGACCATGACATATCTCTTTCAGGTTAGGCAGGTTTTGCAATTCCAGTGACTCGAGGACTGGGAAAACAGCACTAGGTGAGTCCCAATACATTGTGTTGGCAAGACATTCAGGCGTGTCACAAGAAACAAGGGTTAAATCCCTCAAGTTTTGAAGCTGACCATCTTGAAGTAACTCTTGTACTGCGTTCTCTGAACCCTCCCCTTCTAAATGCAGAAGTTCAGCACTCTTTAGCAGCTTATCAATCCCACTCCCTAAAGGAATTGGCATTTGAGGTATCAGTACCAAATGCTTTTCATATCGGAATCGACAACAATCATAGTCATTGTAGTAGTTAAAATCACCTACCGATATCTTGTATTTCACCAGGTTCTCAAAGGATGGATTTCTTGGCAGAAGCGCTGCATCTGGTATATGAATGTCTACGGTACTCAAATGAGGTAAGGACTCCAGTTCTGTGAGGGTTGCGTTTCTTCTTCCTTTTCCTTCTTCGGCCTCCCAGTGTTTAAAGCTGTCTCTCATATACAGTTCTTGTAATTGGACTAGGCCTGATATGACGCCTGGTGATATTCTTTGAAGATTTTTACATTCTAGCAGATCTAACAACCTTAAATTAGTCAATCGTCCTATTTTTTCTGGCAACACCTCTATGGATGAACCACGAAAGCTTAGGATTTCTAGATTGACTAACTCTCCAATTATAGATATGTCTCTCAACTGGCAAGAATGCAGACCTAATGTTTGGAGGTTTCTGAGTAACCAAAGCGATGATGGTAGTAATTGAATAGGCATGCCTGATAACGTTAGAACCTCGAGTTTTCTCATCCCTACAAAAAAATTGTATGATCTTTTTAGTGAATCATTCTTGCATGTTAACATGAGCAACTTGAGCTTTTTGCACTCTAATTCCTGTGGAAACTCATGTATTGTATCTGCTATCACTGAAATTGAATTGTAGTGATTATAAATTCTGTTCTTTGGCCACTCTCTCAATTCAACGCCATGTTGTACCATGAACACATGATCATCTTTCGACGCAATTGATATGGCAACATCGCGTACTGCATCGTGCATCTTGACATGGTCATCCACATCGCTCTTTAACAGTAAATGACAGCTTTTCAGTTTATCAACCAATGCGCATACTCGATCTCTTGCTTCCCCTAATTCATCAATGTTACTGAACAGCCTTAGCCCCATTCCCAATCTTACCAACTCTTCGATTGGAATATCATAATCTTCTTGAAATAAACAGCATAGCAAAAACAATGACTTTGCTTCCTTATTATCTAGAAAATTGTAACTGAGCTCCAGAGAACGATGCACTTTGGCGTTCACTTCTGAGCTGCTTTCTCCACTTGGCCTTCTTAGTTGTCTAAGCGCATCATTCCACACATGCCTGTTTTTATTCCTTAGAGCCTTTCCTATGGTTACAAGTGAGATTGGTAAACCACCGCATTCGTTAGCAACCTCTTTAGCTATTTTTTGCAGATCAGGGTTCTCAACAGATTCACCAACCATCTCCTCAAAAAGTTGCCATGCTTCATCATCTGGTAGGACTTCAATTGCGATATTCTTTTCAGTTCCCATTTCATTGCACACGTCTTGAATTCGTGAAGTCAACACAACTTTGCATCCCTTATGGTCTGTTCCAGAAGGGATGCCTACGTCTGCCAAGTCGAGGCGGGCCCAAACATCATCTAATATCACAAGAACGCTATCGACATCCTTTAGTCTCTCGTGTAGCCGACTTGCTCTTGCAAATTCACTTTCGTCTTCGAGTTTCAGACCCAACAGCTCTGCAAGATTGCGTTGGATCTTCTTCAGGTCTGGCTGTTGGCTAACAGCTGTCATCACAACCTCATCAAATAGATTCCCTGTTTTCACTTTTTGAGCGACATCTTTGACCATCGTTGTCTTCCCGATCCCACCCATACCACATATCCCAATCATGTGGATGTTATCATCCTTTAAAGCCTCCATAACCTCTCTCATAGTAGATATTCTCGACTCAAAACCGTTATTGCCACCGGTGGATGTCGAGCCCATCCCAACTAAAGGTGGTGATGGTGGTGGTGGTGGTGGTGGTGGTGGTGGTGGAGGAGGAGGAGGAGGGTAAGACACCCTCTCAAACTTGCCATCAGCTCGGAGCTCAACAACGGCTTGAATTTTCTTCTTTGCCTCTCTGCTGAGAGCGTAACGTGACTTGAGGTTGGGACACAACCCATATACACATCCATTCTGAACTTGGACCGTGTCTTCCAGAATCTTCTCTGCCTCTGTCTTGATCTCGTCCACGCTTGTCAGCCAAGCCACTACATCAGGTCCGATGACTTGTAAATTTCTTCTGTCCGCATCAACCGATAGTTGTAAGCCAACTCTCGTATTTTCCAGCTTCTCAACTTGGTTTCTGAGATTGTTGATGTTGCTGTTGTAGTTGATCATGTAACCGAATCGTCGCCCAATTGGAGTCAATATAAACTCTCCAACTTTCGCTGCGGCATTTAGAGCTCCTCCAAGAATTGCAAAGATTTCCACCATCTCTCCTGTTAATTGACGTGTTTTCTGTTTCCTCTCTGTCTTTGGTTTATCTTTATCTTTATTATTATTATTATTTTTGGTGGGTTTCTTGCAAGGATATATGCAATATATATAGGATAACACACTGAAAGAAAGGTTGAAGACAAGTGCAATGCAAAAGAAAGATATGCACAAGAATCTAATTCAAAGGTAACAAAAGAAAGTTTTGGATGCTTACCATTTCTGCTATAATGATAGATGATGAAAGAGGCCTATGATAAATATATTTGTAGAGAGAGAGAGAGACAGAGCAGTGACTCCCAGCCAAACTGACAGAGAATGAGGTTCACAAGAGCACATATGAAGTGAAGCAACACCGATAGGGTCTGTGGCCAAGTCCGATATAAGCTCCTATTGATTCAAAATAGTGGATTTGACAATTTTAGATGGGGTCAATATATTTTTTTCGATGAATGGCCCACAGTTTTGGACCAATAAGAGGTTTTGTTTCGTGTGAACAAATTCATTTTTGTCTGTAGCCTTGGTGGTAGATACAAATTGCATTGGTTACAACGGCATTTGCAGGTCAATGGTATACAGTGTACAGCTTGATTATATATATATATATATATATATATATATTATTAATTTAGACTTTTAAGTATAAAAAAATCAGTTAATTAGGTCTCCCACATTTGCAATGAAGTTGCCTTTTCACCTTAGGGGTCTACATTTCATAAAACTGAGGTGTGAAAGCTTTTGTGGGTTGTGGGCAAGTTGACATTCCTTACCAACCATAAATATCTCTGTATGATGTTATTAGAAACATAATAGCAATTTACTCATTCATAGTTTGGAACAATTATGATCTGTTATATATAATTCAGGCATAGCTGCTGAGAATTAAGCCATATATGTGTATGAACTTGTCAAAACATAATTGATTCTGGATCTATTTTATGATGCAGGTAGATTATGAAGACACTGAAGAACTTCTCTAGAAGCGATAAAGCTTTCTCCATTCTTCAAGAAATATTAAAACCCTGTTTATGTTTTCACTTTGTTCATTTGGGAATTTGGTGATTCATCCCATAATTTGTGACTTGATTATAATTTTTCATTAATTGATGTGACATTTATTATTTTATTTTTATAAATTTCGTTTTTTAACTTAAAGCTTCATTATTAAATATCATACCAATACATATAAAAAATTATTAATCTGTACATAATTTTCAAACAAATAATCCACCAACAAAGAACCAATTCACAATACGACAATAGCATATTTAATAAAAATTAAATACATGAAATCAGAATAAACCAAGTGGCCGGGGAGAGTTTCCTGCCATGTGACTAAAATTTTGTTGGAAAATGATCAATTAGTACTTTCAGAAAATTATTACAGATTTATGAAAAAAATTAAAATTTTAATTACTAATATTTATAAAAATTATTATTTATCTGTAATTTTTTCTTAAGAACTTATACTTAATTGATATTTTTCCAATTTTGTTTAGGTGTTTTTGAGGAATGGTCCTAATAGGTCTACCATGGGCTTATGATGTTGGATTTTGTAAAATTCATCATGAGTTTTATTTTGATGATGTAAATAAGTTAAATTATTTGGAAGTTCTATTTAAAAGAGGAGAAATTTATTTAGTCTTACAATTTTTTGGATACTCTCAAAAGTCCACTACGTATTTTTCTTATTCATTCTTCTTTGTGCATTCATTCTTCTCTGTCTCTTTCTCTTCTTTTCCGGTGACTGACAATCATGCCTTACTTCTGCTCTTTCTCTTTCTAACATATAATTACCGGCGACCGACGACCACTATTGATTGAGGTTTACCGGCAATCACCAACCACTGATTTCTTACTTCACTCTCATCGATGACGAGGGAGACAAATTTCTGGCGAAGAAGATGAGTAGATCCACTCAAATCTTATGTAGATACATGAGAACTGATTAGATTTAAACTAACAAATAATTGTCGGGGTACAATCTTTTCTATATATTTGTTTCTTTTTCTTTCAATCTCTCAATTTTTTACCTTTTCTCTGTTACACACTTCTATTTTCCTATTTTAATGGAGAAATTTTTCAAATTCTGAACAAATTATTTTCTAGTTTTAGTTATAGGCAGTAAAACAGTAAAATTTTACAGTTTTAGTTTTTTTGATGCTAGAATTAATCATGCTTTAAAACTGTAAATTTTGCAGTTTCATAACATGTTTTTCAGTTTGATTAATAAGGATAAATGATTGATAGAATCATGTTTTGAAATTGTAACATTTTACAATTTCAAAGCTTGCTTTTCAGTTTGATCAATATTAGAGATTATTTACTTAAACCTACAAAAATTAAAAAATAATATATATATATATATATATATATATATTCCTATTGTTGTTGTTTATTGTTTTTTTTTTTTCAAGTTATCAATATTTAGCACATTTTGTTATATTTTTTCACTACAATTTCTTCATTTTTTTTTTCCGGTAATATTTTGGACATTCCAGTGAATATCCGATGATTTTTTTGATGTCCAGCGAACATTCTGGATATTCCGACGACTTCCAGTGATGTTCAGAACACTCCGGCGATACTCTGACGAACTTCTTGGTGATGTTGAGTATTCCGGCAAGTTTCTGGTGACCATTTGACGGAAGTCCGGCGATAGTAAGATGTAACAGCGTTTTTAAATTTATATTAAAAAAAAGAGATTTTTTTTTTGTAATAATTAAAAATATATAGGATTAATTTGTACAAGTGTTTTAAATTTGTTTTTGGAAAATATATAGGATTAATTTGTACAAATTTGTAAAAATACATAGGATTAATTTGTACAAATTTGTTTTTGGATTAGATGAATTTAAAACTTTGTATATAAGGTTTACTAGTAAGTGTCCCTTTATTTTACAAGACTTTGTATGTAGATCATTTATAACAAATACTGAATCAATATTTATAGTCATATAATATAACAAATAAACATTAAAACATGAAACAGTATCATAATGGCTTTTTTTTAGAGTGACATTTTCAACTATCCATCGATGAAGAATACGAATGTGGGGTTTTAAATGTCTGGCTAGTAAATTAGTGCCGCTGAATCGGTTGTCACAAATTGTGGTATAAATCTGAGTGACATCACCAAACATTTGTTCTAAGGCAGACTCATTTTGAAAATAATATTGTAAATCTCCTGTTTCAACTCCAATAATTTGTGCGAAAGTACGGAGACTGAGTGTGATTATTTTCCCTTTCACATAGGAGGTCAGACTGAACGGTTCATTTTGTTGGTTACCAGCTGTTAAGTGAACATAAAATAATCGTACAAGACGGGGATATACCTTATTTGGTAAATTAGTTAAAGGTAACCATCCCATTATATCTAATTTACCAACTAAGAGCGGATCATATTGAGAAAGTAGTCTTACATTTCTCCCCGTAACAATTGGTCGATGAATAAAATGTGAATAGGCTTGTTCATGATGATACGTTAAAAAATCATTATTTGGATTGTCATGATGTTGTTGCTGTGGTTGATGTTGTACAGGGTTTGAGGATTTACCACGTTCGGGTCTGGTTCGTTTTGTTCTTGGCATGATAGCTGCAACAATGAAAGAAAAATGTATAAAAAATATATATTAAAACATGAGTTAAGAAAAATGTATGAAAAATATATCAAAAATAGTATGATGTAGAAAAATGTATGGAAAATATATCAAAAATAGTATGATGTTGGTGTAAAAAAATTGGAACAGATATGAAAAACAGGAATAGATCGGCAACAACTACAAAACTGATCGGCAATAGGATGGGATGACCGGCCGGATGACCGGCCAGTTGACCGCCCGGTTGTCCTTGACGGCCACAGTGTTCTTCCAGTCTTCGAAAGCTACTGCTCTTAATACTATCTGAAGCTAGTCTGAATAAAATATGTGTAACAACCCCATCACGTATAATGATTAGTACTCGATTAATAACGAGGATTTGAAATTAATTGCCGAGTATTAAGATTTAACTTGAGATTTATGAAAATTGCGAATTAAATTTAGTTATGGGGTGTCCTATTTGAATATATAATTTAATTGATGGAAACTTGGAGTCTGATCGGAAATTGAAGACCTAAATGATTTAAGAAACCAAAATTGAGGTTGGAAATGAGTTCAATTTAATAATTGGAGCCTTTTGGGTTATTGATTAAAGATTTGATTTTGAATTGATAAATTTAAATATATTTAATTAGGCTCTAATGGAAGTCAAATAGATTAATTAAATTATGAGAGATTTATGATATGTTATAATTTATTTAATCGTGTGTTAATTAAGATTTATTAAGACCAAGTGGTGCCTAATTAAATTAATTCTAGACAAAAAAACTGAGTTATGAACTAAATTAGAAGTTAAGGCATAAGTGGGTGTGGGTGTACTGAGCGATGGTGTGTGTGTGCATGTGAAGGTTGTGCTGGAGCTCTTGGAGTTGTGCACGTGTGTGTGTTGTGGTGTCATGAAACCAGTGTGTGTGTATGTCATTGAGGGTGTTTAGTGGTGATAGTGTATGGATTTTTTTTAGGACCATTTCATCACCCGTCCGGAGAGAGTAGAACCGCGAGAGAGGGTGGGAGGGAGAAGTTCATCTTTTGCTGGGAAAAGCTTGAGTTTAGGAGATCTAAATGGAGATAAAAAGAGGACTCAAGGAATTAAAAAAAAAAAGAAAAAGAAATTCAGCCATGGGAGGTTAAAGGTAAGGATTTCAAACTTGATTCTTGTAGTTTCATTTTCTAACAACTGAAATTAAGAAGTAATTAGGTTCAATTGCATGTAATTAAAAAGAAATTGGCATGAAGATGAAGAAAATTTGAGGAGAGTTTGATAATTAAGAGATTGATGTTGTAATTTAGTATTTAAGTTTGATCTTTGTCATTCTTCATAAATTTAAAGTCTAACCTCACATGCATTGTGGGTTTCTAAGATTCTAGATCTTAATTTATGATTTAAAGATTTATGAGCTTAAATTTGGAATAGATATGAAGAAAAATAAGCTAGGCTCATGTTTATGGAAAATTAGACATTGATTTGGTTTTGATCTCTAACCCATGCATGTAATATAATGAAAGAGTTTTATTCAAAATTTAATTATGTTTTGGAACATCTATGATTATGAATTAAGTTTTGGGTGTGTTATGAAGGAAATTAATTTAATCTAAACTTGGCTAAATCAAGAATTAAATTATGATTTGATTTTGAATATAGAAAATTAGTTGGTTTTAATCTTAATTTCATACATGCAAATGTTTTCCTAAGAGTCATATAACTTCAATTTCATGTAAATTAAAGGGATTAGTAAGAGAGTGATAAAATTGAATTAGATTCCAAATTATAGAAGTTAATTTGAAATGGGTTACATGCATGTGAGTGGTCATGGTAGATAAATTAGAAATTAATTATCTTTGGCTTGATTTTGTAGAACCATCCTATAATACTTGGAGATTTGAGAGTTAATTCATGAAATTAGGATGGAATTGGGTGTCAAATATAAAATAAGTTACATGCATCATGTAATTTCAAGAATTGGAAAGCCTAATTTATATTTTAGAATTGTGGGTTGATATTGATAAAATGAATTAAAACTAAATTTGGCAATTGGGGCATGATTTTGAATAAATGATTTTTGAATAAATGATTTAGCAATTTATGACTTTAATAAATGGTTCTCCATGTTTGTATACTAAGGTACATGTTTTGAGGCTTTGAATACCAAATTGGAACTTTAATTGCAATTTTAGAATTTCAGAATTTTCGTTGTCCGCTCGAGCGAGGGAAGTCTCGCTCGAGCGTGAAAATCGACCTCCCAGCAGTTTTTTCAAATTTTACAGTCCGCTCGAGCGACCAAAGTGGCGCTCGAGCGAAGACCCATTTTCAGCACATTTTAGAAAGTTGCATTTAGTTTATATTTTTATCCTCATCTCTTTCCAAAGCATTCTAAACGTGATTTATGACTCAATAAAGAATAATAGAAAAAGAATGAATCATTGATCTTGTGGTAATTGTTTAAGAAGCCAAGTATAGGATCAATCTATTTGGAAAAGAAGAACTTAGTAATGAAAGAATATGTAAAATAAGAACCCGGTTTATTTAAATGTGAAAGAATAAACGTAGTAGAACTTCGGACTATAAACACTAGAAAGGACAAGTTTAATCAAGGGAGTAATATTGTATTTCAATGTGTATATGTTATGTGATTGTGTAGGTCACGCGCCATTGTCTGCCTGATTTATCTAATATGTCCAGTCTGTCTGATTTGCTTCTACAGCCATCTGTGAGTAATAACTCTGTAAAGTTATGTTTAACTTTAAGTATTTTCTGACTGATATGATATGATCTGCTTTCTGAAACGCTATGTTATGAATTATGAATGAATGTCCAATTTTCTGAAAAGTATTGTGGCACCCTTAGTCCCTATGGCCCTCGCCCGGGGGTAACAATACCGTGGCCTATGGCCCTCGCCCGGGGGTAACAATACCGTGGCCTATGGCCCTTGCCTGGGGGTAATAATACCATGGTTACTTGCGCGCAAGATATGGACCTTCACGGTCGTTGGTACCAGCTCTGTTTGTGGTCTTTAGACTTGCCTGATCTGATAGCTAATGGGTGTACCACATATGATCTTATGCAAAATCTGAATATGAATATGAATGTAAGCATGTATCTGAATCTACTTCTGATTTGACATTTGAATATGCATAAGACTCTGTTTCTGATATGATTGTGTTTCTGATATAAACTCTGTGATGGACATCATTCATTAAAACCCTTTACTCTGTTATTATTCACTGGGCTTTAGCTTACTGTATTATTTATGTATGTAGGTGATCAGGCGCGTGACCAGGCTTAGAGGCATCTGTCTAGAATCTGTTCTGTCAGCCAACCTATGTGCCTCCCGTGGAGGTTCCGATTATGTTAAGTGTTATCGTTATGTAATTTAAGGTTTAAGTTATGTTTTCTCGTTTGGTTCTTCAAGTCATGTGTATTTTGAAGAAGGGACCAAGTCCCTTCTTGCCTAATCTGTATATATGGTATGACGTGGGGCTGATGTGTATATATGTATATAAAAAGTTTAAAATTTTCTATCTCATATAAGTCTGCACAGCTCAATGGATGTTGTATATTATTATTTGCTTCCGCTAGCCCTAATATTTTGTTAATCTATTCAGAGGCCGTAGGTAATCCTCAGATTACTGGCCGGTTACGGTGCCAAACCTATAGGGGGGGTTTGGGTCGTGACAATATGAGATGCGAAGGTAATACGAAACTAACCTGTAATTGAAATTTCCTTCACCAGAATCAAAGGAATTTAATTAATGTTCTTGATGGAGCTGAGATGGTGAAGATGGTGTGGTTAAAGGAATGAGAAATCAGATTTTATAGGAAGGCTGAGATTCAGAAGGTTCAGCTTGTTTTTTAATTTTTTTTTTCTTTTATTTTTATCTATATTTTTTTATAATATTAATAATGTTTTAATAATAGTACATCTGAACACTAATATACACAGCTATGATGTACATCGTTGTAGACACCCCATTTTTGACCGACCTTAAGACTCAGACGTCACCGATTGAGCGCTCGGTGATGTTGCATATTGTGCTCGTTCAGAAGTCTCAGAGTCGCGGCCGTGAGCCCTGCCTCCGGACTTCCGAACCCTCTCTGTACCTTGCCTCGGTTTGCGAACCAGACTCGGTTTTCTCTGTTTCTTTTCCTGAGGGGAGGGAGAGGTCCTGCAGACCATCTCTCAGTGGCCGTGGGCTACATTTCGTGGCCGTAGGCCATTTTGCCCATTTCGGAGCCCGGTTCCCGTTTTCGGAGCCGTCAGGTCGTGTGCCTCGGTTCGGGACCGCCTAACCATCTCCGACTGCTCCGGTTTTTGGCATGCATCTCATTTACTCCCTTTTGAGGGACACTGAGGCCTGAGAAACCCACTTCGTGGTCGAATGCTACTTTCAGTACTTAACAGTCGGTTTTCGGGGCCCCGAACTGCGCGTTCTGGCCCCCG
Source organism: Camellia japonica (assembly GCA_030407325.1). NCBI lineage: Eukaryota > Viridiplantae > Streptophyta > Magnoliopsida > Ericales > Theaceae > Camellia > Camellia japonica. The sequence continues at coordinate 29,756,753 of JAPPVO010000017.1, forward strand.
AGCATTCATTTTGCATCGGTTTTCGTTCATTTTTGGCAGGTACCTCTGTTTTATCACCAGAAAGGTCACTGAAGGGTGGGAGGCCAGCAATTGTCTCAGCAACCAGTTATATTCTTCCGGCGCTCCGACGCCCGTTTTTCTCACTTCCGAACCAATGTTGACCACCCTAGGGCCACTTTCTTCAAACCCAAACCACATATTTGTGTTGTACACACATGGGAGGACCCTAAAAGTCTATGGTCGGCCAGTAATTCCTTTTGCCACTTTTGAACCCCTTTGAAAAGTGGCTTGTAGTCTCTTCTGTTTTACAGTTGCCAGTTTTGAACTACAGGGTTGTGATGAGAAGACCTGGGAGGACACCAATATTGGGTGGCCGGCCAGAAATTCTTTTGGACCATTTTTCCCCTTGGCTGGCCGGCCATAGGGGTGGCCGGGGGTGGCCGGCCGGCTACCTGCAGCTTTGATACCTAGCCGGCCAGCTTCCTTACATTGAGTACATTACAGCTGTGTGCTCTTTTCCCTCCAAAAACTACATCCGGAGGGAACTTTTTTTGGAGGGAAAATTGATGCCATTTCCCTCCACTTTTTTCCCTCCATTTTTGCCCCATTCTTGTCCATATAGCTGGCCTCCCAGCTCTAAAGAAAAGGTTGGAAAATTTGCTTTGGGCATATACACACATATCTCCCTTTATCTCTCTCATTCTCTCAAGTTCCAACCCCATTTTCTTCATCACCACCAAGCACCACCACCACCACTCGATTTCCAGCACCTTGGGAGGCTTTCCAGCAGCTAGGAGGCAGCAAATTTGGTCCAAGAAGCAGCCAAGGCTTTAGTCTTCAAGGGTAAGTCCACTTCCCCTCTTTTCTAGCTCTATTTTGCAACAATTTCTTAGCCTATTTTCTTGCTGTTTTGGGCTCCGACCCTAACTAAAAGGGTCATTTTTTTGAGCCATTCTTCATGTTTGTTTAAGGGGTCAACATTGTTTGAGACCCCCATTTGGTACTTGCTTCAATACCCTCTTGTATGCCATTATTTTGCATGGTATTTCTAGCCTATGTGTAGTCTGTTTTGAGGCATGATATAAACTGTAAGTTGGCTTATTTTGAGCCCCTCTACAACATTGTAGAAGGTCTCAACACTGTTGGGGGCCTCCATGTAGCACTTACCATTATACCCCTCTTTGGCCCCCATTTTTGCATGCTTTGTTAGCCTACCTTGCTTCTGTTTTGAAGCCATGATCAGAACTGAAAATGGCCATATTTTGACCCTCTGGACATATCTTATTAAGGGTCTTTGGCTGTTTGGTGAATTCTTTGTATACCTCATGTTATAGCCTCTTGTTGGCCTACTTCTTGCATGGCATTTTTAGCATGTTTGTATATTGTTTTGGGGGTTGTCATCTACTGAAAAACAGCATTTTTTAGGCCCTCTTCAGTGTTGTAGAAGGGTCTTTTGCCATTTGGGCTTTGCATCTATCACTTGCTTCATTGCCTCTCTTGCGGAGCCATTTTTGTATGCCATTTTAGCCCTACTTGTGCTTGCTGTTTGGCCATGTTTTGAACTATAGAAATGCTAGTTTTGGGGCTGCCTTGCTTCTTATTTTTCATGTCATGTACCAATTATGCATGTATTGTATAGCTGTGGGCCATTTCATGCACCAAAATCCATGTTTCGGGGTCATTCCTTGCATCGGGTTTCATTTTACCGAGTTTCGGGGCTGTTTTCCCCCTCATTTTGCTACTGATTTTTGCATGTTTGCATACCATATTCCATGTCCTTGCCATGTCTCATTAGAGTGGCATTTCGGTGCTTGAGGGTCCGTCCTCGGTTTGCGTGCACGCGGGCACGCATTTCGAGGTGTCTTGTTTTCATCTGATGGCCTCCTATGTGAGTGTGGCTGAGGCTCTCTCATGTTGGTATAAGCCCATTATTGCATTGCGTATGCCATTTCATCCATAGCATTGTGTATGCTCGGTTGTGTATCACCTCGTGTAGCGTGTATGCCATTCCATAACATTGTGTGTGTTATGATTGTATCTTAGTTGCATTTCATGCATATCATACATGTTGCATCGTGTTCGGGATAGGAGTTAGCCCAGGCACGGGAAACGAGGTACGTTCCGTACTCCGAGTGACGGAACGTGTCTCAATTCCCAAGTCACCGACACTCCGGATTATCCACGATGGAGTTAGGTTTTGTTGTGGTGTTATGATGCATTCATTCTATATCAGTTGTGCAATTCGGCTCCTCGGCCATCATGCATCGAGATGCGTGATTGGTGGCACGAGGTCGAGACATGCATACATTTGTGAAATACATTGCTATGCCTCTTTCCTGCTCTCTGTTGTAGCATATCAAGAATCAGCGGTCTTCCGAGGCTTGGCGCGCTTTTCAAGAATCATTGCAAAACAGAGGCTAATTGGGGCATTCCAGTGGATTTCCGCGCAAAGCAGCCCAAACATGCATCATTCCATCACCCGGAGCGGAATCAAGGCAGTCCCTGGCTTGCATGCCAGTTTTACAGCTTTCTTAGTTAATTTGATTAATTAATTAGGAATTTGTACATTATTTGGACTGTAATATTTGGACTGTACTATTCTTTCATTTGGGACTGTATTATTTATTCGGACCCTCTGCGCGAGAGCATAATTGTAATAAGTGTGGGTGAGTGTGATGTATGTCTTCCAACCCCACGTCTTTCTTCCCTTTTATTTACCGCGCTTATGATGGTTAGATTAGGGCATGTTTCATTAGTATACAGTATGACAGCATGTTTGCATCATCATCTGTTTTGCACGCACCGGGCTCGGCGCATCATACAAACTGCATTTGTATTTCAATTCCAAATTGAATACGTGTTAGTTGTAGCATTCCATATGCCATGTTTAGAATAGCCGAGCCAGCTATAGTTGCATCTTTGCATGTGTTGCATTAGGCATTTCTGTATATTTAGGATCATGCATGATTTCTAACGAGCTTCTGTTTTGGCTTGGAGTACTCGGTGAGTTTTATGCTTTAGCATCCTTGCATGCGTGTGAGTGACTGCCATGATAGCATACTTGCCATGAGGCTATTTGCTTATGTGATATAACTGCCTTGAATGCCTGTGGGTGGAGGTTGGGTTATTTGGATTGGAACAATTCATCAAATGTTTGTTTTAAGCCCACTAGATAGTGGCAAAATCATGTTTTCTAAGCCCACCCGAGGGTGGCAAATTCACGTCTTAGCCTACCTGCGGGTAGCACCATCAAACCATTTTCAAACAAACAAACATGAAATGTTTTGTTCCAATTCAGGCGACTCAGTCTATACTTGTATGCTGTGCGCATCACATAGTAAATCTAGGCTAATAACCGGAATAAGAACGCACAATGTTTTCAAAAATAGATATCATGGTTAGTAGAGGCCGGTCTCTGATCGGGCGAGCGGGGTTGCTCACGAAGTGACCTTCCCCAATCGTACCCAAGTTCCCGAGCCGAGGCAACTTTGGTGATGACGGACACGTGGCCTTTGGCACCGAGTCAGGGTTTCCTAAATTTCCCATAAAAAAACATTTAGGTGGCGACTCTGTATCTGGCAAAGCAGTCCATGTTTGGCACTTCTTTTCAAAAAATCTGTTTTCAAAAATCGATTTGCCGGATTTGGACTCTTTGGTTCAAGATTAAGAACCGTGACATTTGAGTCCTTGAACTGTAGTGACCCCAATATGAACGGAACGGGACTTAACCCTCCCGGGGCGTTCGGGGACGTCTACAATCGTGTCCCTTTTCCTTTGGCTCAGCATATAGGTAGTAGATTGATGAAATTACTAAATTACCCTTTATATTTTGTTCACTTCCCATTTAAATGGAGAGGGACAAAATAGTAATTTTACAGGTCAATTCATCCCAATTATATGAGCGTGCTGCCTATGGAAGTACAATAATGATCCTTCAATAATGCATGGTTTGGTTTTTACTCCTTTATTAGTAAATTAATAACGTGTAATAAATGAGAAAAAAAATTGATAATATTTTGTAAGGTTTACGGTATGATTTGTATTTTAATATATTAAACTTAGTGTATTTATGTTAATTTTTATTAATATGTATTCTCAAAAGTTGTTGACTTTAACAAAATTAAAAAATAAAATAAAAAACGTATTGTACAAGAGGTTTGTACAGGCGTAAAAAATGAATTGATTGAAAAATTAATTGATACAAAATAATTGACATAGATTTATTTTAAAATGAAAAAATAATTTATTCAACAAAAATTACTGAAAAAAAATTAATTGAAAAAAAATCAATTTTTAATTTCAGTATTTTAAAAATAGTTTGGTTATTACTGTTGATAAAAAATACGGATATCGATATATGAGTTGTGTGTTTGATTATAAATTATTGATTGAATTAAGTTTTCAAAACTATTTTGAAAACACCTTACAAACAAATTTTCTTATTTACATGTCACATCAAACTTTCAAAACATAATTCAAAATACATCTTCAAAACACATTTCAACACTCTATTTAAAAACCATAACCAAACAAATTTTCTACACTCAAATCATAATTCCACAATTGATAAAATTTAATAGTGTTTTGAGTCAAACGTGCATATAATTGTATGTATATAAGTTTGTCTTATTAGGAGTTTGTTTTCAAAGTCTAAAAGTCATAGGCTTATAGGTTTTGAATTTAGAAAAGCCTTAGACGTAGCATGGATTTGAAGCCTCTTTTGTTTTTATCCCTTTTTGAGTTGTATAAATTGGCATGCTTGCCAATGGATTTAGCAGAATGAAAAACACTCCTTCACTCTGCGTTGTAAAAAATTTCCAAACCTCTTAAAACCCTCTAAGTGTACTAAGTTTTTCAGAGTTCCAGAGTCTGTAATATAATCTTTGTAAGTATATTTCTTATTAATATAAAGTGTGAGTAGTTTCTCTTTTTCCTTAAATATTTCGAAAGGGTAACTCTTCTATTTTAAAAATTTTTTTTCTTTTTAGGAAAAACTAAGTTTATGGAATGCTTGTTTACTTATTAATATTACATGCTTTGAACCTTCGTAGTATCTGTTGTTTTCTAATTTATTACTGAGTGACCTTAGCTGAAGAGCCCGTGTGAGCCGTGGTTAGGCGTTGGAGGGCAAATTGTAGGCAAAAAGGGAAAGGTAAAAATTAGAAAATAAAAATATACTATGTTGAATGAGACTTAGCTTCAAGGTGGGAGTACATGTAATGAAAATAAACATTGCCTAAAAATAGTTTTTGCCAAAGAAAAACAATTTTAGAATAAAAGGAGAGCAACCCGAGTAGAAATATTAAAGAAATATTGTCCATATAAGAATTTTAAAAAATCAAAAATTGTATGCCCTTAGAAGAAGAACTTAGAATTAAAATTAAAATTAGTACTGAACTAATACAAGAGTTAGAAGATCAAAAATTAAGATATCAGTTTCTTTTATCATTAGCTTCTAGCAGATCTTTAGAAAATTA